>JAVGVS010000143.1:582676-647676 GCA_032718565.1 Distichodus sexfasciatus
CTTCCATTCATTCATTCATCTTATCTGCAGTATCTGCATCTGTTTATCTATTCATTCATCTACATTCATTCATCTGTCTTTTGCTTATTCATCCATCCATCTATCCCACAACCAATCAATCAATCAATCAATCAATCTATCTATCTATTCATCTATTCATTCATTCATCATTCAATCATCAATTGTCTATCTGACCAGTATCTGTTTACTTCATTCATCTATCTACTCCATTCATCTATCTATCTTCATCTATTCAGCTTTCATTCGTCCGTCTCGTCTGTCTGTCTGTCTGTCTGTCTGTCTATTCATCATCTATCTAATCTATCACCATCCATCTATCTATCTGTGTATTCCATTCATCTATTTCTCCACCATCGGCCCCATCTATCTATCTATCTATCTATCTGTGTATCTGCAGTATCTGTTTACATCTATCTATTCATCTATCTCATTCATCTATCTATCTATCTATTCAACACCATCTATCTACTTCCGTTCATTCGTCTTTGCTTTATTCCATCCATCCACCATCCCAACAACCACCCAATCAACCAATCAACCACCCATTCATCTATCTATCTATTCATTCATCTATCTATTCATTCCATCTATCCATCTATCTATCTTCATCTATCTGTACCTGTTTATTCATATTCAGCTATCTGTGTACTCCATTCATTCATCATCTATCCGTCTGTCTGTCTGTCTGTCTGTTCATCTATCTATCTATCTATTCATTCATTCATTCATTCATTCATTCATTCATTCATCTATTCATTCATCTGTGCATCTATCTACTCATCTATCTGTGTATCTGTTTATCTGTTTTATCTGTTTATTCATTCATTCATCTATTCATTCATCTATCTATCTACATTCCATCTATCCATTTCCCATTCATCTGCATCTGTTTATCTGTTTTATTCATCTATTTATTCATTCATTCATAGCTGCCTGGTGCATTCATTCATCTATTCATTCCATTCATTCATCTATCTATCTATCTTATCTGTCTGGTTCTGTCTGTCTGTCTGTCTGTCTGTTCATTCATTCATTCATCTATTCATCTACCCATTCATCTATCTATCTGTGCAGTATTCTAAATTATCTATCTATCTATCTATCTATCCATCTATCACCGTAGTCATCTATCTATCCATTCATCTATTCATTCATTCATCTATTTCTCCATCTATCTATCTATTCATCCATCTGGTAGGCATCTGTGGCATTCCTCGTCTATCCACCATCTATCTTGATTCATCTTACTCCATCTATCTTCATCTACTCCATTCATTCATCTGTCCTCATCTATGCATCTATCTACCAGTCTGTCTGTCTGTCTGTCTGTGATGTCTGTTCATCTATCTATCTATCTATCTATCTATTTGGTCTGTCTCTGCCCTATCGTTCATCTGGTTCGTGTATTCATTCATTCATTCATTTGTCATCTTATTCATTCATTCATCTATCTATCTATTCATTCATCTGTCTGTCTTTCTCACCCGTCTGTCTGTCTGCTCATCTTTCAGTCCCTTCGTGTGTCCATCCTAGCAGCTGTCCATCAATGCATCCGTCCCTTTATTACCCACCCAGAAGACTCTCATCATTTTATTCATCATGCTATTTTGGATATAGCAAGGCTTTGCATGCTTCTTCACCGCAGGACTCGTATCTATGGTGATCGACAGACAGTCACGGTTCGGAGAGAGTGAGAGTTTTGTCATTTTGATGTGGATGTGATTAAGCTCTCATTCTCCTCTCTTACTCTCTCAACGTGTGCTGTCATGATTTGCGGTCATGCTGAAAGACTTAGCCGGGCTGATTCCAGCTCCTCCTGTGGCCCATCATGCGTTCACAGAGGAAAAGCAGATGGAGCAGATAGGTTTGATGGAACGCTAATGTATGATTATTCCATTGGCACTCAGAGCAGCGCTGCCCGTCCTGAGATTCTCCTGAGGTACCATCATTACTAACTCTACACAAGTGAAGGAGAGGGATGAGAGAATCTATCCATCTCTCCACCTATTCATCCATTCATCTCATTCAAATGATTGTTCTAATCTCATTGTGTTTTGCAATATTTTGAGGTAAAAATATTATCAGCTGCCCACTGCTCCTTTACAGATGGGTCAGAATGCAGAGGTCACATACTGTGCTGTGCTGTGGGTGGTCACAATGACAAGTAATCACTCACTTTCACCACTTTCAAAATTCGAACAAGAATAGCCTTGCTTTGGAAAAAAGTCACATTTTGCCAGTAAAACTAAGAGAATGAGATCAGTAGACATGGTGAGACTGTTATAAGATGTTAGAGAGACGGAAAAGGTCTAACCCCCCATATTCAGATGCTTATGTCATATTTCCTGGATCATTTGAGCTGTTCTACGTGTGTGTCAGAGTTTGAATATGTGTGGAGAATTTTCCCTGCAAGAGTGAAAATTGAGCGATTTTGTCATTGTGAGACAGCATTGTTACTGGCTGGTGACCAGAGTTAAAACATGACTCTGCATTTGACCCATCCATGAAGGAGCAGTGGGTGTTGGACAAGGGCAGCACCCGGGGAGCACTGCTTGGGGACGGTACCTTGCTCACGAGTACCTCAGTGGTATGTTTACGGGTCAGAGATTCGAACCGGCGACCTTCTGATCACGGGGCATTACACCACCAACCGCGTCACAATTTTGCATGTCATCCTTCTGTGTCGTCCGTCCCTTCTCTGCATCATTCCAATTTTATTAGATGTGCCGCCGCAGCATAAAGTATGTGTCTCAAACTGCAGCATCACAAATTTATGTTCATATAAGATTAAATAATATACACAGCTATTTATGCAGCACGGCTACATTTTAAATGACAATCATATCTCATCACCCTGGTTTGCACTGCTCTTCTCTCTCTCTCTAACAATGAGCCAGATGCACATGCTTGATTGAGCTGCTTGACTTCCCATTCTTCATTTTTCATAATCAGAAATTAGATAAACAAATTGTACAATTGTGGGTCTGAGCTGCTACAATGTAAGCCAGAATGATGTGACTTGCATGCAGATAAAAGTTTGCATTTTTTTATCTATTTTTTAACATTTTTTTAAACACTCATGATCACCTGTGGTCACCTATTTCCATGGGAACCAAAGTTAAATCAATAACCAAAATATTAAGTCTTCACTTTATTTGCCCTTTGATAGACATTATACGCAGCATGATTTTCATTTTAGGAGCAATTGAGAGGCCGCCTGCGTAATGCCGCCGAGTCGTGTAATGGCCTTTTTAACCTTGTGGAGG
This sequence comes from Distichodus sexfasciatus, assembly GCA_032718565.1. NCBI lineage: Eukaryota > Metazoa > Chordata > Actinopteri > Characiformes > Distichodontidae > Distichodus > Distichodus sexfasciatus. Next base: position 585,964 of record JAVGVS010000143.1, read on the forward strand.
CTTATGATTGTGGATCATGATATGCTTTAGAGAATTGAGACCCTGAGCCAGAACCACCAACGAATCTGTCACATCACATCATGAATCACAAATTGTCCGTGTTCCTTCATTGAAGCAAGTGCAGAAGTAGGGTCCAGGAGCTAAACATATCCATTCTATCATTCGTGAGCTGAAAAACATTTGTATTGCTGATTTGACTTGGGAGACGTGATCTGTTGTATGCGGTTTAAAACATCACTGTCTTTCCTACACGGTGGAACTGATCTAAAGCCGACAGCAGTTTTTAGCCTGAACTGATCCAAATAAAATCAGTGATGCCTAAAAAACAGCTGCCACGCTGAACACTGGAGCATTAAAAAGTGTATAATTTACATCTGTTCTGACGCTTAACGACATGATTATAATGACGAGAGGAGTGAGGCAGCAACTGTTTATGGGCTGCTAGAGAAAGTGAGGAGAAGAAGGTAGAAGGACAGACGGAGGGAGCGAGAGTTAATTTCACTATAATCTTGTTTTTGTGCTCATCACATGCCAGAAGAGAATTAAAACCATAGCAGCTTTATGAGATCATCATGCAGTAGAACTCTCAGGCCAGAGCATTTGGGTTTAGAGACTGAGAAAAAGCTAATGTTTACGTGGTTCTCTCTCTCACCCTGTGCAACAATGCAAACTTTGGATATTTTATTTAAAATGCACACTGGCTGACAAACTCAACAAAAACATGCAAACTTCTTTTGCAGAGTGCACTCACAGTTGCATGCATCAATGTCAAAACTGACGTTGTTTCAGAGCCTTTAACAGATTCATGCACTGACATATACAGAACTCCTTTAGAATGAAAACAATTTGGATATCACAGAACATTCTGGAGAGCTATATTTTTATACTCAGCCTGCTAACACAGAGGATTAGTTTGTGTAAATATTAAAATCTTGCTTTTATAATGCAGGTCAATGCCCATGTTTAGCAATAATCTTCCTCTTGGTTCATATTGTTTTGTTCTGAAGAAGTCAATAAATGATTTGCCTTCTCTGAGAAGTTCACTAAAGTCATCATTACCACGCAGAGTTTATTAACACATCTTTTAAATTATGCAAAATCGGAATCCACCCAGAGCTCATTTGTAGACGGCATTCTGTTTTAATGTGCAACTTTAAAATGACTTAAAACTGGGGAAAGGTTTTTCGTCTTAATGAAAGAATGAAACCACTATATGTTAACTAAATGAGTCTAGTCGTTCATTAAGGAATGCAGTTCGTTAACATGATGTCAAAGTGTGTTCTGTCACACAAAGAGTCTGAAACAAGGTAGATTGATTTCTTGAAGCGCCTTTGTCTCTACACCCAAAATATATGCTAATTCTCAAAACCAGCCTTTTAAATAAAGCTCCCCAATCATAATAATCAATTATTCAAAAGTATCAGAAACCAAAAAATCCCAATAAACATTGTTTATATATATTATTCATTTTTTCAACAAATTAAAATAGGTCTATGACCAAATTGATGTCTCTTGGAGCAGCCTTAAAGCAAACCTCAACAAACCTCTCAGATTAGGCATTTTCACTTGCTTTTTATTCCTTCTATTTCAATCCCTTTCAGAACAGGCTGTTTCATTAGCAGAAATACTGGTGTTTATAAAATGGCTTAGTTTTAAACTAACAAATATTTATTTTCTGTTTGTTAAAACAGTGCCAAAGTTGGCAGTTTGTGCGGAAGGGTGCGTTTCCTCTGCGGATCAGAAGGTCAAGTTCAATCCAGGCTACATTCTGAGGTGCCTGGGTGAGCAAGGTACTGTCCTGCCACTGCTTCCCGGCGGTAAGGCCAGCTGCCCACTGCTCCTTCACGTGTGGGTCAAATGCAGAGGTCATATTTGGTTGTGGTGCACCGTGTGCTGTGCTGTGGTTCTGCAATGACAATAAATCACTCACTTTCAAAAGATGGGCTCACGCAGCACCCTCTGTAGTCCAGTCTTGACAGCACAGTGCCTGGTGTGCTCTAATCCCTCCAACAAGCTGGACATTTGTGTTTGTTTACATGTGCCTTTTCTTCTATTTCTCGTGCTCATATTCATGTCATTTTTCTATTCGATATGGATTTTCCAAATAATTCAAAACCTAGCTTACAATTGAAAATTCTGCCATGTCTACATCAATATCACAGCCGGGCACACAGATGCTCAGGATGTGGCAGTGGCATAGGAACATGGAGAATGAAATTTCAGACAATAGACCTTGGGAGAAGCTGAGATTGCTCTGAGCTTCCCAGCAGCACATTAGTCTTCTGCCCTCGTAAAGCCCCAGGATATGGCTTGTGTCCCAGGGTGATGATGATGGTGCCTCTGTTTTTCTGCTCATTTTTGGAACATTAGAAGAACTCATTTGAAGTTCTGATATAAACATTAAGGGGAAGCAGTAAACAGGCACTCTCATAGCATTCAATCACCACCATTGTTGTTAATTCTTATACATTTCAAGATTGAGAAAAACTCAAAAAACTTGTAGAAAAACTTTTGTAAATATTTGAACGTACTGTTCATCGCATTGTCATTCTCACCAAGTTTCATCAGTGGCTTTGACCTCAAGTGCTACATCGCTTTATTGTTTTAACTTTATAACATATTTCCTTTTATAACATATCTTTTACCTCATAGAACCAGTTAAACGTTTACTGTACATTTTTTTAGCATGGATTTGTATCATGTGTGTTGTTTAGTGTTACCATCTATCATGTAGAGTTCCTCTGTCAAAGACTCTCTCTTCCTGTCTTCCTTTATAATGTCTGAATTTTGTTTGCCCTAATGTGCTGATCCTTTCATTTGTTGCTTGTTTTTGTTGTGCTTCTGGTTCTTGATTCTGGATTTTTCTCATTCTTTACAATGGTGATCCCAAATCTGAACTCCAATGAGTATATTTCTGAAAATAATTTAAAACTAATTTAGACCTGTTAGCTACAACATGACAAGTCATTGTTGTTTGATTCTGGATTCTCGCTACCTGCTCACAAATTCAGTTGACCGTATAGTAATGATTACAATGCGTAATAAGTGGAATAACACACCACCAACAATCAAAAATTTCATTTGGAAGAGATTTTCACTGTGCGAAAATACATTCTTATGAGATCTTGGAATTCTGAATCAATTTGAAGTCTCCTTGACTATGCAGTAGATAACCAAATATTTGAGGTTTCTCCTCAAATATTTGAATCTCTTTGGAGATGTCCGAGAGTTTGGAAACGCTTTCTAAAATTGAGAAATAAATGAATGAGCGAACAGCTTCAGTTTGGGAAAGTTGCTTGTAGACTTTTCCCCTTACAAAGCAGAAAACAGAGACTGGTGAGTTGTAAGTCAAGGACTTTCTTAATCTCCCAAACATTTAATAAATACTCATTTTTTCATCCCCCTGAGGTTTAGTCTGTCTGCAGGGATCCACTTACTGAAAGGGTTGTTCTCTCCCGCACTGGGGTTCCCCTGTTCCATTAAACCTGGTGAAATTATTGTAATACCTGTCAGACCGTCTTGCCGTGATAGCTTAAATATTTCCAGACTGCGCCGGTGAAGTCTCTGGATATTGATGTTTTACTTCCAAATGCAGAGAAATCGGAGAAGAAGAGAGCTGTGTTAATCGAACTTATGGTGAAACAGGATTAACACTTCATTTCACCACACGCACTGAATCAACACTTATTAATCAGATTAGTAAAAGAAAAGTTTCTTGTCGCTGAGTAACGCTAGCGTGATATTTCCTAGGACGCCATGTTTTCCACGAATTAAGTGGTACTACTACTGCTGGTTATTGCATTTCTATGGGGGAACTGAGACTCTTAATGAACGAAAATAGCTGTAAGGCGTCTCTGAGAAACTGGTGGAACTCTAGTCCAGATTCTCTCTCCACATTTGAACTTCTCGACACTTCATTAAGTCATCGTTAAGTTTTTAAATGAGCAATTAGCAAGTTTGCCATTCTACTTTGCGACATATTGTCATTGTCTTTTTGCTTGTCTATACTGTTAAAATGTTAACATACTTCTTTCATTTACTTCCATTTAAAAGAATAATTTGTGTATGTCATGACCCCCCTGGACTTTAGCCACAGCAGCCCCCTGGATTTGTTAGCGGCCATCAGACGTCATTGTCTTATTTAGTGTTCTTGAGTTTTGGCCCTGTGCTCACCGGCTGTCAGCATTATCCCACCTTCCTATTAGGCCCGATTGGCTGATCACGGCAGACAGTCCCCACCTGGGTTCTGGTTTGTTTGTCCAGCCTCCTTGCCTCTGGATTGGGTGATCACAGTGTGACAGTGTCCTCACCTGGGTCTGCCTGTATCTGTCCAGCCCCTCTGTTTCCTATTGGTCTCTCCCTCATTGTTTAATCCTGATTATTTCTGTGTTATGTTCACTATTTCACTGCAAAAATGCCTTTTAAAAATAATAAGAAAAAATTACTATTTTTGGAAAACATTTATTTCAAGCAAAATTATCTGCCAGTGCAGCAAGAAACTTGCACTTGCTAAGATTTTCAAAACAAGAAAAAAAACCCCAAAGACTAAGCATAGTTAATAAACTTTAAATTGGGTAGAATATACTAGTTTTTTTCTCCAATTCTCTTTTGAAACAAGTAAAATATACTTACAGTCTAATTGTTAACACGAATTCTTTAGCCTAATAGGTTGTTTTTAAGAAAACTGCTCAAAATTAGTTGTATTGTCTTTTAGGTAGGATAACTCAAGATAATTTTGAAACAAGTCAAATTGAATATTCAGTCTTACCAAGAAAATAAATCCAAAAAATGTGTACAAGATTAAATGCTGAATTCAAGTCAATTACACTTTTTACTACAGATTTTTTATTTTTTGCAGTGTTGTCTTGTTAATCCTGTTCACTGTTTCTCTTCCCCTTTATAAGGTCAGTGTTCCAGTGTTCTTTGTTGGTCCAATTTTCACAAGCACCTCCCATGTCAGTGTGCTACGTGGTTTTGAAGACAAAGAAGAGTTTGTTTTTTGTTTGTGGCCCTTGTGCCGGTGTTGGTTTAGTTTTTTGAAGTTGTTCAATAAAATGGCTTGCACCTATGACCTCATTTCATATCATGCCACAGCAATTCATGACCGTAGTAGTTCAACTTTCTAATGGTATATACCACATTTTCTCTGTTGTTTACATGAATGTGGTAATTCACTATACTGTAACATAAAAATTTACAAAATTGATATCACAACATAGTATGGCTCATTCCAGTGACATATCGCAAATAAATTAGAAATAACTTTAAGTTCTAATTGGCTACTCTAAATTGTGTGAGTGTGTGTGCCCTGCCATGTGTTGCCGCCTTGCACCATAGTTCCTGGGATGGGACTTTCAATAATCGTGGCACCACCACGTCAGCTTCTCATGGTGATCTTTTGTAGACACATTTTGCAATTAACCGTGACTGGACTAGATATGAGCACATTTCCAGTTATTCTTTACCACAGCATTTTATCGTTACCATGAAAACAGATTTTGCTGGACCCGGGCCATCACTACGCTAATATTACTGATATTTATCCTGCCAGCTAAAGGCCAGAGACTTTTTTTCTTTCTGTCTGACTGTGCTGCGCTGAGAGAACAAGATGCTGAACGTACTTAATCTCCATCTGCTCTGCGTTGTTTAGAGTCGTCAATTCTGTTGCTTAGAAAATTAGCAGTTAGCTTTACACGGATTAAAAACTCAGTGGCGGATGGAGGACCACAGAGTGTATTATTATGGGCATAACCCCATGCAGATGTCATTTGCTATTGCACACTGTTTAAATATTTCATGTGCAATAAGAGGAAAATCTGCAATTTGGATCTCGTTTTCTTGACCTCCATTACAACACGCTGCGCGAGCCTCCACAGGCCCAACACACAGCCTTAATAATTCAGATCAATAAAGGAAAGGCTGGGGTAGGAGATTACTAAAGCCTGCTGGGCCTGAGAAAGAGAGAGAGAAAGAGAGAGAAAGAGAGAGAGAGAGAGAGAGAGAGAGAGAGAGAGAGAGAGAAAGAATGGATTGAGAGAGAGAGAGTGAGAGAGAGAGAGAGAGAGAGAGAGAGAGAGAGAGAGAGAGAGAGAGAGAGAAAGAATGGATTGAGAGAGAGAGAGAGATGGGGAAATGGACAGAGAGAGAGAGAGAGCTGGGGGAGAGGAGAGAGAGGAGACTAGAGAGAGAGAAAGAGAGATGTAGAGTGAGATGGAGATGAGAGAGAAAGAGAGAGAGAGAGAAAGAGAAAGAATGGATTGGGAGAGAGAGAGAGAGAGAGAGAGAGAGAGAGATGGAGGAGAGGAGACGAGAGGAGAGAGCGAGAGAGAGAGAGAGAGAGAGAGAGATGGAGAGAGCAGAGAGAGAGGGATTGAGAGCGAGAGGGTGGAGAGAGAAAGAGAGAGTGAGAGAATAGAGAGAGAAAAGAGAGATGGAGAGTGAGAGAATAGAGAGAGAAAAGAGAGAATCTCACAGACAGATAGAGAGAGATAAAAGGAGGGAGTGAGAGAAAGAACGATTAATTTTTACACATTTGTATTACATGTACAAACAATCCTGTCAAACGTTACATTTGTAAATACAATTTATTCTTCTTTTTGCCTTATGAACAGATTTTTACCAGAGAGCAAAGTGCAAAATGTAGGAAAAGCTAAAAAAAATAGCTGCAGTAAACTGTATAACATAGCTGATCATGAGGCATGTCTGTCTTTTACACACAAGATGATTGATAGTATTCAGGACATTTCGCTCTGAGACTAAACTCTCCCTCCATCTCTCTGGAGAATTGCCTATTCAGGCTGTGCTTTCTTAGGAAGGCTGCAGGATTAATACGCCTGTTCTCTGCCAGCTCTCTCTCTGACACCTTCAGGTCCAGCTTTGATTTCAGCCACAATGTGTAAAATCACGTCTGGCCGTAGCTGCGTTCAGCTTCACATTATTTTACATTCAGGCAGGACGGCCGAATTAAGTCTCGAGTAGACACACAGTATGACTTCATGCCTAGTAATGGCTGTAGCTGGTGGAAATATATCACAAAAAAACATATTCCAGAAAATTCTGAGATATTTAGACAATGCTAATTAAATATTATACTCATAACCAGCCATTAAAAATGGAGTGTCATAATGTGCTAATCACAACTGCATTGTTCTTTGCTTTTAGTCTGCGTCTCGATACACACAGAGACAATTCATTATGTCCAATGACTTGCAGCTGTAGTGTATAAAGCACCTAGCTAAATAAAAAGTTACATTCAATTTAACTGCAGTATAACTAACATTTCCCCCGTTATAATCCTACTTAAGAAAAAAACACTAAATTATCCGAACTGCTTCATCCCTGTTGGGGTCGCGGGGACCAGAGCCTATCCCAGTAACTACAGGAGCAAGGTGAGGTCCAACCATGGATGGCACACGCAGGGCACACACCTCACAGGTGTTAGTTTCAACGATAACCACTGTTACTCGTGATGAACAGCATCTTTAAATATTAAAAGCAGCAGCGAAAAAGGTCCGGTCACCAGAGGTTGCGAAGCGCCATGTCTTGTGTCTGTCAGTCATTTCCATTGTCCGGAGGTATAGTTGTCCAGAGGCCCCACACTGTGTTAATCCACACGGCAGACATGCTGGCTCTAATCCAGTCGTATGATCTCACGTTTTTGCTTATGGGCCATCACAACATCCTGTTTCAGTCGTTTAGCCACAAACCGGAAATGCCATTATTTTCAGCCGGTACTTATGGTTTCCATTCTTGTATCCCCATTATATATAAATACACATATATATTATGGTTCTTTGAGAATACAAGAAACATGAAAGTTTCTAAGGTTTTAAATATGAAAGTGATTGAAGAGGGATATAGAGGAACAGGGAGCACCTCTGATTGAGAGAGTGAGACAGCTAGAGGTATGGAGACAGTGGTCGTCAGAAAATGGATGAAATGTGAGAATTGCAGGTCATTTCTTTTTATGAACAGGAGACATTTACTAACGGCCTCGGGTTCTGTAGCCCAGAGATTACACAGAATTCTGGCAAATGCTGGCACTCCATCACCTCATCCATTCCGGACTTAGGGACTTAAACTCACGTTTAGTTGTCCAGACACTGTCGGAATGAGTACTCCACGCCCTTCATAACATTTGTATGTAGAGATTTCTTATAATCAATCATGCAAAAAACTAAAAATACAATGGAATATCTTGGTTCAGTTTTGCTGTAGGCAACACTTAACATGACTCAGATTTCAGAATATTGACATTTGCAAAACGTATGAATTGCAGTTTCAGAGTTTACTACACGGCACGTATTCACTACAGAAGCTTGATAAATTAATTGAAAGTAGGCAATTTTGTGCAAGTATATTTTCCACTAGAAAGATTACAACCTTTCGCCCTTAGGCGCTGTTTGCCGCCACTTCCTGTGCCATTAGGGTTAGGGTCCGAGGGGAAAATTGGGATTGGGCCCTGTGTGAGGGAACTGTGAAGTGAACTTAATGAATAATGTGGAATGGGGAATAATTTTTCTGATTAATTTGACTCATTCTGTCTGGCAGCTCGCTTTCTGAATAACCAATACCATTCAAGCATACAAAAGTAAGGTAGGGCTAAAATCTTTTATGGGTCTTTTAAAATTCGACGAAGCCCAAACCTTAAAACGATATAACAAATTATTGCTTATATCACATGTTTTGTGTGAGAGAGAGAAAGACTGAGCCACATTAGACTGCTGTGTAGATCACTACTGCCCTCTTTAGCTCTCACAGATCCAGTGTTTTAACTGTGAACCTGCAGCTTAATGCCATGTCAGTTACATGTTATTTTCTTAACTTATTTTAGGTTTGTATTCAGTTGTCCTTCAGTTTTTGTGTTTGTACATTTGTTACCTTTTGCATTTTGTGGCATACAGACAATATCAAGACATTTCATCATATAAATTACATAAATAATTACATAAAATCTCAAAATAAATAAAATATTTGGATCCCAAAGCTCTTGAGAGATGTGAAAGTGAGTGATTACTTATCATTGTGATCACACCACTGCATTTGACCCATATTTGAAGGATATGGGCAGTTAACATTGTCAGCCTGTGGAGCAGCTGCCAGATTTGCACCTGATTATAAGCATTCAGGGTAATCTCTTTACCAGCCCTGGGAACCATACCTGATCACGGGCTAACACTCCCTACCAAGAGGCCACCAATCGCTCCTTTAACGTTGTCGTAACTGTTGAGTCACCATGGTTTATCGTTTATTTTCCCTCCATTTTAATCTCCCTCTTATAGCAATAAACAGAAACATTTTTAAACATATATTTATGATTTAGAATGTCAAACTAGATTGTTGTTTACTCTTTTTAACTGCCTTACAAGCAACTTTTTTGTTGTGAATGTGCAGAAATACCAAATTGTTTTAAAAATAACACTTTTAACGTGACTACAGGCCAACTGTGGTTTTATTTGGCTAAATGACATTTCACTATGTTTAGCTTTTGCTCTGGATATCATCATCAGCATCAGCAACATCATCATGATCATGACATTTTTAGTACTCACGTCTGTCCTGCGCATGAGTCACTTTCCCTTCAACTTCATCCAACACACAAGTTGAGGCTGATCTTACCTTGTAGCACAGGCAGCTTCAGTTTTGCAATGTAACTAATGGTGCATTAACCCGATAAATTAGCATGTTGTGTTTGCATGATGCTAATTTAGTGGTCACAACCTTCCATGACTTAATTTTAGAAATTGTTCCTGGGTTAAACTATATAAGCAGAATCCAAAACTGGGATCCAAATGCCTTGGACTGAATACCACGCGAGAGGCAGCACTAGATTAATGTGATTTTTCCCTGAAGTATTCATTTAAAGCTGGATACAAAAATATGAGGATGGCAGTAAAATACTTTGGATTTGCTCTGGATGTCTAGTGCTCCCATAAAATTACATAAAATATTCTCTATAACTACAGCTGTCAGTCTAATCGGCCAACACTTTTAAATCGACCAAAGCATTTAAACACGTCTATGCATGTTTTTGAGTATATGTTATGACGCTATGACGCTCATCAACATTAGTTTTAATAATAAAATTGTGATTGTTATTATGTGATTTACACAAACAGTAATAAAGTGGTTATGTGAGGTCATGATGAATACTACAGAGAGCAAAACTGACCTAAACTGACCTCATTAGGGCTGGAGCGATAATTATGTACAGTACAGTAGATTAGATGATGATAATTATGGATAAATGTTGCCGCTTTGGCCTCTGCTGTATGAATGCATGGACTGAACACATTCTGCTGTGTAACTCCTGAGTTGAAATGAAGCTGATTTACAAAGCATATGATACTGATTGCATGGATTTTTCTTCCATTTTTACATTTTTGTAGCAACCCAGTGCATAATCTAGCATTTTAGGGGGGACATGTTGGATGCAGTGATTGGTTTTTAAACCATCTGAAGACAGAACCTTTTAACAGGTAACAGACTTTAATTGTAGCCTTTTGGAGTTTGTCAGTAACTGGAGAGAAAAATAAAACTCTGATGCATTTTTCTACACCATCCTTCACATCATGATCTTTGTAATGTGTTGCAGTGTGTGCCTGTTTGGGTGCATGCATTGTCAACACAGTTGTGTGTCCGTGTGTGGTGTGTTCGAGGTTGAGCAGCTTTTATAGAGGTGTCCATAGAGTGATTTTATTCCTGGCAGTGTGGAGTGGACAGTAGCTCTAGCTGAGGAGGACCCTGATCCGGTCTCTATATCCAGGCTGCCCAAAGCTATGGAGAAGCTCCTGAAGAGATAATCAGGGCAACACACCCACCAGCAGCGCTCATGCCTCATCACTCCTACTTTTATTCAGCCACCTGATTTTAATAGGCTCTCAAAGCCCCATGCGGGAGTTTAGTTTCTTTTTGATGTATGGGTAAAAGGTGATGCTGGATCTTTCCATCGTTAAGTTCTAAATTAAATGAAATTGTGACGGTGAACAAGTTTCATTTTATTAGATCAGAATCCTTTTCATTTACACCTGGACTGGTTTAGATCATTTGGTAAATGTCACAAGAGACTTAACCACGTTTAACTAAGACATCCTGAGAAAACTGTCATCTTGCTGTTCTAAGGAGTAAATCGAGGGGACTTAGTGTTAAACCATATCAACGCCAGAAGTAGTTGGTGACATTATGAGAACACAACATCTCATCACATAATAACCCTTTCAAATCGATGACTTCTTCCAGTTCATGCTGATATTCCATCATCGGTATCAGTAGTGGTGACAACCAGGTAAACTGACAAGCTGTAAGATTTGTCCACATAATGGTTGTTTAGTTTGAACTATTTTTTATCCGCTTATAAAGCCACCTGATTCTCCCAATAAACAAGTTACACCTGCGTACTGAACATCTCAGTGGAGAACATCTTACAAAACAGTCTTTCAGCCAAATCTCAACAGACCCGCACCAAAAACCTTCCGAGAAGATCCGCCTTCAATAACTCTAATTCATCGGGCTTTACAGTTTATAAAGTCATTTACTGTTTACAAATCTTATTTCGCTCACCATGTTCATCTATGACGGACAAGTATGCAGAAGAAAGAAGGTCCCTATAAGACGTAAGTGGCATGTGTCGTGTTAGAAATGTTATTTTGTTAATAAGCTGTTTGTCTGGTAATTATTAAATGATTAGATAATCACTTGCAACTTTGTGTGTTAATTAATGTTTTGTAACAACTTTGTTGTAAATGAATATATATATATATATATATATAATATATATATTTAATACATTTATTAAAAAAAATATATTTATATTTTTAGTTTTTATATATATATATTTGTGAATATAATATGATGAACATAATAATAATAATAATAATAATAATAACAATAATAATAATAATAATAATAACATATTACTATAGCTATATTATATACTATATCATCATTATAACATCATGAACATCATCATCATCTTCATCAACAACATCTTGGTAACATCTTGAGATCATGTCAGATCTGCTGTTTGTCTCTCTTTATTTAATTATCTCTAATCAACTGAACCTCTTTTTCTCATTTGTTAGATTTTAATTAAAATCCATTTTTCCCCAAAGCTCTTCCTTCTCTAAACTCAGCTTAATCATCATTGATTTTTGCATGCTGATGTCCATGTTCCCACTGGCTTTATGAACCTTAATTTAGCATGAATTTGCAGAACCCCATAGTTTTGTTAGAACTTTAGCTCAGACTGTGATTCCCTGTCTGCAGTGTTGTCCTAACGCTGTCCCAATGTTGCCCTAACGTTGTCTGCCGGTTGTCTGTCCGTTATCAACCGTTAACCAGCCGCAATTCCCAGAGCTGAAGAAATAAAAACAGAGTTGATTAAGAGTGTGATCTCCAGAGAGGCCGTTTAGCGAACAGCGGCGCTGGGGCCCTCGGGCTGGAGGTGTGTTTGTGGCCTTGAGGGAGCTGAACGAGGCTAGCGGGGCCCACTGTGGCTCCTGACGCTTCTCCCTGTAGACCTGTAGGGCGGCGCTACTCGGATATATAAGTAAACTCTCCCGCAAACAGAGCCCCGGATTTTATGATTTATAATTTTATTTATAAGCAGGAATTCTCTAATTCCTTACTGTCTAAGTTAATGAAATATCAGATTGCAAAATACTGATAGTTTTGTTTGTAATAGATTTTTAGGCGGTGTTTAAGCATTATAAAATGTTTTTGTAAAGCCATTACAAAGTCACTGCATTGGTAGTGTATTAAAATATAAATAAAATAAAATATTAAAATATAAAGATTTTCCATATATGCATTTCCATTTATCAAGTTTGAAAATAAACCTTCATATGTGTAATTCAAAGGCAAATATCGCAGACTTTGTCTAAATAGCTTTTGGCAATGCAACAGTTGGATTTATTTGTAATATTTCTTCTTTCAGTCTTTCTATTTTCTTCACATACTCTTTTATATTTATGAAATTTGGACGATGACATTGACATGGTAAAATCACAAGCGATTAATGCTGCGTTTGTCATAGAAAACAGCTATTGGCAAAAACAGACTTGAATGTAATCCTAATTCTTTCTAATCTTACCTCCTTTCTTTTTGACAAAGCCATCTTGCTGCATGCCTTTGGGTGATTTTTACACCCGCTGATAAATTGCTGTATCAGTATTTGCATAGAAGAAAAATGAACAGGATTTGCTTAGGTCATAGTCTCGTGCAAACAGATTAATCAAATCATGCAGTGGTGTTGTAATTGGTGTTTACGAAAGGTAAAAGCTGTAGGAATGTTTATAATGGTTTTTGACTCTTGCTGTGACTGTTATGTTCATTTGGTGATTTTGGAACATGCAAATCATATCTCAGGAGGTGAAAATTTGATGCTGCATTGCAGGGTTAAGCAGTTAACCTCTATATTTGGTTTCGTAAGTCACTGCTCGGATTTGGCAGCCCTTTGTGTCCACAGGTGTGTGTGTATGTGTGTGTGTGTGTGTGTGTGTATCATTGCCCTCATTTTCAGCATCTTTATTAGCAGTAAAATTTTAGAAATATTTTGAGATTAGCTTTACAGGTAAAATGAAAATTAACTATTCTTTATATAATTTTATTAAATTAGGACATGTTAGTAAGCAGTTTAAATCTATTAGAAATTAATTTATTTCGCAGTAAGTGTGTGTTTGGGCAGGTTTTTAGTTGGTTATGAGAAACTGATTGTCCCTTAAAAGTCACAGAATCCTGAGAATCCTGAGTCAGCTTGGTGTGGTTTATGATGATATTTTTGTATGGCAAGGCAGGTCTCATAAAGAAAAAATAATTTGTAGAAAAGTTGCAGTGTTCGGTTTGGTTACTAAGGTCGCTCTGAATTGTATCTGAAGTAGTGTTTCATCTGGTCATTATCGGAGTCAGTGGATCTTTGCAAAAAAAGCAAGTGTGTGTGTGTGTGTGAGAGTTGGTCTGTTCCCCTGTGGGCTTTGGCACAAGACAGCAGGGTAACACAATAACAGCCCTGAGGGGGAGAGTCTCTAGACACTCTCCTGTTTGCTGCATCTGATTTATTTTTCTGGCATGAAAACACAACGTCGTGTTCTGCAGCTTCTCAGGTGTTCCTGCAACACAATAGTCAGTAATCGGGCTCAGCTGTCGACTGTTCCGGGCAAAGTGGCATTTATTACTCAGCGAAGGAAAGTGTTTAGTCTAATAAACATCACACACATTTTGACCCCCTTATATGTGACATCTGAGAGTGCAGGAAGTGGAATGAAGACGGGGAAATGATGCTGAAGTGAAAAAGTGGGATTTAATTTGAGACGTCACATTAAAGCAGAATAGGAGAGAGAGAGAGGAGGGCGGGGATGATGATGATGATGATGGTGATGAAAAATGGTGATAATGAGGATGAAGGTGGAAGTGATGATGATGATGAAGGTGGGAGTGATGATGATGATGATAGCAGTGGTGGTGATGATGATGAAGGTTCTGAATGTGGGAGTGATGATGATGAAGGTGAGGATATGAAGGTGGGCGTGACAATGATGATCATGATGATGAAAGTGATGATGGTGGTGGTGGAGATGATGAAGGTGCTGATGATGATGAAGGTGGGAGTGATGATGATGGTGAAGGTGATGAAGGTGGGAATGATGATGATGCTAGTGGTGGTGAAGGTTCTGAAGGTGGGAGTAATGATGATGATGATGATGAGGGTGAGGGTGATGATGATGATGATGATGATGATGATGACTGATAAAGTTGATGATGAAGGTGGGAGTGACGATGATGATGAAGGTGGGAATGGTGGTGGCGGCGGTGATGGTGGTGATGATGAAGGTTCTGAAGGTGAGAGTGATGATGATGATGATGATGATGATTGTGAGGGTGATGATGATGACGATGATGAATGTGATGATGTGATGATGTGATGATGATGATGATGATGATCATGAAGGTGAGTGTGATGATGATCATGAAGATGAATGTGATGATGATGATGATGAAGCTGGGAATGATGATGATGATGATTTTTAAGTGAAAGTGAGTGATTATTTGTCATTGTGAACACACCACAGCACAGCACAGAGTGCACCACAATCAAAAGTGACCTCTGCATTTAACCCATCACTGAAGGAGCAGTGGGCAGCTAACAAGCACCCGGAGAGCAGTGCTTGGGGACGGTACCTTGCTCATGAGTACCTCAGTGGCAACTTTACTGGCCCTGGATTCGAACCTGCGACCTTCTGATCACGGGGTGAACACCCTACTGTTACGCCACCAACTGCCCCGATGATGATGATGATAAGAGCAGATTAGTTTCATCCTCTTTGGTAGAATTAAATTACCATCATTTTAATCTTTCTCTAAAGCTCATCTCAAAATATTTCTAATAAAACTTTGTTGCTGATGATGATGAAGTTATTTAATAATCATGACCATCATCATCATCAGCATCATCAACCTCATCCTTCTCTTTTGTGGGCTTCCTTCTGCGTTAATGTCTCAAATCAAACATCATCTCATCGTTTCAGCCACTTCACCATCATGTTGCAGTCATCATCCCATTTCCTGCTCTCTGCAGCGCGATTATGATGCTGCCATTAATGACAGTGATCACACCAGAAGACCATAAAGTACAGTGGTTTTTACGATCTCACTATTTCTAATCTGTCCTTCACGTCCTCACACAGCAGGATCATGCAGTACCTTAGCAACATCGACACCCGGACAAATTCCACCTTCGCCCCCACTCCCTCTCCATACAACGTCTCCCTGGAGGTGGTCAATGCTACCCACAAGCCCTTCAGCGTTTTCGAAGGCTGCGAGGAAATGGTGGAGGGAATCCTCTTTGACCTTTTTGTGCAGTCCTTCAACATAGTGATCGGATTCCCGGCCAACGTCCTCGTCATCGCCATCCTGATCCGGAACCGCCATGATCCATCCACTTCTGACATTTTTCTGGGCTGCTTGGCGTTCATGGACGCCTACTTCGGTTTGATGGTTCCCATCAGCTTCCTCAACTTGTACTCCTGGCAGAACCAGAAAGTCTGGATGGCACTGAAGTTCTCTTATGGCATCAAGGACACTAGCGGTCCGCTGTTCCTCTCCTGCATCTGTCTGGACCGATTTGTTGCCGTCCTCTTCCCCATCGCTTTTGGACAGCTCAAGGACGCCAAGTACCGGATCAGCCTTTCCATCTTTGTCTTGTGCCTCACCTTCACCTACGCCAGCGCCAAAATGATTGGGGGCCTTCCCGACTTTGAGAAGGTCTTCACCGGTGAGATTCTGGCCATCTTTGCCTGGATGATCATCTGCAACGTGTCCATCCTTTGGGCCCTCAAGCGGTCCAAGGGAGCAGGAAAAGACGAGATGCACCCCATGAAGAAGAAGGCCTTCAAGGTGGTGCTGTCTCTCTTGGCCATTATCGTCTGCAACTACTTGCCCCCGGTGGCGCTCTTTCCCTTCCAGGACCATTACACTCCACTGGCCTTCACTTGCTTCGTGCAGCCCGTCGGTTTCGCCTTCCTCAACATCAGCAGCAGCATCCAACCCCTCGTCTACCTCTCTCGTCTGGAGAAGGTACCCTTCCTGCCCGAGTGTCTGGTCAACAAGCTGTGCTGCAGGAAAGAACGTTCAGCAGCGTAAAGAAATGTTTGAGGCAGGATGAGATTAGAGGAGAGCTTCAAGATGACAGATTTTTTATGTCTCAAACATAGTTGTAAGATGTGAAATGTACCCTGAGCAAGAATTTTAGAAATTAAAAATTAGCAACAGATTAAATTTTATACCATATTATGCTATTATACTATAAACTTGGGGTCGCTAACCCGTTGATCGCGATCATTGAGGCGCTCATGTTAGATCCCGAATATAAAAGGAAAAAATATATTCAATCTCGTCTGATTAACTTCCATTTTTACAAGTGCCTCCCTCTGTACTGGACCAGTTGCCGCATTTTCATAGTAGTGTGAAAGCGATCAATGAGATAAGAGATAAATGCTTTTAATTGACCAATGAGAAGTGTTCTTGCTGCAGATGTTAGTAATGGGAATTCCGACTCCTTTAAGGGAGCCGGTTCTTATGGCTCGCGAACACGGGGACCTTCTCGCTGTGAGGCAGCAGCACTAACCACTAAGCCACCGTGCCGCCCAAAATCATGCATAGAATGAATTACTAATGTACAAAACATACATTATATCAAATGTTTATTATTTATATGGCTTATTATACTCAACATGGAACAGAGTGCAGAAGTGGGACTGACTTACCAGGGCCCCGAGTTTTTTTCTGTTTTTGCTGTATTTTTCTCTCAGTGCTTCAGTAGATAGCTCTTGTCTTTCACCAGGGCCGAGGGTCAGGGATCTTGGGCTTGAAAAGGTTGGTGACCACTGCTATAAACAGTAACTGTATATGTGCATATTATGGTGAAAACTATATGTAAAGTGCAGTGTGCCTTTTGTTGAGCATGGACATGAAAGCATACTAATCTTAACTGACACAACCAAACATACATGCATACAAACAAAGTTGTTGAGCTGCAGGAAACGTTCACACGAGTTTGTGTTATAAACAACAGGGAGGAAGTCGGTGGAAAAGTAGTTAAGCAAGATGAACGAGTATGTACAAATATGACTCTCGGGATCTCTAGATCCAGTTTCTATTTTTTAGAATGTGAAGGAAATATTTATGAATCTACTGCATATCTTTACATCCATCATATCTATGCTTATCTATCTTCAGAGTTATATATTTTAATGCACTGCACTATTTTAGCTTGACAAGATCCTGTATTATATAAAGAACACTGAATGAGAATTTGCAAAGAAAACGCCTCTCATTTGACAAATGATTTTCTGTTCCTGGCAAAACTGGTTAATTTGCAATTTTGTAAACATTTACATGTAGCATTGGTATCAGTTTTATTCAACCTGAGAGTCAGGAGGTAGATGATATTTTTAAGATTAAGACTCTAGAGCCACCTAGTGTCACGAGGAAATTATTGCATTTTTCATTGTGGAAAAATAAAAATAAAATGATATTTAAGTTTCGCACCTGCTTTATATCATTTACTTTTACAACTTTGACTTTTTTGTTCACTTTTACAACTGTTACTTTTGTAATTTCATGTTACTGATAATAATAAACTGACGAGCTGCAGAAACCATGTGTCTGTAACAGATGATCTAATAAATTTGATATAATGATGAGCAAAATAAAGTGTGAAACTCAAACTATCCACTGTCATTGTGTTTCAATAAATTTTGAAAGTCATGTTTTAGGATTTAAAAATCTTCTTTCATTTCCTTTATTTACTGCCCATCTTTATCTAATTTCAACCCTCTGAGAGGAACAAGGCTGATAATAAGGGGAACAGGTATTATTTAATGTTGCCATGAAATAAAAAAAGAAAAACAGCTTCAGAAACACTTCCTACACATATGTTGTTTTGGTTAAAGCGAACACTAATCATATTAATGATACAGTCTGGTCTTTATTATTTCTGAAATAAAGAAATGTAAGAATAGTCAACATCTTTTATATTTAAAAAATGAATTAAAATTTTTGAGTCTAAACTAAATATTTTGTTGTAATAACTTATCTTTACCAATCCCAGCAAAGTATAAGTACTTCTTAAATCAGATACTCTAGTACTTTTCTCAATCATGCCTTTAAATATTATCTTTGTGATCTTCGAATCTCTGCTTGAGTCATTTTGTTTGTTAGTAATCTTTACTTTTACCTTTTTTTGAGTTCTGCATGCGTCACTAGTACTGAAGCAGTCTCGGTTCCATTTTATCCTCGTTGGAAAAGGACATCCTTAAAGCCGAGTTAATTAAAAGATTAACATGGAAACACCCTTAAACACAGCAGGACATGGATAACACTGGCTGCTTTCCTGAGTGTCCGCAGATGCTCTCACTTGTGGTTTTGAAATTGCTACAGCAGTTACATCTAACCATGATGAGGGTAAAAGTGTTATGTTCACTTGGAATTCTGTAGACGTGTATGATCACTAAAACATTTCAACAACAAATAAGAAAGCATTCATCTTTGGGAAATATTAAATTGAAGTGTTTCTGCACTACTTCTGTGTATTTTGTGGTATGTGTGGTTCCTGATTTTAATTAAGTCAACAACAAGGCTGCTTTTAGTTGATCAACATTTAAAAATCATCCATAATTAATATTTTTACTTGTTTACTGTGTTTTAAAACCGTTAAGCACACAAAGCTAACAAGGATCAGCAAATGCCCACCAGGAACCACTTCCATGGAAATCCATGTGAAACTTCCATGAGGAACGAACTAGATATGAGGAAAATGAAAATATAGAAGGAGAGAATGAAAGAGAGAGACTGTTTAAAAACAAGGTTTGGGTTTAGTTTTGCATGAAATTGATCACATCATATTTGTAAATCAGACCCCAGTGCCTTTGAACTTGCTTCCAGCTCTCAAGACTTTATAAAGACAGAAAAAGGTAGCCAGGATTAGACAGAAAGATCAGAGAGGTGTTGTGTTTCCAAAAAATACAGCTGTTAAATGTGACCTTTGACCTGTACAGTGAGCATCTCTGCAGCATGTGGAAGCGATCACCATCCGTCTTACCAACTTCACAGGTTTGGCCCAGAGTAGTGGGAAAAAACTGAAGGTTTGCAGGTTTTTGCTTACTTTCATTAGACCCATTGTTGGACGAGGTGTCCTCAGATTCAACACTGCCAAATTTGGGTAAATTTTGTAGGATTTGTAGGATACCGAGACAAAATAATGTGTTAACATTAACGTAATGACCTATACGTGTAGAATCTTTACACTCTCAAATATTAAAAGCAAAAAATCACAAGCAATAGTCTTTTTCTTTTATTTCTAGTTCCTTTTGTTAGAATTTTTGTTTGTTGCCTTGAACAATTTTTCAAACAATAAAGGTGGGCATTACCATGTGAATTGGGCTATGAGCTAGGTAAGGTGGAAAATACCATTTTTGAGGTATTTTTGTGACAAATTGTGGTGGACCTAATATATCAACAGGGAACTTGAAATCACTTAAAATTTTGGGTTTTGTGTCATGTGTAAAGTGTTTTTTGATAACTTTCTCAAACTCTACATTTGCCTTTTAAGATCCAGAAAAACGGCATTCTTTCAGTTCAGCTTTTACCACAACGTTGTGTTCTGTGACCTAAAAAATCACTTTTGTACACATAGTAACTTAAACCCTCATCCATCAACACCCTGTTTGACTTTCATTTGTGACCCTCCACAGCAAAACCAGTCGCTTGTCGCAAATTTTCAAAATTGAGTTATGATGTTTTCGTGAAAGGGCATAAATCAACCTTCAAAACGATACCTATATGGAATGAATGGGACGACATATGACTGAGATATCAACATTCAAAGGAGTCGGGTTTCTCCTGTCACGCCAAGTGAGAAACGGAGAAATCTGCCTTTGAAGTTGACTATCGCCGTAGCACTCACAGACGCTTGGTGCGGTCGCGGCTACGTTTGTATTTACGGTAGCCTACGCTGCATTCACAGCCACACGGATAGCCTACCTGCGTTAGGTTAACTGAACTCGGGAGACGAAGATGGATTCTGGAGAAATATCTTCACGCTAGTCAACCAGTGGATTTACCGTAAATATTGAAGTAGAGCGGTCAAAACAGAAACGTTTAACATTCTGCTGGAATTGAATTCCTCACCTCAAGAAAGTCACGTTTTTAGGATGGAAAGGGTAAGTTTTTCAGCCAGATTTATTCACAACAGTACAGTATAGACCTTCCACTGTTTCAAAACACTAAAAACCAAAAATCCAAAATTTTACCCCACGCAACATAAACGCTCGT
This sequence comes from Distichodus sexfasciatus, assembly GCA_032718565.1. Taxonomy (NCBI): domain Eukaryota; kingdom Metazoa; phylum Chordata; class Actinopteri; order Characiformes; family Distichodontidae; genus Distichodus; species Distichodus sexfasciatus. The sequence goes on from JAVGVS010000143.1 coordinate 606,790, forward strand.
TTTTCTCGGAAACCTCCGTTGCGACAAGCGACTGGTTTTGCCGTGGAGGGTCACATATATTATTCAAAAAGAAGAATTTGCATCCCTCCTTGTCTTTTCTTCGTATCAGTTTTCCTGATTAGTTCTTCTTCACCAAAATAGACACAGGCTTCTGCAAAATCCTCAGAGGACCTTTGCTTTGAGTATAGAAATATGGCAACACCTTTTCCGTGAAGGTGTCCGTGAACATGTGCAACGTGGCCCCGTCTGTGGGGCGGCAGAAAGTCACCTTCCCAGCATCCCAGTCCAGGTGAACTCTGACCCTCTGCAACCTCCCTGTCACTTTCAGCAGCTTCGGAGGCGAAGTCATGGCCCTGTATTCCCCGTCCCGAAAACACAGTGTCCAGAATCCATTCTCAGGTCGCGCCAAGACTTCCTGTTTCCTCTTAACGGACGCCACAGCAATGCCCAGGATCCAGTCGTCACTTCCGGAGACATCGACCTCCCAGCTGTGGATGCCAGAGCCAAGAGCGCTCGAGCCCATGACCTCTGCACTGAGCTGGAAGCGTTCGGGGATGTTGGGGAGGGGGCAGTATGAGGGGTTGTAATGGACAGTGGTGAAGTCTTCGGACAGGTTCAGGCATGGGTGGGCTGTGCTTGGGTCAAAAGTCACAGGATCTTGGGTAAAGATGAAGAAAGTGGATGAGAAGACGAATAAATCATGCAAAAATAGCATTTTCTGAACAGAGAAAATGGACCCTTTCAGTCATAAATGTGAGACAAAATTATAGTTTCACAAAAGGCATAATGTAGAGGTGAGTAAAAACTTTCTCAGTCTAGAATCAAAACATATTTTGCGAAATGAGGGTTCTCACTTCTCACATCGTTAAAATGACTTAATAAATGACAGCACTTTTAGAATCTTTACCTTATTTCTTGAAAACTTTTTTATAAAAGGAAAGTACTCTCCAAAAGTGCTAACCATGCAATGAATGAAACGAGAGAAGAATCATGACAGGCTAGTAAAGACAGTGGCATGTCCATTAGAATTTCATTCCTCGTCTGGCCTGCTGTTGTTGTTCATTCACTGTTAGCCACGCTAGCTAGCATGTTGGTGTGAAACTGATAGCTATGCATCAAAACTCATCTTAAAATGCCCCTCACTGACCCCTTGTGCTTATCTAAGGCTACGTTCACACTGCCAGCCACATCGTTCAATTCCAATTTTTTGCTCAGATGGGATTTGTCTATCTTGACGGTTCACATTCATAACTACAAGTGACCTGTATCTGACTGTAATGTGAACGCATCGGTCCTCCGAAACGTCACGCATGCGCACATCGATACGTTTTTACACGGGTCAACTGCGTCACCAACAACAAAAAAGGTCATATCTGTGGGACGACTCATGGCATTAAAAATGGAGGTGTTAGTAGCTCACGCATGTGTCGCACTTTGCTCTGGAGAACGACAAACAGTGAATCAGCTGTACATGAGCAGGTCGAAAAGGAGAAAAAAAGTCAATTAAATCCCCAACTTCTCCATCCTTCCACTGACATCACAGCTCTCCTCCATTTTTACCTTCTCGCGCTGCCGGTGCAGGCTGATGATGTCAGCGCATGCGTATAAGCAAAAAGCCACATGTATTCCGATCTGGGCGTTCACATTCAGGTCGCATGGCCGCGAATCGGATACGTATGAGATTTAGTACCACATGTGAAAGTGACACAAATCTGATTTGAAAAGATCAGATTTGCGTGTCCACACAGCCCTGAAAAGATCAGATCTGTGTCACATTAAGGCAAAAAATCAGATTTGAGTCACTTCAGCATGGCAGTGTGAACGTAGTCTAAGGTACTTACAGTACGGTGCTATTTCCTGCATCTTTTCCCAAACCGAGAATTTCAGGTTACTTAGATGCTTGGCTTCATCCATTAATGCTCCAGAAGATCTCTCTGGATCCTGCAGTGTAGTCTGGGTCCTGCAGAGAAAATGTTAAACTTTCAGTCTTCACTCTCAAACAAGAAAATGACCACAGCTGGAAAGTAATATAACAGTCATATAACCATTTTTAAAAACCTGCATACTGATGTTTTTTGAAAGTTTCTGTAGAAAAACTGGGACAGTGTCAACAAACAAGTTATGGTTGTTTTAAGGGTATACCACAACTGAGCTGAAATTTGTTACAAAATCTGAGTACCACATAAAGTCACAAGACAGAAATTTATGATTACAGGAAAACCTGAGTTTATACTCTCTCAAACAGAACAACTTTTACACCCTGATTGTATTTAACAGAGTGTTATATGACAGTGATTGAGCGTGAGCACGTTTTTATGCAAACCAAGATGTTTGTCAGATTTTGTGGTGGGTAACAAGCTGAGGACACAGGTTACTGAGGTTAAAGTTAAAGTGAAGTAAGGATGAGAATGTTTTACATACCTTTCGATATTGGATTTGAAATTCTGAAAGGTAAGCAAAATATATACATCATATAATATACAAAATAAGAAACTGTGCTTTGTAAAGTACTCCTTAAAAAGCATAAAAACTTGACTAAAAACTGATAAAACTTTAAAAACGAATTGACAAATGGTTAATAAAAAAAAATAGTGGTTTTCTTCCCTTCATTTTAATTAATCGTTAAAGAATCTGTCACAGCCCCCTGGACTTTGGCTGGACAGTGCCCCCTCAAAGTCTGCAGAGCGGCCAGCAGATGCCGTTATTTAGTTTGTTCGATGTATTTCAGTTTTGTCTCTGTCTTGTCCTTGTCCCACCTTCCCATTGTGTCCCATTGGTGAATCGGTCTTCGTTAGTCTTCTGTTCCTGACTGGTTTACCCCCTTAGTGTTTGATTTGGCTTGTTTAGGATTTGGTTTCTGTTTGATTAATATTGTTCCTTGTTATGTTTCCCTGTTTAGGTCCGGTTTGTCCCATTGTTTCCTGTCTGTCCACCCTCACACTAATTAGTTAAATGCACCAAATTAAATCCTATTTAAGCACAGCAATATGGGACAAAAATGTTCAGTAACATTTTGTAACAAAAGGACTTGATTTTCTCACCTGCAATAAGGTCAAATCATCATCAGCCATCCGCTGCTCTGTGTTCTTAATGACATCTGATAGGGTAGATATCCTGCATATGAGATCTTCATCCCTCTGTCTCATGGCCTGGGCTTTCTTCTCTTCTTCCTCTTTTAACTCAGTCAGTCTTACCTCTTCCTCCTTATCCAGGAACTGATGAAGCTCAAGGAATTGACCCTTTATTTGCTTCTCGATTTGCTGTCCCTGAGACTGAAACACATGAATTAACAGCATTTCAATTGTGCCATTCTATTTCATGCCTCCTATAACTAGGTTTAGTACCTTTATATGCTCCAGTATCATAGCTGAAGTACTTTTGAGTTTTATGATCCTGTCCAGCTTGTCCTTCACCGTCTTCAATGCAGTGTTCAGTTTCTCCTGTAAGTAAAATTAAAATAGAATCTTATCTAGAAGAACAATACTGCCTTATGCACATATTAAACTTTGTGTTATTGGTCCAGTAATATATTCCAAATTGAAATTTGAAGTAAAATGGAGCAATACTGATGCACAGTTTAAATAAAAAAAGGTGGATAAGTCCAACTTCAAAAAGTTCATTCAGTTCTTTCAATCAAAAATTCTGTCATTGTTTGTATTGGTAACAATCAATTAGTTTGACTTTTAATATGTTTCCATGTTTACCGTTCTTGCTGTAGCACCTAAAAACAGTATTTCTGGCCTGGTACCTCTTTAAATGATTTGATTACGAGGAAAACCTGGTAGACATTTTATTTTAAGATGCTGGACTTTCCCATCTCTGTAAATCACCAATGCATATCTGATGCAAATTGTAAAAGTAGTATGTAGTCAGTTATATCGCTCTAATAATGTGCTAATGAAAGAAAAGGGATATAAATAACAAATAGAATAAGTAATGAAAACAGAGTTGGAATAAAGAAGCACAGAAGTAACATTCTTTCTTGAACTGAGACAAGAAAGATGCAGTTCATGCAAGACAACCCAAGACTTTACATGCCAAAAATACCAGAATCGAGGGCTTCATCTGTAACTACTCAAACAGACTGCAAATCATCATTGATTTTGTCTATTGCTTGTGATGCCTGTGATGCCATATACTTACATTTGAATCCCATTAAACATTTTGATTGATATACATACTGGATTTATATAGAAATATTTCAATCTTTTTCTGTGGGTCTTTGTTATCTCAGATATGCCAAATTACAGTCTAAACTGGTTCAGTTTGTTTTTATATTTATAGCAAAAGTGCAGAGGCAGAACAAAAATCATTTAGAAGGAAATCAAGGAGGAACCATGGCACCGGATGGGGCGACATCCTCTAAAAGACAATGCCTGAGAATAAACCAACTGAACATAATGGTTACTTGAAAACAGATCAAGGTTATTCTGGGCCAAGCGTCAGCAGGTGCCTAAAAAACAACTAATAAATTTCTCAGGTTTTGTCCACCCCAAACACAGTATCTGAATTAAGAGAAAGCTGATTTACAGAACAAAAACATCTTGAAATGAAGTAGGCATTTTTATGTATGCTGTGCTCTCTCCAGGAATGCAGCCGTAAGCCTGCAAAGTTCTGTCGGAATGCCGCCGCCCTGTTGTTCTGGCAGAAAAAGGCTAGAGATAGTTGTCAGGACCAACTCGATGAACTGCATTCTCACGACCGGCTGCTCAGAATCTTTTCAAGGTTGGAAAACAGCGGCGAGCATTGACGGGCGCACAATGCAGCACTGAGACGCCACCACAATGCCGTCCCTGTGCCGTCGTACCTTACAGTCCATGGCAGCCTCCTCCATGGGAGAGCATTCGTGGCCCTTGTGCGTTCTCGAGGCCTGGCACACCACACAGATGGGCTGCTGGTCGTCCACGCAGAAGAGCTTTAACCTTTCGCCGTGCTGGCTGCAGACCATCGTGGTTGCCTGGTCCAAAGTAGTGTGCTTTTGCCCTTGCAGAAAGGCCTCACACAGGTTCCTGAGTGCCAGATTGGAGGGAAGGCTTCTCTTGGAGGCTCTTCTCCGGCAGACTGGACAGGCCCGTGAGTTGGCACTCTGCCAGAAGCTATGAAGACAGGTTCTGCAGAAGCTGTGACTGCAGGGCAGCAGGACGGGATCGCGGAAGATGTCACAGCACACCGGACAGGAGAGATCGTCCTCTGGTAAAATGGAAGGCATGGTTTCTAGAGACGGGTACAAAGCTTCTCTCAAGCTGGACGGGAGTTTTCTGTCTGCGTCTTCTACATGGCCAGTGAAACGGAGACCTTGAAGTGCCTCAATCCTGCCAGCGAGACTCGCCTGTCTGGTTTTTGGAGAGCTATGAACAGACTGACTGGTCTCGTGAAGTAAAAGCAGAGAGAGGGGGTGTGGCTAGCTGGGCGTGAGAAAGGAAGGAAAAGCTTTCCCCTGATATCCAGGCTAAAAGGCAGACACTTGAAATCCTGTCTTTTAATCACCATAACTGCTAGTTTTTTCACCATGTTTCCTCTTCTTTAAAATTAGACTCAGTCACCAATGACTTGTACAATCATGATGTTGTCATTGTAACATCACATAATACAGCTGACAATATTAAAGATTCTGCTATATGTATGGCATCTGCTTTAGATTTCAATAATCATGTTCATACTTTGATATATGGCAAAGGTCATGTATTGTACTGTAAAAACTTCTGATACAATATAGACAGGTATATATGATCATTTTATAATAATATATATATATTTACATTCTGACAGTCAACTTCCTGATGGTGTAAAATATCTTCCCATGCACCAATCATAACAATGCTTTAATGAAACCAGTTTTCATGCACTGAAGTCCCTTACATTTAAGGTCATTTTCTGGGTGGGGTACAAAGGAATTTAAGGTTACTATTGGCAGCAGCATTGCTTGTCTACACCCTTTCCTCTTCCTTCGTACCAAGGAGCACAGATCATAACATTCATGGATTTTAAACAGGTTAAAGCTGGAATAGCACAGACAAGAAACCCCTTATACCATCTGGAGGTCCATCTTGGTAATCTGTTTGGAGCTAAGCATATTTGGGCCTGGCCTGTATTTGGATGGAAGACCAAGTGGGAAAACTGATTGTTGACGTTAGCAGTATTGGTGGGTTCAATAGAAGGCTCCATCCTATGATCTGTGTGGATTCCAATGCCCCAGTGCAGTGATGGAGACACCGTGCTGTGGAAGATGTGGTACACTTCCAGTGAGATGCTAAAGCAAGGTCTCGACTCGTCCCTCATCCAAAAGAACTGGTGAGAGACCTCCATGTCTTGCCGAAATGACCCACCATGATCCTTTCAAATCTAATCAAGCCTCCTAATCATCCCCACCCTCTTTTTGGTGAATTAGTGCCTCCTTAAATAATTTTGGTGATTGTCTTAGTGCAGAATGTCTGCTACCATTCAGGGATAGCTGCACATTGGTACTGGTTGAGGTGAAGAAACATTGCCGTTGAGGCAGTTGGTAGTATAGCGGTTAGGGCCTTTGCCCTGTGATTGGAAGGTCGCCGGTTTGAATCCCAGAACTGCTAAAGGTACCACCGAGGTACTCATGAGCAAGGTACTGTCTCCAAGCACTGCTCCCTGGGCACTGTTCTTGTTAGCTGCCCACTGCTCCTTCACAGATGGGTCAAATGTAGAGGTCATATTTGGTTGTGATGCACTGTGTGCTGTGCTGTGGTGTGCTCACAATGACAAGTAATGCGTGCCTGTCGAAAGTTGCGTTTTCCTTTTGAAATGGGTGAAAATGATTCCAGCTGATGGAAACTCATCAAACGTGTCATACGACACAGTACATGTTATAAGATACCATATTTTACTAATAATATACTTATAAAATACAAATATACAACTTACAAATAAATTAAAATAGATTGCGGTTTGTAAAACGTTTTCTATCTACTATTTATCACACGCATGTTGATATTGATCTTATAGTTCAAATTAACAAACATAAATGTGCCAATCTTTACTTTATTACACTGTAAGTGTTTTTCAGATATCAGCGCATATTATGTTTAAAATGTCCGCGGATGTGGTAATAAGGTATGGCTATCCTTGCACTCTCTTTAAAATGCCTATTTTTCTAATTTGTATGGTGATATCCATGTTCTTTTATTTATACTTATATTAGTATCTTGTATGTGAAGACACACTTTAATTTTTTGGCTTTTAATGTCTTGGTGTCGACCACCAAATCAACTTCCTTCTATGTGACAACACATGAACCTCTTAATTTATTCTGATTCTGATTCTACAACAGCTCAGATGACAATTTTTGTTCCTAAGTTGTATTAAAACGTACTTGATGCTAAGGATCAGTGTAAATGTAATGACAAATGTTATCTGCAAGTACTTTTTTAATTCATATTTATAGATTTATTATCCTGGGGATAAATGTTGTAATCACACTGACATATATGATATGTTAAATTAAAGAGGATTTGATGGCGTAAGAAAAGTCCCTGTTAAATCTGGCTCTGAAACTTGAATAAGTAAGACATAACACTCTCAAATACAAGTTTCTAAAAGCACATAATAATTTGATATACACAATGCTTACCTATTCAAGTTTCAGAGCCATATCTACAGTACAGCCAGACTTAACAGGGGAGGCTGAAAATGTTGCCTCTTTTAATTTCACATGCGCTGGTAATTTTCTGCCTGTACATGATCCGTTTTTTACGGATTTTTTTTTTACAGTGTAGAAAAAGCACTAAATACCAAGCATGACCAAGGAATCAACCTTAAATCCTTAATAAGTCTTTTTCCCTTGTCACCCTTACTGTTCCTGTGTTATAACAGGTCTTGTGTGGGGTTTAATATGGAAACTATAGTTCGTTTACTCTAAGATTATTATATTTTACATTTTTAACTTATTGATTTATAGTCTTTAATCGACATAAGCATTGTACAGGTATAAGACGCATTCATTTTTACCTTTTAGATCGGACTGTCTAAAAAGACAATTATAATTCCCATCCAAAAAGCCCAGCATCCTATCAGCTGTCTCCACGAGCCCCAAGTCCTCCTCCTCCTCCTCCTCTTCTCCATGGTGATGGTTACCAAGGTCGTGACGTCATGTTGCACCACGGATTCAGGCCAGTAGGCGCGAGCGAGAAAGGCGTGGCCTCGTGCTGTCACTGGCCGGGGGGTAAAAAAAAATCGGTGCAATCGAGCTCTAGACGCCCATTAGCGACAAACCCGGTTTCTCCATCCCGCTCAGCTCGCCTGTTCCTGCCACACAATGCGTGAGATCGTGCACCTGCAAGCCGGCCAGTGCGGCAACCAGATCGGCGCAAAGGTAAAAATAAATAAATAAATAAATAAAAATAGCAAAAGATGCATGCAATAGTTTGCAAAGATGTGTGTGCATTTTGTGCATGCAAAAGAAAGCAGTTACGCAGGCACCAGCTCGGCTCCATGCCCGTTAATCCGCCCTTAAGAATTCTCCAGAAAGCCGCTGCGCAAAATGGGGGATAGCCTTCACTTCGGTCCTTCGTGCATCACATTGCATGAAATGTTTTAAACTGCATTTTTTAAAAGATGCAAAGATGCAAACGTACATTTGCACAGCATCTTTTTTACAATCCGTAAACGGTGTGCGCGTTTTATTGTCGCGCTTGAAGCCCGTGCTATGGGGGCGGACAGATTTTAGCGCTCCCTTGTTTAACGATGACTTACTGAATTAATTATGATGTTTAAATTTATCTTATTGAAATGTTACAAGATTTAAACGTCTGAATAAAGTGTGGGAAGGAGATGTCTGTTTGACGATCATGTATGACGTTGACATCGTCCATTTCCTCTCATATCTGCTAGAAATAACATTTTCCTTTTGATTATGTGTCTAAGAATATAATCATACAAAAAGTAAAGCATTTGTAAATGTTTAATGGCCTGTACTTTTGGATTTGCTTTTTGACCTACATTCACAATGGCTTCGAATCAAAATGACTTTGCATCTTTATAATAAACCGATTCTTACTCATCAAATTCGATCCTAATCGTTATATGAGACTCGATGTGTCTAAAACACTTCAAAATAATAATAATCCCCTTTTTCATGATTTTGCATTGCTTCAAGAAGCATGATGATATACAGAATTATTTATTTATTTATTTATTTATTTTATCCCGCCACCACCACCCCTCTTCGGAGGACAACTTTATTTCTTATTACAAATTTCATTGAGCAAATTTAAAATATACATGCCCTGAGGCATCTTTTGGAAAAGAAGGGGACTGATTGAGGGAAAAAACATAAACCCAAACAAACAAAACAAACAAAACAAAAGAAAGAACAGAGGGAGAAAAAAGTGGAGGAATAAATAATAATAATAATAATAATAATAATAATAATAATTAATTATTATTATTATTATTATTATTATTATTATTATTATTATTACAGAATAATTATGATGTACTGAATGATGTACTGAATAATGATGTCACATATCCGGTGCATTTCAGTGCATTCCATGAATGCATAATGTATAACAAACAAACCATTTAAACAATGCGAGCCTTTAATAATTAAATCCACCTGTTTCTATTTGTGAATCCATATTGCATCTTGACCATCTCTCTCCTACTTTCTCTCTCTCTCTCTCTCTCTCTCTCTCTCTTTCTCTCTCTCTCTCTCTCTCTCGCCCCTCCCCTCCCTCCCTTGTTCCTGTCCTCCTCCACGCTTTCTCTCACGTTCTTCCACGCTCAGTTCTGGGAGGTGATCAGCGATGAGCACGGCATCGACCCCACAGGAACCTACCATGGAGACAGCGACCTGCAGCTAGACAGGATTAGTGTTTACTACAATGAGGCTACAGGTATGGACTCAACAATCAATGCAAACCTAAAAAGGAAGAACATTCCAGGTCTATAAAAATCTGGACTGCAAAAATGCAGTTCCAACCATCTGGGTTTTGAATAGACAGGGAAACAAATTGGACTCTCAAATTACACGGTGCAACACTTTAGTTTTTATTCCTTGTTTTGTCACAGATTGAGCAACCTTCACGCCCCCGAGCAAGATCCAGGGAGACTGCCTTAAATAAGGAAACTGAAGCCAGTCATTCTGAATAAGAGCGTCACTTACTTTCATAAATGTTATAAATGTAAATATCAAAACCGTGACATGACAGTCTGTCAACCAAAACCTTCTATCAAATCTCTTAATAAAAATTGTAAGACTCCCAGGAATAAAGGCTCAATCTGGACTAATTTGGATTTAATGCAACTGGTCAACTGGAAGTTTTTGACTGCAAGAAAAATGAGTCATAACTGACTTTCTTGTTCCTCAAATATCCCGAAGCTTATAAGGCCTGTTATTATACTAACTCCCCCTTTCTCTTCTCAGGTGGCAAATATGTTCCCCGTGCCATCCTTGTGGATCTGGAACCGGGCACCATGGACTCGGTCCGCTCTGGTCCCTTTGGACAGATCTTCAGGCCAGACAACTTTGTGTTTGGTGAGGAATGATTCTTGATACATCTGATACAAATAAGCTGTTAAACTTGGCTAATTTTATGTAAATATTTTTCCCCGTTTGTAGGCCAAAGCGGAGCTGGAAACAACTGGGCCAAGGGCCACTACACGGAAGGCGCTGAGCTGGTGGATTCAGTTTTGGATGTGGTGCGTAAGGAGGCTGAGAGCTGTGACTGTCTGCAGGGTTTCCAGCTCACCCACTCCCTGGGCGGAGGTACAGGTTCGGGTATGGGCACCCTCCTGATTAGCAAGATCCGTGAGGAGTACCCCGACCGCATCATGAACACATTCAGCGTGGTGCCATCCCCCAAAGTGTCCGACACAGTGGTGGAGCCGTACAACGCCACACTTTCTGTCCATCAGCTGGTGGAGAACACAGACGAGACCTACTGCATTGACAATGAAGCTCTCTACGACATCTGCTTTCGCACACTCAAGCTAACCACGCCCACCTACGGCGACCTCAACCACCTCGTCTCAGCCACCATGAGCGGTGTCACCACATGTCTGCGCTTCCCTGGCCAGCTCAACGCCGACCTGCGCAAGCTGGCCGTCAACATGGTGCCCTTCCCTCGCCTCCACTTCTTCATGCCAGGTTTCGCCCCACTCACCAGCAGGGGGAGCCAGCAGTACCGCTCTCTGTCTGTGCCTGAGCTGACCCAGCAGATGTTTGACGCCAAGAACATGATGGCCGCATGCGACCCACGCCACGGCCGCTACCTGACGGTGGCCGCCGTCTTCCGCGGACGCATGTCCATGAAGGAGGTGGACGAGCAGATGTTGAACGTCCAGAACAAGAACAGCAGCTACTTTGTGGAGTGGATCCCCAACAACGTCAAGACAGCCGTGTGCGACATCCCGCCCCGCGGCCTCAAGATGGCCGCCACCTTCATCGGCAACAGCACCGCTATCCAGGAGCTGTTCAAGCGCATCTCTGAGCAGTTCACTGCCATGTTCCGCCGCAAGGCTTTCCTCCACTGGTACACCGGCGAGGGCATGGACGAGATGGAGTTCACCGAGGCTGAGAGCAACATGAACGACCTCGTCTCCGAGTACCAGCAGTACCAGGACGCCACGGCCGAAGAGGGCGAGTTTGAGGAGGAGGGAGAAGAGGAAGTCGCCTAAACGAAGTTCATCCGAAATGATCCGGTCCATCCTCCATATCACATCCCTCACCATCACGAAATAACGAGCGTTCAAGTTTCAAGCCATTTTCCCACATATTTGGTCAAATCCACTTGGTGTTTTGGTCAATTCATGTAGGAAAAGTGGCATATTTGGGAAAAGGTGTTATAATTGTTTGACTTGTTTTGTGTTTTTGTACGTTATGCGTTGTGCATTCACTGAATCTCACCCACTTTACATTGCCATGCAGAAATGTATTTGAAAAGGTTTAACGGTGAAGATCTTGTCTTGTTCAGTTTGAATAAAGGCGACTTCTACAACACAACCGCTTTTTGAGTGTTTTGTCAACAATCTACAAATACATCAATTATATATAAGCACATGCATTATATATTTATGGCACAAAAACTTTTATCCAGAGTGACTTCCATTTCCAAGTCACAGGGACAGTCTCCCTGCAGCGTGGATTTGCAGTGCTGGAGGCAGGATGAAGCTGGATTTGAAGTTATGACCTCTAAGTGTATAGACAAGTATCGTACTGTTGGGTAACTACCCTCATGCTCCGGAACATTCTGATATCTAAACATTTCTGCAGAACTGCGTTTGAGTATCATTCACCTCCACCAGAGGGAGCTGATTCTCAAAATTATGGAGTAGTGTAACCAGAGGCGAAGCATGTGTAATGTGTTGGGGGGACACGCTGGTGGGCGGTATCTGGGGTCCCTCATATTTTACATGGTAAATGTGAGGGTCTCCAGACGAATTATTTTGAAATGTAAATTGCCAGCATGATGGTGATCAGGGCTGAATTCCAGATAAATCTATTTTAATGTGCAATAATACAACCATCATCTTTTTTCAGGTTTTGCTGGTGAAACATACATGGCAACGCATGTTCATTCTTTCATTCATAATCCGCTTAATCCTTTTTAGGGTCACGGAGACCGGAGCCTATCCCGGGTACTGTGTGCAAGGCGGGGGAAACCCTGAGCAGGCGGCAACACACCGCAGGGCACGCGCACTCACACGATCACACAATTACAGGGCCAATTTAGAGTTGCCAATTAACCTATAGTGCATGCTTTTGGACTGTGGGCAGAAACCCGGAGGAAACCCACGTGAACGCGATGACAGCACGCAGACTCCACATTGAAAGGCCCCAAGGCCGACCTGGAGATCGAACCCAGGACCTTCTCGCTGTGAGGCGACAGTGCTAACCACTGCGCCACCATGCCGCCATGGCGATGTCTTTGGGTGAATTCATGTGTCGATCTGATAAAATAAATATCTTTTATTAATATCATCTGCAGTGGATGAAATGCAGTCCCAATACGACTTCTACGGCTAAATAATTCATTTAATACATGTCAGTTTACAGTGAAGTTTTACAAAGGTGCAGGAGTGAAGTTCCTCAGCATGAAATGTCATATTTGAACAGCAGAATTGCCTTCTATTTGCTCTTCCTCTTTATCAGATGAGATAGTGTATTTAGACAAGCTATCAAGTGCGACGTGAGATGACAGAAGTGTCTGTACACAAACGTGGCCTGAAGATTTGAAATCAGTTCTGACTGAACACAGAATTCCACCACGACTGCAGGACTGGACTAGGTGAGGAACAAATTGGCAACATAATTAAAGGTTAGTTAAAATAATTTGTGTTAGATAAAAAAATTCAAGTATATTAATGTATTAGCATAATTCATTGTGCCAGGTATTAGAAAGTTTCTGGATAATCAGGGTTGGACGCCATCAAAAACTGAGGTAAATAATCACTTGTGGTACATTAATCGGATGAAATCATCTCGGACAACAGTGGTTAATAACCTAGCTCTAGGTTTTAAATGCTGCCATATCATATCAGCATCCAAACATCTGATAATTCTTAAAAAATATGAAACATTATAACATGTCTTAAATCAGACCATATGGGAAACAGCAGCAGAAAATGCAGAAAATCCAGTAAATTCTTCCACAAATCGAAATGTAATAGTCACAGGAAGAGGAACGTGAGTGTGTTTAATGTCGAAACATAAAATATTCTTTCCTGTCTTTCTCCTCCAGGTTGATGCATTTTGCCATCTACAAATCCAAAGTTTTCTTTCCATCTACCTGAGAGGTAGATTTTTGTTGTGCTTTCTTGTAATGAAGCAGTTTGTTGATCCATGTTAAGGCTGCGATCTCTTGATGTTCATTCACAGCATTGCTTTGAAGCTGTCACGTCCTGACACTGACAAAGCCCACATGGCACATCTCTGTAGTTTGGTGGTTCATGTTAGCAGTTAGTAGACTTTTCTCCATAAACACAACATTATGTCTGAGACTTGGCTTTTTGCTGTGTCTTTAAGAAGAGATGCCAACATCACAGAGGGTGAAGCTTCGTGTCAGATGAGTCTCTCCTCTTTGGGCAGCTTGAGGGCGTTAGGTGCTTCCACGCTTCTTGTTCCTGTCTGCTCCTCAGCGCTCGGTCGGTACGTGCCCTCCGTCTGCCTCTTCTTCTTCACCACACAGAAGCAGAAGATCAACACTCCTGCTACCACCAGAATTACCACCACCACGATGGGCACTACGATCGCCACCACGTTGGGGCCCTGAGTATGATATGACCGAAAAGATTAGATAAATAATCACACTCACATACAAACAGCACACATACTAAAATTGCTGAGAATATTTCTTATGCAATGCAACATTTCTTTACTACTACAACATATATTCTATTACAATTTATTTTGTGAATTCTATTTCCATTTCAATTTACTGCAAATAGACAAATAATATTAAAAAGAATAAAGTAATAAGATATAACTATGGTTCTCTGTAGCTCCATAACCCAGGCACATGGCACATGTCTTTATGAAGGTAGTTAGCGATGTTTACTCACCGACGCAGGACTTGTAGTTGTGCTCAGAGATGTGCTGGTGTTAACTGCTTCTGTGCTGGTAGCTGGAAAAATCAAAGGTATAATAAAGAGACGAAACAGACTGACTGCGTTATTACGCGTCTGTATGCATGTTTGCAGTCATTAGCACCTGAGTTCTCAATTTTGTCTCAGATCTCAAATCTACAAAGATTTTTATGTCAAAAAAATTCAATCATCAGTCACTAAATATTGTTGTTTGAGTTTCCAGAATGTTATGGATTTAATCATTTATACAGAAACACATGATATGAGAGTGTTTTCATTCAGATCAAATGACTAAAGGAAAATACATGAGGTGTGACCATGACTTGTGGTCATAAAATAAGATTTTATATTAGTCATAATCATAAGTCATAATCATAAATCATAATCATAAGTCGTATTTTTTTATAGTGTTCATGCCAGGATCTTACTTTAATCAGGCACTAATAACACCCATATATTTTAAAGATCACGGATGTTTCAGCATATAAACTACACTTCCATTGTATTCATATCGAATACAGTTATTGCTGTTATGTTATACAAGCATTTTAACATCAGTAAACCAAAATCTGAACACCACAAGACAAGAAATGAAACTCTGTGGAACTGGAGGCCCACCAGTGGCACATTTTAAGTCCTAGGATCAAAAGTATGAACCTGAAGATAACATTGACACGTTGCTGTTTTTAGACCTTTTTAGACCTTTGCTGTTTTTAGCATCCTGTGATGGTCTGCGGAAGAGAAAAAGAAATAGCGTACACCGAAACACTAAAAAAATCGCATTTGCTGAGAATGTTTTTGGGTGGTAATACATATTTTAGACATGAGCAACAAAAGTTACAATCCAATTGCCTTCATCACACAGTCACTTTCCCACAAGTTTCTTATACTCATGTTATCTCGCTGCACTTTCATCCTTGAGGGGGAGATTATTTACTCTGTAAATGATTAACAGTTAGTTTTCCTGTCTGCTTGCTGTGTCTTTCTGTTGCTTCCAGTTGTTACCATGTTGCTACATATTGCAATGTTAGAACATTTTTGTGATGATGAAAGCTGAGTTTTCCAGAATAAATCAGGATTTGTGCATCTGTGTAGGTATATAGGAAATATCTGGTGATTTTGAATCCTGCATTCCTCACTTTCCCCCGCTTAAGTGGAGACGGTGGATGGTGGTGGGGGAGCAGTCACATGTGACAATCTTTAATGGCCCGACTGACTTCACAATGGCCCTTATGTTTGCTTTCCACTTTAAGCCAACATTAGGGACATTCTCACCTCCTGTCAAAACCATTCTGGAAATACCTCAAACGTTTCTGAAACGAATTGACATGCTCACACTTGCCCATGCCGCTTTCAGACAATATCCCTCCCAGTCACAACCCAGTTTGAGGTGTGTCAAGTCAGCCGATCGTGCTCCCTGCTCTGGTCAGCATGTGTAATCTGTCTTAAATATTTCCTCTTAAATTTGACTACGATTAGCAATAACACCCTTCCCCTCATAAACATGACTGTCGGTTTCAGTCGCGGGCCGGGAAGCACTGTGATGTCAATGACTCACCTTGGGCTGAAACATTTCCGAGAAGCAGGAGCAGGACGCTCCCTGTGGCCAGCCCCACCTGCAGCAGCATAACGGCTGGTGGAGAGTCCATCTTTAGGCACAAATTGCCCTCTCACAACACCGGAACACGCCCCCACCCCACCCCACGGTCCGGCGTTTTGGGGCAGGTACAGATCTTCAGCAGTCAGCAAACCATATCGGGGCTTGGCTTTACCTCAACAAAGACTGTAGTGTCCAGTAAACTGCGGGAAAGAGGACACACCTGAGTTAAAACTCATGATGGAGTCAGTGGTGTGTTCATTGAGGTTCTTTAGCATGAATGGTCTTTATAGCAACAGAAGACAATAAACATTGATATCAACTGCTTGGCGATGATGTTTCGTCACTTTTTAGTTTGTTGTTTTCGTAATCTAATGCAGTTTTTCCTGTAATTGGTTACCTAGATTTTGTCAATTTGACATATTATTAACTCACTCATAAAACCTGTTCAGCTTGACGTTTCATCAGTTGTTTTTGTAATCCAGCCCATTAATGCTGTTGTAGTTTACCTAAAATTATATGGCATCTCTTTAAACCAAAATTTGACAGAAAATGAGAGTGTGAAAGTGGAGGTGCATGTATAATGTCTCTATCACCTATTTGTACACTTTCAGTATTCTAATCTAGAGCTTTTATATCAAAAGGTAAAGTTGTTCCGTTGTCATGAAGAATCATGAAAACAGAAGGTAGGTTTGTTTCTCTCTCCAAAATGTGAGTCAGCAGGTTGATACGGATCAAAAATGTGGATTAATGTCCGGCCAAGGAGTCTGGTCGATGTTCTGGACGGATTCTTTGGAAAGAGGCCGAGTTATGGAAATTCTCGAATTCTTAAAAAAGATAAATCGCTACTCAACTCCTTACCTGCGTCGCGGTTGAGAGGCTGGGGCTTTGCTCGGGTTTTTCGTTACGTCGCCACTCCGTTTCACCGCCCGAGCTCAGGTCGCTTCCGCTTCACCTTTGGCTCCCGAATTCGTTACGAGAACCGAAACCGTTCCAAAAAAACCTCACCGGGTTCAAACAGGACGAATATAAACCGCTCCCGCGCACGCCGCTCTCCGGTGCGTCAAGTCCAGTGGTATTTACGGCGATGTCGAAACCATTCATCACACGTCGAGACGTTTTTCTTCCCTCTAAATTCCCTGCGCAGGTCACATGGTCCCGGCTCATGTTACAGCACCTGAGCGCAGCTGCAACCTGCCGAGCCGCACACAGACGAAACACACACCTGCTCACGCGGGCGGCGCGTTCACACACACACACACACACACACACACACTCACACACACACACACACACACACACACACAACGTGTAGAAAAAATGCTCTTTTGTCAATCAAAATGATAACTATTATTATTATTATTATTATTATTATTATTATTATTACTTAAAGAATAAGGTAAAGACTTATCGTACATGGCAATCTTGGTAATATAATCTACAGCAGAATTAAATGTCATTTAATTATAATTATATGTTGTAGTAGTGAATTATAAATTAACATTAATATTAATATTAAGATTAATATTCTTATGTATAATAACATATAATAATGTATTTATTATTGTTGTTGTTGTTGTTGTTTTACTGCAGAATATTAATACTCTGCTGTAGATTATATTATAAGATTGCTGTAATATAATAACCCATTAATTTTACAATTTACAAACAACTTTACAATTATTATTATTATTATTATTATTGTTGTTATTTATTTATTTGCTGTTGTTTATTGTTATTGTTATTGTTGTTATTATTATTATACACTTCTATCGTATTTATTGTTAAAGCTACTGATGATCAGTTATTAATCAGTGATTGGAAATGCATGAATAATTTATTAAAATAATGTAATATTATTGATCATTCAGCATGTGTGTGCTTTGATAATAAAAAATGACATGTGTAAATACAAACATATATGTGATGCAAATATAAAAATGCTAATTTTAAACAGGATAAAGCCCTGCTAATGCCTTTTGAGGATTTTATATATAAACAGAAACAAGGTGGGGATACAGAAAAACAAGATTACTCTGATTTTCTGTAAAGTGTCTCTGCTTTAGCTTAATATCAACTTTATTCACTCTCTACCTTAAGTGTCATAATTGTGTGAATTGCATATTTGTGAATGTTGAACAGCCACAGGACATTCTATTCAGCTTTTTTCAGCAGATCATGCCAGCCGAGCTCAAAAGGGCAAAATTCTTGACATTCCAGAGTCCAGTTAATCCCAACCTGTGAAGATTATTAACCAATTTGTAACCGTTACACCAGTAAGTAATGCGAAGGTTTTCTACATCCGATCATTTCACACAGTCATTTCATAAAGCCATTTTAAGCAAATGCAAATAGTCCTACTTAATAACATTAATAATACAAATACTTCCATTTGACTTTTCTGGGATTGAAGAGAGAGATGGATGACAAATACTTAAAATTAAGACTTTCATAAGAATGAAGGAGACTGGAACCTTTTACAGCAATGACACTGAAGTACATTTTTTATTTCTTCCATTTTTTTGTCCTACAATGGGCTGATGGACAGTAACATTCTATAACCATAAATTAGTTCTTCATCATACTGTGAAGCACAAGGTAGCAGTGAACATTTTTCATAACGTTTTTCACTAAAGAAAGAGGAGATGTAAATTATTTTTCAATCTTCACTACCAAGATACAAAGATCTAGTGTATGTATCTCTGAATAAGAACATGAGCCAAACGGCATGCATGTAAATGTGTATGCAACTGCTTTTTATGAACACCTCTTAGTGCTGTTGTTTTTTTCCAAAGCAGGCTTTGCTACAAAATAAACTATCACCACTGAACCCCTGAGCAAGGCCACAACGCCAAGTTGCTCCAGTTAGACAGTCCTTACAGTAAGGAACTGTAAACTGCTCTTGATAAGAGGTGTCTGATAAATGCCATAAATGTAAATGGATGTGTGTGCTGGACATGAACAAGTGGTTCTTGAGGTGCATATTTAGTATTACCGTTCAAATTAACTCAAAGATTTTGACTTTTTTCTTTAAACTTCACTTCCTCTTTCAATTCCAAACAATCAAAACAAACTCCAAACAAACACACCTCTCCTCCATGTCTCTCCTACATATTTCTTTCGGGGTAGACGGTCAATCCCAAATGAATTGACTGCTTGATACCTGGTAAACTGAAATCAAGAATTTACTCCAAAATTTTGGAATTGATTCATTTAGCAGATCTCTAAGTTATATCACTAAATAAACTTGTAGTTTACAATTATTGACCAAATTAACTTAAAACAGATAGAAAACAAAAATCTACATTCAACAATATGAGGCATAATGTCAATCCTAAATCACTGACCCTATTGTCTCATTTTCCTCGCAAAATATTAAGAGATATTGTATCTTTATTAATTACTGAAAGCTACCAGCATCTTTTGTCATCCATACCATTATTAATTATTTGTGACTGAGCAATATGACTCAAAATTCAAATAACATATTTTTCTTTTTACTCAAAAAGAAGTCACACACTTGTTTGTTCCTGTACTGTATGTATTATTTTGGATCTATTATTTGTACGTTTTAAACTGATTGGCAAATAAATCTAATTATGCTCTTGCAATCGACCATGGAGAAAATTCGACTCTTCGAATCAGAATCACAGTCGATTCCATAATGTTTGAAAGTGACCAGCTTCGGCTTTTTATCCTTCCGCTCATTTAAAGCAATTTGAAACCTGAAGGCGCGAGGAAGGCGCGCGCAGTGGGCCTCACCGGACGCTGTCAGTGACATTTGATGTTGCCATTATTTGACCAATAGGAACGCAAGGATTCCGGGACTTGTAATTCGCCAGCCAATCAGCTCTCACCACCGCCCGCTCACTTTGACGCCGTTACCGGAGCGGTCTGAACGCTCTGGCGGGAGAGAGAGAGAAGGAGCGCTTTTATTGTTTGCCAGCGACGTTAGTAAGTTAACTGCACACGTTACCGGCTCCATTTAACGTGTCCGCGTGCTGGTAGAGACGCAACTAAACACGAGGCAACGTTACCGTGCGCGTGGGAGCAACTCCTGTTTACGTTATTGTTTTACGACATAGAAGCTAGCTAGCGTTAGCCAAGTTGCTAGTTAAACATCAACCAACAGCCGGTGCGTCGTTTGAGTTATTATTTTTTTGGGGTTGGTTGGGGTTTTGGTTCATTTGTTAATCTAGTTTTCTGCACGTTGTATTTTTTCGTGACATTTTGGGTCACTCGATACTTTTTCCTCCCCTTCTTGCTAACTGCTCAGAGTCATGGCGAAGGTGCAAGTGCTAAATGTGGCCGTGCTGGACAATCCGAGCCCTTTTGGGAATCCGTTTCAGTTCGAGATAACCTTCGAATGCATGGAGGATCTACCAGAAGGTAAAAATGCCCTGTTTGTACCAGCGGGAAGTTTAAATTGTCGATATTTCTGTCTCCAAAACTGGTTTGCTAGAGCGGCTTGTGTGACGTCATATTGGCGGGATGGTGTTTTATCTCCGCTAATAAATGTCTGGAGTGCGCATGTGCAAAATTCACATTTTTGCTGCTTCTTACAAAAAGAAAACGGTTCTCATTTTCCAAGACTAGTTTACAATTATGTCTGATATAACATTAACTCCGATTTAAGTTTGTGTGTAGGGTGTGCTACATGAAAATATCACAGTTATTTTTTTTTTTAATACTTTAAACTTGTTCTCCTTCTGCAGACCTTGAGTGGAAGATCATATACGTGGGCTCAGCTGAGAGTGAAGAATATGACCAGACCCTTGATTCTGTTTTGGTCGGCCCTGTTCCTGCAGGAAGACACATGTTTGTGTTCCAGGTGAGCTGATATTTGCCTTAAATGTGGTTTGTTGTAGTGTCTGAGGCCTTGTTGCTTCTGTGTGGCTGTTTGGGTGGAGGCATCAAGAATCTAAACCTGGATCCTTAATTGCCTCCGCCCAAAGAGGCAAGCCGGTAAATCCACTTTCCAAATATGTGCTTGTACGAGCTAATTTCAAATAACAGTTAACAGTTGACACATAATATAAAAAGAAAAGAGTGAGAGGAAAGATAGGAAAGATGCTCTATTTTTCGAGTGTTGTCATTGTTTAATTTGTCCACTAGAGTGCAACTCCACTATCCTTTTGTTTGTTCTCCCACATCACTATGATTTAAACATTCAATAGATTTAGGTGTACTTTTGTTCAAAGTACTATTAATGAAAATAAAATGAGCATATTTTAATTGCATTCTGTGCTGTTATGTGGTGAGGATTCTTAAATAACTTCAATAATCACTCTCTAAAACAAATGTTAGGGTGAAATTTTTGTTGCTGGGGGAATCTAACTACATTTCTAAATTCTGCAATATTTGAAATTTGTCTTGGCTTTATCATTATTTGGTCATGCTGTAATTTAAAGCATTACCTCCAGTTTCTTGTTTCATCCTTAACAATTAATGATGTTTTTTATATTCTAATTTTGGTACACATCTTTTGCTGTGATAATTACTTTGCAAAGTCATACAAATGGTGTGCACATGCTGGATTCAGTTCCTGTTTCTTGATGTCTCAAGCATAACTTAAAATCCAAGTCAGATTTTACCTGGACATCAGTTGACCATTTTTAAACAAAAAATTGGTTCCCAAAATTGAAGCGTATACCTTCAGATCAAAATGTCATTGAGAAAATATACATTTGACCAACTGTGTCCAGATTTGTTATAATGTGTTATTCATTACCACAGTTACAGTCATAATCTTTGCATTACTGTTTTTGGCAAATGTAGTAAATATCCAAGTGCACCTTAAGGCGAACCCACATGTTGTGTTATATGCCGTGTCCTCACGTCCAACGTGAGATGTTCCTGATGAGTGTCCTGACCTGGGGCTGTTTGGATGAATCAAATATTTCACATGATCCAACAAAGCGTGAATAATTTTTTATAAAGTAGGCCAATGATTTACCAAATCAGATAATGAGTTTGGAAGTGAATTTAAAAATCCAACAATAATAAATGAAAAATAAATGATTTCAAATACCTTTCCATATCATACAGGTTTAACAAAACAGTTCAGAAACATTTACAGCTCAGAAATAGGATTATGAATGGAATTATTCTGCTTTTCTCTGACTACTGCATGGTGTGTTTTTGTGTACCTCTGGCAGGCGGATGCCCCGAACACTGCTCTGATACCTGAGAGCGATGCTGTCGGTGTCACCGTAGTCCTGATCACCTGCACGTACAGAGGTCAGGAATTCATCCGTATTGGGTATTACGTGAACAACGAGTACACAGATGCAGAACTCCGGGAGAATCCACCGCTCAAACCCGACTACAGCCAGGTGAGGAAACTCTTGGGATTAGTAAAGACAGCTGCAACTGGGTATCGTCAGATCTAATAAAATAAAACAAGCCAAAGAACTTCATCTGAAGTCATTTAGCATTCTGACTCAAATCATATGCTTTAATTAGGGTTGCACAATTCTCATAATACACAATTATGTGTACCATTACTTACAAACGATGCCCAGAAATGTGAATGCCAATGTTTACATTTTGATAATGGTGTAATATTGGTCTGAGAGACTGAAGATCAACATTTTGTTTTAGGAGATTTGTGGCAAAGACAATTCGGGTAAATGTGATATTTACGGGCCAGTTTTCAAATGATGACACATGTAAGACCATTTTTTTGGCTTTTTCAGCTACTTTCTTTCGCTAGTTTTTCTCACCAAATGTTCAAATCCAGCTTTCTGTCCACATCCAGCACTACCACCACTGGGCCCTTGAGTGAGACCCTTAACTCCAAGAAGGCTTTCCCTGTATTTAGGAGATGGAAATTAATTAAAAGTGTCTTTTTTAGCTATCTAGCCATTTAGCATGTTAAGATGCTAAAATAACCAATATTGCCCAGTTAATCAAAACAGACGTCGTGTTGATATTATGCTAATATTCTGGTTATGGAATGTATTCTAGTTTGTAGTGACTAGATACTACTACAGCTGTTAAATTACTGTATTTCATTTTTTATCATGTGTGCTGACAGCAAATATGATGAGACACAACATATGTAGAACAGGTGATTTGGAGTATAGCCCTCATATTGAAAAGGTTCCAGAAATTGATACAGCAATCAACATTTTATTTTGTTTCTCTTAGAAATTCTTAACTTTTTTTAAGTGGGTTTTTTTCCTGCTTCCTAGAGGTTCCTAGAAGTCATAACATTGTGTTTTTCTTCTTTTCTTTTTAGCTTCAGAGAAACATTCTAGCCTCAAACCCGCGTGTAACCAGATTCCATATCAATTGGGAGGGAGTTTTAGACAAGATGGAAGACTCGGAAAACGTGGACCCAGCTCCTAACACGATGCTGCCCCCCTCCTGCGCTCCAGGAAAAGCACCAGCACTCGGACTTATGCCGGACAACTCCATGGACTGCATGTAGGGACCCAAATCCACTCATGAATATGTCCTCCCCTCTAAGAGCTCATGCAGGATTCTTCAAGCCAGAGAGCCTTCATGTTTGTTAAGGCATACGGTCAGTTTACCAGGGTGTTGAGACCTCAGAATTAAAGATGCTCTACAAATAGGTGCTAATGTGGCTATCAGTGGGTGAACGACAAGATTCTGCCATTTTCAAATTAGGTACTTTGTCTAATTTGAATATTAGCACCTTTTGCTCAGTGTTAGCCACATTAGTTTCTATGAGTGGGGAGCACCTTTAAATAATTCTTAACAAATATGCTATTTATTAGTGAAATGTGTGCCAAAGCAGTTTGAAACCAGACTGTGGTTAACAAGTAGAAAACACCATGTCAGGCATACCGGTCTACTACTTCTTTTTGCAGTGCGGATCAATTTTTTAAGAAGAACCTGTAAGACGAGCTTGAAAGTTTTGTCCCATGGTGTCAGTCCGAGGGTTGTGTCATTTGAGCAATATATTTCTTATACAACATTAGAAAAACAAAGTTTGCCATGATTGATAGATGCCTCTTAGGTGGGAGTGTATTATACTGTATATATGACTAATTCTGTTTGTATGCCAGCTCTCCAAATAAATAAATATCTTGTTTTTGTTATCTGACGGTTGCAATTAATTTTTTCACATTACTGATGATAAAGGCAAGGCAAGGCAAGGCAAATTTATTTATATAGCACATTTCATACACAGAGGTAATTCAAAGTGCTTTACATAAAAGGAAGTAGAATAATCATAAAAACTAATAAAAACAATAATCATAAAAACAATGCAAAATGATTTAAAAATGATTTAAAAATTGATTTAAAATAAGGATGCAAGTTGTAAACCTGGGAAATGCAATGCAGAGAGTAAGTGCAAGAGGGTTTTTTTGCTCTTGTCTCTTCATTCATAAAAAAGCAGCAGCATTGTATTATGCACGAGCTCACCTCACGCGCCATTTTTGGAGCATCGGGTTCTGCTTTGCGCTGTTGCTAGGCAACGTTGGACTATTGCTGCATCCACGACAAGAGCTCAAAGTGTGCTTTAATTCTGTTTTCCCCCTTTCATCTAATCATTCATCATTACACGGTCTTATATTAGATCTCAAGCTTGAGACGTCACCTGTTAGTTTTCCCCCCAGTTCAGTAAGTATTTAATAAGCATTGCAAATGCACGCATTGTGTAATAAATTAAATTATTACATAATTGCTGATATTCAGGATTTGTTAAATGCAGCTGTGTGGTCTTGGAGAAGGAGCCTCGGATGTGGACGAATTTTGTAATTAATATTAATGATTATTGCATCGAGGTCTTGTTTAGCTTTTTAATGCCTGCGCTCTCCATGCAATAGTTTAGACCTATGGAGGAAAAGCATTGCTTGTGTATGCGCTTTTGAATAACTGAACGTTTTTAATGATTATTCCCGCGAGGTTTTGTTTAGCATTTTAATGCATTGGCTCTCCATGCAGTGGTGTGGACCTGTGGAGAAAAAGCATTGCATAAGCATGCATATTCTGACAAATTAAAGAGATGGGGTGGTCAGCGTTTAATACAGTGACTCTCGATGCAATAGTGTGAACCTACTGAGAATGAGCATTGCATGTGCATGAATGTTTATTTTATTGCGTTGTCTTTCGATGCGATAAAGTGGACATAAAGATTAAAAAAAGCTCTGTGCATGCATTTTCTAATAAATGTGATTGATGTTTATTAGAGCGGGGTGTTATTCAGCATTTTAACGTGTTGGCTCTCGATGCAATGTGTGTGTGTAATCACCGCATGCATGACTTTGGTAGAAACAGACGTGACCCTTGTTATTGCACGGTGTTTGTGTGTTGGTCGTGTGTTTTTCACCTCTTCGTCAAGCCACAATGCGTCTTCTAGCAGTGCACATGACCTCACGATTGTAGCACGGATCACGTTTTGATATTCTAGACGTAGCGTGTGCGCGTGCCGCAAATTCTGACCAACTTTCTAAAAATAGACCCCCTTGACGTCACGCGACCAATCACGGATTAGTGTAGCGGGAGGGGTCCAAAAAAATCTCCGTCACGGCCCCCGTCTGCAAACGGCAGATTAAACCCGCGCCCGATCTTTTTCGTTGCGCTAAAAACGTTCTCGTTCTCGCCGAGAACCCGAGAATTTATACAACTGTCCCGAATTAAAGGCGACATGAAAATAGGTGACGTTATTCGTCGCTTCGGCTGGGGGAGGGACACGTTGCTACGGACTGATCTTCGCTGACCAATCGTGTTCGCTCCAACCCTGACGGACAGTTCTCTTAGTCAATCATACGCGACATCTCGGGTTACGTCACGTTCTGAGAGCCCAATAGAAAACGTTCGTAGGTGGGTCGGCGGAGGCAGGAGTTCCCTCTAGCCGTGTGGATGGTTGGGGATTAATGGTGGGCTCCGACTTGTCGAATTTCAGGGGAGGAATAACGCGTCTCGACCAGCCCCAAATCGCCGCATGAACCGGGGAGAAACGGGCGGGCGGCGGCGAGGAAGACGACGACGACGACAGCGCGGCCGACGCAAGCGCTCGCCTCGCCTCGCAGCAGTCAACGGCGCGACGAGGCGGTGAAGAAGGCCGCGAAGGTGGGGGAAAAAAAGTCGAAGGCCGAACTGAGCCGAGCCAGGAGACCGACCTGCAACACCTCCAGACCGGACAGGATCGCCAGACGAGCGGGCGCAGTGAGCTAGCTAACGCTCCGTTGCTAGCTTGCTTGCTAGTTAGTTAGCAAGCTAGCTAGCTAGCTCCCTCCCTCGGTTGCTTCGCCGAGTCTTGAACGACTTCAAGGCGACTTGCTTTCCCCCGCAGCAGGAGCTGATCTGGAGCACCGTAGCAAGCCGTTATTAAAAAGTTATGGTTATAAATAGCTAGCCAGACGCGTTCGTTTCTCCCCCCAACCCCAAAAACCAAGATCCAAGACAAAACTCCGTCGTATGTTTGCATCGCAGCAGTGAGACGACAAGAGCTCCCGATTGTTTTCAAGAAGGCATCATCACCACTTACCTGGCCTGCAATCATGGGCAACGCGCCCACCGCCAAGAACAAGGGCAACGAGATGGAGAGCGGTGAGTGAGAGAGGGCGGATTTGGGTAGATAGGAAGGATGGAGGAATTGGGGAGTCTGGATCTCTCATTTTCAGTGTGGACACCTTTCTATACAGGCCTCCTTTGGCCTTTTAAAGAGGTTGTACCTAGTTATAGACTGTACTGTATGGATTTGTATATTTATATACTATATTC
Source organism: Distichodus sexfasciatus (assembly GCA_032718565.1). Lineage (NCBI taxonomy): Eukaryota > Metazoa > Chordata > Actinopteri > Characiformes > Distichodontidae > Distichodus > Distichodus sexfasciatus. The sequence continues at coordinate 633,644 of JAVGVS010000143.1, forward strand.
ATAGTATTCATTGCTAGGAAGGATTGTGGAGTTTGGAGACTCACTGTTTTAGATCCATGTGGTGTTTGATCTGTTCCAGTGAGGCAACGTTTTTATACATGTATTAAGTTGTTGACATATGCAGTGCAGCATTATGGTATTAGACGTTATGCTCTGTGCATGGAATATGTCATACATCTAGAATAATCATCTATAAGAAATGGTAATTGCTGCATTTTTCTGGCCTGTTTTATTCGGAATCTCTCCTTTCCATTGGAGCAGCGTCTCTCTACAGGCCTCTTTTGACCTTAAAAGTCTAGCTGTAGACTGATGTAGTCCAGTGCATCATTACAATATTAGACGACATGCTCAAGATATGACTGTTATGGTCAGTCTATGTTAGGATTCAAGAGAAATGGTTGGTTTAAGATTTCTTGAATCATCTAACACATACTACATCATGTGTTACACTAATTTTGAACCATGCAGAGTCGTCATTATGCTATATAATGCATGATGCTCATTAAGGAAGCTGCCCCCCAGCTGTCACCCTTTACTGGCAACTGAATTTCAGTTATTTATATGTCATGGATTGGCACATCACTTATGCTGGTTTGCTCTAGAGTTTAGCAATTTGTAAAACCTTGTCAAAAGATTTTACAACGTCTGTTGTGGCTAGTGGCTGTGAGGATTCTGAAGGACCAATTGGCTCAAGATTTGAGTGGTTTTTTTTTAAATCTTCAATTATAAAGAATTAAAATCATACCGATTTTTGATTATACAGAATTGCATTATAATGAGTAATTAATGCTCCAGAATCTTAAAAAATTATATTCATTTGTCATCTCTATAGTTTAGATGAGCACCTCTTGTCAGAAGTTGTGGTCAGTCAGAGTAAAGATTCAGAATGCAGAATTTGTAGACTCCATGATCCATGCAAAGATTTAAGTCCTATTAAAGTGTATTTACCTGCAAGAAATGTTTATGCACCACAGTCCTAATTCCGTATAATTAACTTGATTGGTATTATCACGCTACACTTGGGGCAGCTGATAGCTTAATGATTAGGGAGTTGGCCCTGTGATTGGAAGGTCGCTGATTCAAGTTCTTGACCGAAAAAGGTACCACTTGGGTACTTTTGAGCAAGGTACCGTCCCCAAGCACTGTTCCCTGAGTGGTGTCAAAAAGCTGCCCACTGCTCCTTCACGGATGGGTCAAATGCCGAGGTCACATTTCATTGTGGTGTACTGTGTGACAATCACTCACTTAATGAACGTATGTCATTAAAGCTCCTGCCCCCAAACTGTCACATCTGACTGATAGCAGAATTTCAGTTAGTTATATTTCATAGACTCGATCATAGCTTCTCCCATGTTTCTCTCTTGAGATTAGACTTGTAAGTTAAATCTCATTAGTCAGAAGTCAAGAAATTGCTGTGTTGTGGTGAGTCACTATGAGGAGTCTGGAACAATGGACTCAACAACGAAGATTTTCTTTGCATCTTAATTTGACATGATTTGTTCCATATAGAAATTGCATTAATGTATAATTCATGTCATTAAGGAAGCTGCTGCAAACTGTGACATCCTACTTGGATTTGGACTACTCCATATCAAGATGTCATGGTTATTCACTCAAGTTTAGATTGGCAAGTTACAACACACCTGTCAAAAGTCAAGACACTGAAGTGTTGTGGTCAATTGATATAAGGATACTGGGAGAATGACCGGCTCAAATGCATCATGAGCCTTTTCATTTGGCCATGTTGGTCCTCTGGATACGGATGTCTTTCTAACAAATGTCTAAAAACGTGGGGAAATCCCTTTTGAGTAAATCAATTTTGATTAATTTTGCTTATGCTGATGTTTTTGATGGTTTCCTGTGAGTTAATGTGTGCTAGATATAATCAAAGTTATAAAAAAGTCTTGGAGATCTTATCATGAGAGTATAGCTGACTTTTTGTGTGTCAGTCAGCATTAAACTAGGAACAACCAAAAGTATACTTCACTAAGAGTCAGCAGGTGAAATTATTCAAGATGTTCTTCAAAGGTTCTCTTGTCTCTGTGTTTTTATAAATCTGGTTGCTGTGTCTCAGATTAGGTTTTTCTAAGAGCAACGCATAAATGGCTCAATATCATTCACCTATGTTTAAGGTCAGCAATGTCGTGTTTGCACCATATTTGTGAATCGGAGAGCAAAGGTGCTCCGAAAGCACTTGGCATTTATCCCTTGTGGTCACGTGGTAGTAGTTTGGTTGCACTGTGATTAGATTGGAGATTCAAGCTCAATTCTGGCCAGGCCACAAAGCCAAATTCCATGTTGGTTTATGCCTGATAGAGTAAAAGTTTGCTGTGTTGAAAAGGGTGTTAATTATTGTTGGTTGACTCTCCCGTGGATGCATTATGTGTGTGTTCACAAACAGTTTTATATTTGTCTGAATGTACTGCTGGAATTTCAATTGCTTTTAAGTGTCTTCCAAATGCCACAAATCATGTTTAAAAAAAGACACTTTTGGAACAGCTGTAGTGGGGGAATGTGGGTAATATATGAGCATGAAGTCCCAGCAGGCTTCCTGTGAAAGTGCTCTTTGACCCTGCATATTAAACTGAAGGAGAGGCGGCTTACATGTCTATAAGGGAGTTGAGAAAGCATGGAGTGTAAGAGCTCAAGAAGATAGGTGGGAACCGGGGGGTGGGGGGTGGGGGGGTTGCAGAGACGGGAGCGAATGGGTTTGGCGACTGATCCTTCACCGGAGGAGTCGCGGAGGCGGGGTCATATGACACCATCGGTGTGATCCTCTCCGGGCCTGAGTGTGACGTTGGGGAGTCTCTTGAACATCATGTGATGGCTCCTGTTAAGAACAAGAGCATTTTGTGTGGTTCTTCTGCGTGTGGCCTTAGGGGAGGTGATACGGCTTCATTCCTGTTGAGTCCTGATTCGCATCTGAAATATCTCCAGCTACTGAGTTGAACTGGGCAATTAATTGAAATCTTGTTCATGTTGATTTTTTTAGTATTTTTATCATTGTTAATACTTTCCCAGTATTTTCATGTGACTCTGCCCTGCCCAGACTGCATCTACGTCTGTGTGTTTGCCACTTATTTTACAATCACAGTGATATACACTCTTTCATTAGGAAAAACCATCCCAGCTTTTGTAGTTGAGCATATTTACAGAACAAAACTTGTCAGTGCACTAGCTATGAGGGCAAAAAATCTTAATTAATCGTAATCAAGGTAAAATGTTCAATTAATTGTAATGTTGATTTGATGTCATATCGCTCATCCCTGCTGCTGAGAAATGAGTAAAGTAAGGGTCTTCAATGGAACTTCCTTTTCCTGCCATTGTTTGGTGGACTGTGTATCTGGAGCTGTGTAGATGTTGCATGGCACACTAAAGTTAGGTGTTGTACTTCTCCTTTAATCTTTGTGGGGCAGTGGTAGTGGGAAGGTCACTGTTTAAGTTCAGGATCTGTAGAGGTAGCTCTGAGGTACCTGTAATCAAAGTGCTGTCCACGTTAGCTACCCATTGCTCCTTCACGTTTCGGTCAAATGCAAAGGTCACATTTTGTTGTGGTGCACTGTATGCTGTGCTGTTTTGTGTTCACAGTGACAGTCACTCACTTTAATTCGCTTTAGTCTTACAAGACAGTGCAGTCATGCAGAGCCTGTCCCTCTTCAGGAGAGAGAGATAGAGTCCCAGCAATGAGGTGGGACAGATATGTGTGAAATGAGCCTCTGCACTCCTTCTGGCACTCGAATGTACGTGCGAAGAGCAGGTTCCTATTGGCATGTGACTGAATGTCATTTGAATCGGCCTGCTACATTCGCGTAGAGGGAAAGCGGCACACTTTTTTTGGTGCCAGCATCAATTAGAAGGATGAGGCAGCACGGTCCTTACAGTAGGCCGCACTCTGCTGCTGCCATCCATTGAATGGGTTAGGTGGGAGGGGAATGCCGGATTGGGGAGTTCCTGCCCATAGCGTGCCTCACGTCCTTATCAGCCCTTCTGCAGGGTGGCCAGTCCTGATCCCCAGAGACAGGTGCAGGCAGTGCTCTGAGCTCTGACCAGGCCAGTAGAGAAGGGAGGGGGGTCATTTTCCACTGTGGACGCAGACAGAAAGGACGACATGGCCGCCTTCTCTGGGGCTGGAAGAGAGGGAGTACTGTGAGGACGGAGGACAGTGCAGGTGGAAAGGTGGAGACGGTTGAACAAGGCACGGCCCAAAGGAGTCTAGGCCCACAGGAAGGAGCTGAGTGGCAGGGGGGCCTACAGAGGAAGTGGAAAGGCTGCAAAGACCCAGCTTGGACGTACGCTTGCCAAACACATATAGAGGAGACAGGAATATCTAGAGTCGTGTAGAAGAGGAGAACGTGACGTATTGCGATTTGTACCAAAGTCATCCTGGGGGTTGAACCCCTTCCTTCAGGCGTGACGTTTGGGTCCTGCTGAGCCAGTTGGTGGCGTCACAGTCATGTCTGTTTTGCAGAGACTTGCAGGGAGACTGTTCCAGCGGGCCGGTCCCTGTCTTGGTGACTTCGGAAGTGGGGAGGGGAGCCACTACCAGTCCCAGGACGAGCCTGAGGCCTTCGTGTCTAGTGAGTGGCTGAGTTTGATCCTCGTGGTACAGGGGCGGAGTGTTTTGGCTGGTGTCCGCTGCCGCCTGCAATTGGGTGCCAGTGCTGGGAGAGGAAGGAGGAGGGGCTGACCAAGTGAGAAGGGGAAAGTGGGCACGAGATAAAGATCTCCAGTGCTTGCATGATTGTGATGTTTCAAAGTTGGCTTCTCCCCTGGCAGTTCTAGACCACTTCCCAGTTCTTTTTCCTTTGCTCACTTTTTATTCCAGGAGCTGTTGTAGGGATTACAACTGGACTAAACCAGATCTAATACACTTTGCTGTGGGGATCTAAGTGTCCTGCCAACATGCACAGATGCACACACAAGCCCTTTTTTATTCCTCGTCCAATGTTTGCTCTGTTGCCTGGCATTAGCTGCGTCACGCAGGAGTTCCAGGGACGCCGTGGTTTGGTCTCCCCGGAGATTTTTTGGTTTGTCTTGCCCTCCGTCCCGCTGATCTCCTTCGTTTCTCACCTGGGCTGTGGCCAACATGGGGACTGCACATGTCTCTGGGGTGCTCAATCACTTTTCCCCCTAAAGTTCCTTCACCCCTGCAAATTTAAAATTCTGCACAAGTGCTGATAGTCTGATGCTCCTGAAGGCTTTGTTGTTTTGGGCATTCTTGCTCGCCTCTGATCTTCCTGTTTGCAGAAGACGATGCAGAGGGCTTTGCCCCATACCCCGCGCTTGACTGCTTCTGTTTGCGACGGTTCAAGCACTGATTTGACACACTATCAAGGTGGAGCTCTCGCAGTGTCTATAAATATCCTTTCGGGTTACGGTCCACATCGGCTGGCGTAATGCCGCTGTTTATTATTTGTCCGCCCTTCCCTTCCTGCACTCCTCTTAAAGGGGCCGTGACACATGGGAACGTGTCAGGGTGAGACCTCTCTATGACGACTTGGGCTTTTTTGACTTCTGTGTGAGGCAGGGTGGTAGCTGGCCAGATCAGCAGGTGTAAGAGCTGGGCAGAGATTAGGTGTGGACTGCAGAGTCGCCGTATGCAGGCTTCAGAAATAAGGTCAGAGAGGTGGAGGAGGAGATGGGGGTGGTGACTTATTACCAGGCCCTCTGTCTGTCTCCTGAATGTGGATCAGATGGGATCAGTCTCTTTCTCCTTCTGTCTCTCTCCCGCTTTTATCTGACTCTCAACGTGTTGTTCTTTTGTCTGCATTTTTCCACTTATTTTTTGGGGCAGATTCTGTCTATCATTGTCCATTGTTTTGTTTCTTCTTTTGTCTTTTGAACCATTTCTGTTTCCGTCTATCTGTCTCTTGCTCTCTATCTATCTCCCCTCTCTGCCTCTCATTGTCTTCAGTTTGTTTTGTTTCTTTTTCATTTCTCCTTTTTAAAAAACTTGATTCTGTCCCTCATCGTCTGGTTTTTATTTTTTTGATTCTCTCTCTCTCTCTCTGTTTCTCTCAATAGTTTCTTTTTCTTTTGCCTTTACTTTTGTCTTCTGTATGTCTGTCACTTTTCTCGCTGTCAGTCCTCGTGTGTCTGCCTCCTTTTTTAGCCGATTCTGCCTGTCATTGTCTTCGGCTTGATTGTTTTGTTTGTTCTTTTGTTTTCATTTTTCCTCATCTCCCTCTCTCTCTCTCATATTCTAACCCTCCCCTCCCTTGGCAGCCACTGAATTGTCTCGCCTCAGGCTCTTTGCTCTGCAAATGAGCGCTGCTCTCATATACATAACCGTGTGTGTGTGTGTGTGTGTGTGTGTGGACCGGCACTTGGCGCACCCCAGGCCGACCCTGTCCGCTTTTTGCGTCACACCGGGGCTCAGGAGCCCGCGGCCGTGCCAATTGATCGGAGCCATCGATCGTCAACTCTCCCTACCGGAGGGAGGACAACGGCAGCCCGTAGTCCGAGGTGGAACCGCACGCTTGTGTCGCCCTACCCCATCCCTCATCTGCCCCCACCTCCCCAAAAAGCGCTCGAGCCGTACTTCCCTTGACGGCGTCAAACTCTCACAAGAGATAACAAGACAGAACGACGATGGCAGCAGCCGGGAAGAGAAACGTCTTGATCTTGTTAAAACTGTCTCGTTGGAAATGATCTCTGCTCTCGTGGCTTTGCCGCCCCTCCCCTCGCTAGCCGGGCCCCTGTTCGTGATCGATATAGGAGTGTGTGTGTGTGTGTGTTTGCTCTGCTGCGTATGCCCTACATGACAGGACTGTGTGTGTCGAATAAATATTGATACAAACCGAGCATGGGTCCCATTGATTTGCCTGGTAATGTCTGTATAGACCTGCAGCAGTGGAAAGAGAGCGCTTTAGTTCGCTGGCTTGTCCACATAGTGTGTGAATCACAGAGAGAGGGCAAGAAAGGGAGAGACAGAGAGGTAAAGCGGCACGGATCTCAACAGCTCGAGGCCTCTGGGCCATGAGGTTGCTTCTGTGAGGTTGAGGAGGAGAAGGAGGAAGAACTCCGGGCGGCACTCATGTGCGACCGTAAGAGCTCCAGGAGACACGGTAGCAAGAGGGAGTCGTCGTCTAGAGCCGCAGATGCGTCTGCGACGACAGCGGCGGCGGCCACGACAGTGGTAGCCGTGGTTCCGGATGGTCCCACGCTTCTAGTGGACGGTAAGGGATAGAGGGGATGGTTAGCGAACGGAAGAGAGGATGGGTGGAATGTCAAAGAATCATTCCCAAGCTGGGACCAGGGTTGGAATGCTGCCTGGGTTGTTAGGGAATTTTTGCTTATGTTTATATGTGTTAAGCCTGGGCTTTTTTTTAGTGCTGATATGCTGTGTAGCCGTTTGCTTTTGTGTATTTGATATGAATGAGTGGATAAGAGATCAAGAAAGAAAGTGTGCAGTTTGTAGTGTGGGATAAGTACAAATGGCGTTCTTTGACATATTTCCGGGTGACAGGTTAGCCATTAATTTTTCTGGCTTGCAAGGTTTAGCATTTGGTTTACCAAAGGGTTCACATGAGCCACTGAATTGAAGGCAACTGGACATTTGTCTTTCGGGTGCGAGGAGAAGCGTCTTCCAATATCTTAAAAAACGTCCAGTTGCCTTCAAATCAAGCTCTCAAATATCACGTCCTGCGTGACAGCGCATATACAGATATAAAGTAGGTTGCAACTTTTCAATCTCAATTTTTCAAATTCTTAAGTTGCACAGGATGCTTGTAGTCCACGGATTTTTGCAGCAGAGGCGGTGTCCATAGCGTTAAAGGGACCCCAGCCCAAGGCTGATGCGTTTTGATGAGTTTTGGGCGAGTCGTAGTTTATCAAACATGTTTGACCTCCCTGACTGGATTCAGGACACAGTGTGCTGGTATAAACTCGCTCCTCATGTAGTTTCAACTCACCAATATGTCAGACCGAAATCTAAATTTCCCCAAACCAGTCGGTAGATGTCAGCTCCCCAGTCTCTTCAGACTAAGGGTCGACCGCCGTTGACCATCATCAATATTAAATAATTACAAGGTACTATGGCTCGACTGCCGTCTCTTCTCTCTGTGCCGTTTGCTCTCGACTTCATTTAATGTCCTGCCCACAACAGTCTCTGATTGGCTATATGTCATGAGTAGTAGTCAATCAACACTGAAGCCTTGTTGTCCCTCACACCACACTGAGAAGGTGAAGAGGAGAGTTTCAGCTGAGCTTGATGTTTGTAAATTGTAAAATTTTGAGGGAGATTTCCTCTTTTTGCATATCGGTTGCATATCGACCAATATCGGTCGACCTCCGGTTCAGGCAGAATTGTTTTTAAAAGTCACATTGTGACACTGGAGAGGTCTGGCTGGTGTTTGGTGTGCTTTACATAAGCTTTGTCTGCCCCTTTAAAAGCTCTGAATGAACTTTGGTCCCTGGCGTGGGCTCCTGACCCTAACTGCGATGCCTAGCTTTGGTTCCTGGAGCTTTTATCTGAAAAGCGAGAAGCGAGCGTTGTCGGAATTGTGTGTTTGAGCATGTGGTTGCATGAGATAGACAAGTGGTTTTGAGGGAGGAAGAAGCTTGGGTCATGGAGCCAGACCACGGGAGACAGGAGTCGTAGTTTCGGTCAGGAGTGAGTATGTATGTAATTGCCAGATAACGAGAACCACAGCGATTGGCATGGAACGTTTGTTTTCTACTGCTTGCTCACCGCTGCCGAGAGCTTGCTTTCTAGGGTTGTAATTATTATTTTATTCTGAACGTTTTGGATTAAAGAACATGTAACACAGATCCACCACAGCAACAAACCGCAAGGAAAAAAAACAAGTAGCCTTATTCCGCAATGTACAGTATTTGGCAACACCAAGTAACTGAGCCAATTAGAAAAAGAATAAAACATGACTAGAGAAGTGATGAATTCAGCAAATGCACGGAGAGCTTTCCTAAGAGCCGGTTTGCAAAAGCCTTTACCAAAGTGTTAAAGCGGAAGCGCTCTTAGTTAGAGAGATTTGGTCCTCCGCTCTTAGGGCCCCTGCTAGTTTCTTGCCAGCTCTCCCACATGCTGTTTAGTGCCTGCAGCGTTTGCCCCGAGGGGCCACTACGGGCCGCAAGTTCCCTCCGGGTAGACTTCAGCCGTGGGGCCTGGAAACTCAGCGTTCCCACACAGTCGCTAGTCCAATAAAGATAAGCAGGGGGATGGGTGCACTTCTGTAAACACTTCCATGTTTTGTGTGTGTGTGTGTGTGTCTATGAGCAAAGTATATATAACTGCTGCAACTGTTCAACACAGTGAAATTTTTTATTTCTAAAATAATTGTAACAAATATCATTCCTTTAATTATCAGTAAGACATTTGTCCTTTTTCGCTCGGCTTCATTCAGTGTAACAGTGTAAAAGAATGTGCAGATGCAGCAAAGTTTGACTTGGTCAGTAAAGCGGTTCAGTATAAAAGTTTCCCGAAAGCAAGGCACTGTTTTTAAAAACCCAAAAAACTAAAAGATGGGTTGAGTGTGTGACGTTTGGATGGTCATAGACGCCGCAGCGCTTTATATAAGCTAAGGTCCTAAAGAGAAACACAAAAGGATGGATCACCAAGACTAAAACTCCCTCAATTCCCATGAGTAAAAGAGATTTTAATATTGTTTGTTTTTGTAGCTGATAAATAAATTTTTCATTAAAGCCAGCTACCAGGGGTATACAGCATCGATCCGGTGTGAAAACATCAGACATCACATATATTGTAATGTCGCTTCATATTGAACAGAGGATCTATCTTGCAGGATGAAGTTTGGTTTTCATGTAAAAGTTTTCATGAGCTTGGTAAAATGACATTTTCCATTGCTTTATATGAATGTAAGTGATTAAGTCTGCATATTATATCGTCTCGTATCAAATCCAAATTAAAACCATTTAATATTGGCCGACATAAAATTGTTGTGCATTGAATCAATTTGTCATATTTAAGCTGGAGTCTTGGCGTATTCTTCATGGATTGGTACCTTTCCGTGGCTTCATTTTGCATGTCTCATCGAAGCACCATCCAATTATTTTATTTTTCCACTGTGCAGTAAATCCCCTAAATACAATAGATGACATTTTAATGGATATTTGTGATCAGAATAATTAAAGGAATGTTGTTACTATTAATAGCTCTAAGAAAATGAATTATGTCAGTTGGCTAATCAATAAATCGGTGAATTGATTAATCAATAGAAAAGTGCTCATTTATGGCAGCGCTAAAAAGCATAGCAAAGGACAACATACACCGACTGTTCTTAGGACTAAATTTGTTGTTAAAACCAACTTATTGACTTTTCACAAAGATGCTGACATTCGCTAATGTTTTCTCGTTCTTGGGTAAGGACAGACTGTACTAAAGCTGAAGAGCTCGCTTATGCAAAACTTTATTGCATACCTCTTAGTGCAGAATATTACCTTATTTGGTTTTCTTCACTTCTGCAGTTTTGACCGTTCTGCAGTTGAACTATTAAGAACAAATTTTAGACAAAATGTCTGTACAACACTGTCACACTGAAAGTGACACAAAGCCACAGTGTCATCTGCTATTGATCCGATTGCGTCCTCGTGTTGTGTTATAGTGGGGAAGGGAAGCGTTAGATAACAAGAGCCCAGTCGATTTGATTTTAACAGCTGTGGAAATGAGAGAAAGAGGGAGGGGAGGAAGGGAGAAACAAAAGCAGAAGTGAATTCTCTACCAAACAGCAATAACGAGTCCGAGGCCAGATTAGAGGTTATTACTGCGTATTCACGGCCCCTAGGACTTCCGTGCTTGCAGGCCTGAGTCACATAATGCTGAGAGTCCCACAGTTACCCCAAGAATGAGATTAACCACAAAGAGCAACAGACTGTTTACTGTTTACTGGCTCCATTGTTCTCCTTTAGCCATGTTTGGGCCGGGATACAGTCGTTGGCCCTCACCAAAATGAGCTTTTTCTGTTCTTTATGAAGCTAGAACATTTAAGTAGCGTACTATTGAACAACTGTAGAATTAAAGAAAAAACAGTAACCTAATGTTTTGCACAAACATGCATGTGATAAAATCTTAAATGAGAAATCATTGGTGAACGTCAGTCTTTCAAGTATATTTTACTCTTAAGGACGGTTGGTGAATGACTCTGATTCTTATCAGAACTCCTCTTGAGAATTTTAGTCTCATCCGAAACTTTTCTTTTCCAGCAGAAGTTTTCAGGCCTGCGAGTTCACAAGCCTGTTAAGATTGTACTTAAAGTGCCCTGTAAAAATAACCACAGATAAAAACAATGTGTAAAGCAGTGGGGGGAATGTTCTGTACATTCCTGGGGGGAATAGACTTTCCTGTCCTTGTGGTTTTCAGCATGGACGCAGTGACTGTTTTTGCGCCCATGCTTAAGACGGACTCACAGATAGGACATGCAACATGATGATGTTAAGAAGGACATTTTAATTTGCTTTGAAAGATGCCATCTTAATGGAACTCTAGATCCTTTTTGCTGTAGCATGTAGAATTTTTTGTTTTACCTCTAGGAGGCGCTGTTATTTCATATTCAATATAAATGCTGTAAGTCCCACAAGATACATTGTGATTTTGGTAGTCATAAATATCAATAGTGCATATTAGTATTCCAGCTTGCATGCAGAGCTGAAATGGCTGAATTTGGACACCAAACATGGTCTTGTTGACTGTTGAGGCAGGTTTTTGCAAATTTGATTTTTGCTTTTAAGACCTACTTTGTATTTAGCCAACATCATATAAGGGCTAAGAGGAATGTTTAGCACAATTTTCTTACAGCTTAGTTCTTTATTTATCTTACATCTTGGTTCAACTTTATTATTTTCAAGATGTGTTGGTTGATGTTATTATTCAAATAGGAATAATCCTGTCACATATTAAAAGATAATACTGTTGCTTTATGTAAAAGGAGTGGTGATACTGGGGCTAACAATGACATGAAAGATGACAGTTTTGCCGTCTGTACTACTTGCCTCATTAACCTTCGTTTGTTTTTAGATACATTTAATGTTTAGTGCAAAATAGCTCCCTCAGGCACAATGTCTTACTTTAACCTCCGTGTTCCACCTCATATATTAGTCAGGAAATGTGTGTTTACTAAGCTTTAATGTTGATTTAAGCGGAAGATTATTTCACTGATAATTTCTGTGGTTTTGAAATTTGGCGCTTTTCTCGTTCACAGTGAAGGAGTTTCTCGCCAAAGCCAAAGAAGATTTCCTCAAGAAATGGGAGAACCCAGCACAGGTGAGACTCTTAACTCTGTAACATTCCATTTTGATGTTTTGTGACATGAAAAAAAAAACATATATGAGGATGTTAGTGTTAAAATGTAGTATTAGAAAAAGTTATTCTAAATATTTACATTTGGGAACAGTTTCCAAATTTCAAATGGATTTTTTGAAAGGCAAAATCTTTCAGAATTGCGCTGCCGTTAGTATTTTGTAACTGCTAGTCTGTGTAGTGATGGTGCCCTCTGCTGGACACACAGTGAACATACTTTTCTTTACACGTTAAACATTTTTTCAGCTTGCTTTAAACGATACACTGTCCAACAGTATAGTAAATGAGCTGTGAATTCTTTAGTAAATGGCTTTTAGTACACACCGTAATATCAGCACAAATTAACTGCTGTTATCTGGGTATTCTTGCTAGAGTTTTATTCATTAACCTCTATCACAAGGTGGGACTTTTCTCTTTTTCCCCCCCCATGTCATGTTCACTCCTTCATTGCATGATCCTCAGCTCTTTTAAGTGACTTTCTCTCCTCTCCCTCCCAGAACACTGCGTCCCTGGAGCACTTCGAGAGGCTGAAAACGCTGGGCACGGGCTCGTTCGGACGAGTCATGCTAGTCAAGCACAAAGAAACGGGCCAACATTTTGCCATGAAGATCCTCGACAAACAGAAGGTGAACTTGAAAACATGAGTTTACTTACTGTATTCTTTTGTAAGTCACATTAACTGTTAGGGGACTTTTTAGACATTTATTCAAACGTAAACTTACATTAGATCTTAAAAAGTGTGGTATTCTTTTGAATTCCCATTTTGCAGATTTTGGCATATTCAGATTTCATTATTTGAAAAAGTAACTATGCTTAAAGGATTTTGGTTTGAACTGGTTTAAACCAGTAAAATCCAGTTTACAGTGACCCGATCTGTTCGAGCCCGTTTAATTAGTTTCAGACTGGTTTGCACTCCTTTACCAGTTCAGTTTAAAACAGTTCGAACTGGTTTAGAGTGACCCAAACTGGTTTGAACTGGTTAGCACCAGTTCAATTTGTTGTGAGCTGGTTTAAATCAAGTTGTTTTACCCAGTTAAAGCTAAAATGGTAAACTATTTCAGACTGGTTTGGAGTGACCCAAACCAGATTTAAACCGGTTCATACCAGTTCAAACTGTTAAACCAGTTTGAACCAAACAGTTTAGAGTGACTCAAACCGGCTCATACCAATTTGGACTGGTTCTAGCAGTTCAAACCTGTTTACAGTGATCCAAACCAGTATAAACCATTTTAACTAGTTAACCATTGTGGGTTAAACTGGTTTAGATCACTAACCATATATATATATGTATATATGTATATATATGTATATATATGTATATATATATATATATATATATATATATATATATATATATATATATATATATATATAATTTTAAAATGATTATGCAGTCAGTACTTTAGCAGATTGATGCGTTAACATCTAGCTAATGTTGGGAACCAAAAGCAGGTGCTCTATTAGCATATATAGACAGCAGGGTAATGCTAAGCAAGCGAAGATTTTTGCAGCTAAATAATAAGCTAGTTGAGAGTGTAAAAATATATACAAGGAACTTACTTGGATTTGTTGGTGACTGTGTAATACTGCAGGCGACGTAGGTTCACCAGACAGCATGAATACTAAGAGATGGATCAACATACAATACACAATGAGCACTAAACACTGGGCTTTTCCTGGCTTGGCATAAATCCGTCCAGCCTATGATTCTGCCAAGGTGTGTGATTATGTCAGTGAGTGAGCTGTAACTGATGATCTGTAT
>JAVGVS010000143.1:652676-725176 GCA_032718565.1 Distichodus sexfasciatus
TTTTACTATGTTTTCTTTCTGAATTTCTTTGTTGCATGAAATGTGAGCTTAAAATATATTTGTGTTGTTGTGGTTTATTTCTTGATATATTTATCGAAATAAAAAAACCTATATCTTGATATTTATTTCTTTATTTCTATTTCTTACACCAGCAGTCATCTTTATGATTGTTTACAGCGTTAAGATCTGATTTGGGGATTCCAAAGTAACCAAGAGCCAGATGTAATTTTAGAAGAACAGCACATAAGAGCTTATGTCGTTAAGAACTCTGTATAGCTCTTAGCACGATATTATTGTAAATTGAGGGAAACGTTGTGATGGCTGCGTGTGGCGTCAGTGATGGTTTATTCATACGTAGCAACCGATCAAACATAGAAACTCATAAGTTTTGAAGGTGAATCACCAGTAGCCCGAACCTCTGTCTTGTAGGTAACGGATTTTGGGTTTGCCAAGCGCGTTAAGGGCCGGACCTGGACGCTGTGCGGGACTCCTGAGTACCTGGCGCGGAAATCATCATAGTAAAAGTAAGTACCTGTAGCGGTGGCGATTAGTTGGCTCGCGGAACAACGGCATTCCAATGACTCATTTTGTCACACCACAGCGCCCTGACGCGCTCGCGCATGTGTTAGTCACTCTCTCCGTAGGCCTGAATCTGGAGAAAGTGCTCACGTGGACCGTAACGGCTGTCTTCTCTTAGGGCTGGGCAGTGTCAAAAGTGAATCTAAAACCGATATTTAGAAGCTCTATCGAGACCAGATTGTTTTTTTTTTTATATTTTGAATTATGTTCAGCAAGTTATTAATAAAAGTCCTAAGGTAATGCACACACTTTCATTAGAAAATATCCTGGCTTTAGTAGTCCCGTTTCTTCCTCCTGTGGGTCGTAAACCAACTATAACTTTATATGCAAGCGTGGAGTATGGTCACCTCCAAAGACTTGTGTTTGTAAATTGTTTCTTTTTTCACATTGGTAGCAGCAGGGTAACAAAGCGAACACCGGCAGCTTGACGCCATCGAGGCTGCTGGGGAAATTCATTAGTCTCCCTAGTGCTACCGCCCAGGTTCTACAGCAGTCAGAAAAACATGCACATTGTCTTTTGGAGAAATTGGCGTTACCTTATTGTGACCCTTCACGCGAACGGCGTTTATGTTCGTCAGGGGTAAAATTTTGGATTTTTTGTTTAGTGTTTTGAAACAGTGGAAGGTCTATACTGGACTCTTCTTGAATAGGGTGGCTGAAAAAACTTACCATTTCCTTCGCGTGACTTTCTTGAGGTGAGGAATTCAATTCCAGCAGAATGTTAAAAGTTTCTGTTTTGAATATTTACGGTAAATCACTGGTTGACTAAGCGTGAAGATATTTCTCCGGAATCCATCTTCGTCTCGAGTTCAGTTAACCCCTAACGCCCAGGTAGGCTATCCGTGTGGCTGGCAGATACCCAGCGTAATCAAACTAAGCGTAATCTAAGCAATAGCCAGCGACACGCATAGCGTCTGTGGAAGTGCTCGTAGTCTAACTTCAAAAGGCAAAATTTCTCCGTTTCTCCTTGGCGTGACAGGAAAACCGACTCCTTTGAATGTTGATATCTCAATCCTCGTCGTCCCATTCATTCCATATAAGAGTATCGTGGTAAAGCAGTTTATGCCCTTTCATGGAAACATAATAACTCAATTCTGAAATTTGCGACAAGCGACTGGTTTTGCCGTGGAGGGTCACATTTCTGGATATTTACAGTATAGACTTATGTCGGTAAGGAGGTGAAAGCCTAATAAAAAAAAAAATTGTTCATTAATCATCAAATGTTCAGTTTAATCACGATGCTGATTCGAGGTCGTATTGCCCAGCTCTAATCACGTTTTCCTGAAATCATGCACAGATACCATCAAGAGAAATCATTGATTTTGACTGAGGGATTGAATCCAAGAAGAGCCTAAAGAAGGAACTTTTGATTGCAGACCTTGTTATTGAACTACTGTATGAGAGCCTAAAAAATAATCATTCACTAGTTATAATGTTCATTTAATCGTGATATTGATTTAAGGACGTATCGCCCAGCCCTGTTCTGTTCTCATTTCTCTGTGCTTATTTATTCTCTCTCTCGCTCTCAGGGCTATAACAAAGCAGTGGACTGGTGGGCTCTCGGAGTGCTGATTTATGAGATGGCTGCTGGTTATCCCCCGTTCTTCGCAGACCAGCCCATTCAGATCTATGAGAAGATCGTCTCAGGCAAGGTGAGCGCTACCTTTGGCCAGCTCCATCTGAATGACAGTCCAGCAGTCACACACTCCACAAATCGTGGTGCCGTTGTGACTACTGCAAACCCTCATCCGAACTAGGGGTGCACCGATCCGACCTTTTCAGTTCCGGTAGCGATGCCGAGATGCTTGAGCGCTGGGTATGGACCGATCCCGAGAACCGATACGCTACCGGTTTTGGTTTGGTTGGTTTTTTTTTTACCCTTTTAGTCTTATTGTAGAGTTTGTGTAGAAGTTAGCCGTACATGCCTTGCGTTGTTGTGTTTAGGACATAAAGGCACTGTCTGTTTTTTTGGATTGAAGAGTTTTTATTCTGCAGAGACATTCTATGGCTTAGTGCTATGAAGAAAAATATGGTTAGAAACATAGGTGGAAACACTTGAATAATGCGTCTTTTTATACGTTTTAACTTTTTAAAAAATGTTTTTCCTGATTAATTGACTACTTTTGGCCTACACCTCATTTTGGACTCGTTTTTGACATGGTGGCGTTCCACACGAGAGTCGTTTAGCATGATGGCGTTCCACACGAGAGTCGTTTAGCATGGTGGCGTTCCACACGAGAGTCGTTTAGCATGGTGGCGTTCCACACAATAACACCACGAACTCGCGTCTCGGAATAAACAGTGAAAACATCAAGTAAACAGCTGTATTGTGAGTAGAATGCTGGCTGTTTTTGTTATTTATCAGCTAAAATTTTGTCTGTAATAAAGGTGAAGATTTGACTGAACTGGATGGCGTTAGTGAATGTCGAACTTCCCTGTGAGATACGCACACGTTAACAAGCACAGCGAGGAACACCGAGATTGCGAGCAAGAGCTGGCGTTGTTAAGGAAATTAAACAATACAATCGCGTATAATTTGCTTTTGGGGTTGTAGTGTGTTGCGCTGCTTGTTCTGCTCATTGTCACTTCTTTCTGCAGGAATTTGCGCGACTTTCCCACGTATTGAGCGTGCGCACGGACGCAAACATTGAAAACTTACAATTTACAGATCGGCTCCAAGTCACAGATACCTGATCTAGCTGTTTGAGTCATTATCGGACCAATATCCCATCCACGTATCGGATCGGTGCTTCCCTGATCCGAACCATGAACAAATATTGCCATAAACTGTTTTTTTCAAAACCACAAAATAAACACTAGAGTATAAGTGACAGCAAAACCAGTCGCTTGTCGCAAATTTCAGAATTGAGTTACTATGTTGTCAGGAAAGGGTATAAATCAAGCTTCAAAACGATACCTATATGGAATGAATGGGACGACATATGACTGAGATATCAACATTCAAAGGAGTCGGGTTTCTCCTGTCACGCCAAGTGAGAAACGGAGAAATCTGCCTTTGAAGTTGACTATCGCCGTAGCACTCACAGACGCTTGGTGCGGTCGCGGCTACGTTTGCATTTACGGTAGCCTACGCTGCATTCACAGCCACACGGATAGCCTACCTGCGTTAGGTTAACTGAACTCGGGAGAAGGAGATGGATTCCGGAGAAATATCTTCACGCTAGTCAACCAGTGGATTTACCGTAAATATTGGAGTAGAGCGGTCAAAACAGAAACTTTTAACATTCTGCTGGAATTGAATTCCTCACCTCAAGAAAGTCACGTTTTTAGGATGGAAAGGGTAAGTTTTGCAGCCAAATTTATTCACAACAGTACAGTATAGACCTTCCACTGTTTCAAAACACTAAAAACCAAAAATCCAAAATTTTACCCCACGCAACATAAACGCTTGTTTTTCTCGGAAACCTCCGTTGCGACAAGCGACTGGTTTTGCCGTGCAGAGTCACATAATATGAAACGATAGACGTTTTAATTTCGTCATCAGATATATTTTGTCATATTGCACCGCACTATCCAGCCAGCGTTTAACCTAAAAATATTGGTTGGTTTGGTTTTCACATCCTTTCCTGTTGCAGAGCTCGCTAACAATGTTTCGGTTCTAACAAACAACGGACCACGAATTTGGTCCCACATTGCCACCATCTCACTCTCCCAGATCTGTCTTTCGTAGCAGATTCCTGTCGTGATGTTTTCTTCCTTTACAGTAGCAAAGTTTGCGCAATGCCATAGTCTCTAATATACAGAAGCATAAGGACAAAATGTAGGTTGTTGTGCTGATTTATTTCTTTTTTGCCGCTGGCGCTCCCCTTTTCGTCCTGCCCCGCTGCCCCCAGGTGCGCTTCCCCTCCCACTTCAGCTCCGACCTGAAGGACCTGCTGCGGAACCTGCTCCAAGTCGACCTGACCAAGCGCTTCGGCAACCTCAAGAACGGCGTCAACGACATCAAGGGCCACAAGTGGTTCGCCACCACCGACTGGATCGCCATCTATCAGAGGAAGGTCAGCAAGTCTTGTGTTTACTGTGACTAGGGATGCACCGATACCGATACCGATACCACCCCCCGTGCAGTTACTCGTATTCGGAACAAAATTCCCCGATACCTACCACCGATACCACATGTGGAAGATATGATGATGTTATGTTCATCGCCACGCGGAGGCAGTGTAAATGCCACAACACCTGCCAAATAAACTGTAAACTGTGCGGAGATAAAAACGTCAGCCGTCAGGAGGTACTTTAAAATAAATGATAATGACAGCAGCAAAGCAGACTAATATTTTAATATTTAATATTTTATTTAATTGTTGTGGTTTTTATGTTTTGATACTTATAGAACAAATAAATGGATAAAAGATTAGTATCATTTATTTTATAAAATGACATAATAATGCTCAAGTGTACTTTCATTTATATTTTGGTTTTTGAAAGTGTTTTTTTGAGTTTAGACTACTTGATATTGGTAAAAAAAAAAAAAAAAAAAAACCCTTAAAAAAAATTCTGCTATTATTGTCATTGTTATTAATAAAAGACTTACACAGGTATCGGTACTCGGTATCAGTGAGTACCCAAAAATAAATATCGGTACTCGTACTCGGTCTCCAAAAAATGGTAACGGTGCACCATTTAGGGTGTTGGTGGCCTAGTGGTAGAACATTTGCCTTTGGACCAAGAGGTTGTGGGTTCGAATCCGACCTCTGGTGTTACCAACATTGGGTCTCTGAGCAAGACCCTTAAGCCTAAGTTGCTCTCAGGGGAACTGTCCCTGATATTAGGAAATGTAAGTCACTCTGGATAAGAGCGTCTGCTAAATGCTGTAAATGTAAATCCCTAACTGTGACTTTTTTAGATCTGATGGACGCACGTTGTTTCTTGAGAAGCAGGTGGCGTGATTTACAGAACTGCAAAAGTCTTCAGTGTTTTGGCCGACTTTACCGTCGGGCTGACCGTTTCCTCTAACTTTAAGTAGATGTCCTGCTGGTCAGTGTTCAAATTTCAGATTTGAAATTCAGTGTAGCAAACTATCTGGTGACCAGTTAGACAGAGTCAGCACACCGATGTCGAGCTGCAGCTGCCTTTTTGTAATCTAGTTTTCTATCGATGTTTTTCGTCGACGCGACTACGTGAAGAAATACTGACAGCAGCTATATCGTTATACAGTTACAGCTATACAGTTTTTATTTTTAACCAGATAGAGGACGACGACCAATACGAAGGCAACGTCGTGGTTGTGTAGCAGGTTGTACAGTATGTGATTTGAACCACTGTCTTAACTTGTTAATCAGTTAAATATGCACCAGAGCCGATGCACCAGTTGTGATTTTTGTCATCAAACACAGATGATAAAAGATGGCTCCTGGTTGAACAGCGCCCGTTAATTACCGCAAGACCAGAGTGTTGGTGTGACCCGTGTGTTTGTGTGTCCGTCTCAGGTGGAGGCCCCCTTCATCCCCAAGTGCAAAGGTCCAGGGGACACCAGCAACTTCGACGACTACGAGGAAGAAGAGATCCGGGTTTCCTTCACAGAAAAATGCGGAAAGGAGTTTGCCGAGTTCTAGAACCCTACCGGCAGCGGCGGAGAGAGGGGGGGAGAGAGAGAGAGAGATAGAGAGAGCATCGGAGCGAATTTGGACAGAGGAGGGAGAAGGAGGGCATCTGAGGAAGAGAGATGATGATGATGATGATGATGATGATGATGATGATAGACTGGACTAAGCCTGTATTCAGTAACAACAACAACAACAACAACGCTGTAGACCCCTCCCTCCCACACACACGGAGACGTTGAAAGGGAGGAGAGAGCGAGCGAGCAAGAGGGAGAGAAAGAAAGAGAGAGAGAGAGAGCCAGCAGTGTTGCCTTTTTTCGAGATCGATTATCACTTATAAATATACTTATCCATTTTCATCGTCTCCCTTTTGGTTTCTAGAGAGGGGTCGTCTAGGCGGATGCGGTTGCCATGGGGACGGGGAGGCGGCGACGGCGTCTACGGTACTGAATCGGGGTTCGTCCATCGTCTGCTATGTTTTAATGGACATGGGGGTGGGGCTTCTGTTATTCCCCGCCCCTTTCCCCCCCCATCACTGCCCACTTTCTTCCCCTCCTCTTGCCGTGACCTACCCCAGCTGCACTCGTGGCATAGTGTGGCCTCCTGAGAATTTCAGCTTTCGTGGCGCATTAAAGTCCCCCCCCCGCCGCCTCCATTAACTTTTTTTTTGGTTATCACCACTGCCACAATCCCAACCCGTCCCGTCATTACTTAGTTTTCCTCCCAGGTCCGGGTAGTGTTTAAACTTTAAAAATGAAATGGTGTTTTTGTTTGTTTTGTTGGTTTGGTTTTCAATCTTTTTTTTTGTCGCTGGAGCTTGCTAACAAATTTTTAAGTTCGTAACAAAACACTCACCGATTTGGTCTCACGATGCCGCAGTGACCGTCTCACACTCCCAAATCTGTATTCCATAGCACATCTCTGTATTACGCTTGCTCTCACAAAAAACGGTCTTCTTTTCCGTATTGTCGTCGAAACCCGAACTAAAAGTGTTGATTCCTCGAATTGAAAATGTGAGAACCATCTGAGTAACAAATCTTTGTGTATTTGCACTGACACTAAGACGATTTGAACACAAAAAGAAAAGACGGAAAAAGGGGGGAAAAAGGACAGAACAGTCCATGCAACATTTGACCAATCTTTACAGAAGTAACAATTTAGCAAATCTCAAGCAGGATGCAGTTGTGTTTCACGTCTAGATACAGTTAACTCTGATTTTAGACAAATCCTTCACGTTTATCGTACGCACCTTTTCTCTTTGATTTTACTCAGCCTTTATTTTTAACTTTAAACAATCAAGTGCCCAGATCTTGACGACTAGCGCTTGAGAAGACCCCCCCCCCCTTTTTTTGCCGTCCTTTTCCAAAATCGCAGGTTTCCTTGAAGATGCTAATGGGGGTACGTTACGTGGGTCGAGCTCCGATCTGAAAACGGTGACCAACAAGATCTCAGTTCATTGACTTGGAAGCTCGGTAGCGCCACCACAGAAACCTCTTAATGGTGCGAGACAATCTCTTAAGTGAGGTTTGGAGAGCCCCCTTGTTTTGCAATCGTGATGTTTGTAGTGACAATTTCAGTTTCTTTGCTTCCGTTTGTTTAGTATCCACCCATTCGGCTGCCGGTGTTTACTAAGTGACATACTGCTAAAACTTTGTCCTTTGTTTGTGATGTAACTGAGGCTTCTCATTTTGTTTTCATAAAGTGTGTAGTGTAGTTTGAGTTCTCTGATGTTCACAAAGCTCAAAAAACTGGTGGCTTCAAATCAGAACGAGCCGCCGCTTTGTTTTCAGGCAGATTTGCGTTTATTCTTTGGTCTATATGAGAAAACACTCATCCCGTTTGTAAACGTTTTCCCACGGTGGGGTAAAACAAATCACGTTCTTACAACACAGGCTTTGGCTTATTGGGTTGGTAATGGTCGGGGGAGTCGTTTGTTTGCTTTGGGGGTTTGTGTTGTTATTTGGGCGGGGTGGTCTGCAAACTCAAGGCGGATGTCCGAACTCATCTGGTTGTTTCAAATAATCAAAAAGTCCAACCTGCTTCGTTTGATAACTCCACGCTAGGATTAAACGCACAGTTTTCTTTGTACATTGACGGTGGGGACAGTGTTGGAAGAGAAACTTGTTGAAGTTACATTTTTCATGAAATATTATTAAATCAACCGAATTCTAACTTGGCTGCAGGGGTGTCTTAGCAAAATTACTTTGACCTAAGACCATCCTTTATTCATACGTACTCCGTCAGAGGATGTGCCAGAGTGGTTCAGATTTAGGAAGATTTGTTTCAAATTACGGCGTGGGATCCATAGGTATAAAGCTTGGCCAAGAAATGCTGTGCTGGAGTGAGTTTTTAAAAGCCCTTCATATTCTAATAAACACAGCTGTTGGGGGGCAAAATGAGAGCCCCCTGGTGGGTTGAAGGCATGGATCTTGGAAACACACATCCAAGACCATAAAACTCACACCAGTTGATTAACCAGTAACCAAAGATGTTTGACGGGGAGAAAAACGCTCAGACGCACCACTCTTGAATCCTCTTCTGACTGAGTATGTAAATAAGTGATAATCTCAGCAAACAGAAGTCACCCTCTCTTCGACCTGCTCTTGGTTATATTTTTTAACATAATTTCTTCCAGGGCCTAGTTCCTCTCTTCAAACACGTTCGGTGTCTCATGACCCTCCTTCCTCTTCTCCCTCCCTTTCCATGATCTTGTCAATCAGCTGTTTTTTTTGTGTGTGTGTGCATCAGTCAACGCTTTTGATTTGCCTTTGTACACATCCAGTTTCCTACACTCTTCTGTTTGCTTTTTAAAATCATGGAGAGACAAAACAAATTGTTGATTTACTTTTTTTCATATTTTCTAAGTGTATTTTCAATAACAAAACTCCTTTCCTCCCGACACAGGTATGGTGGTGGTGGTGTAGTGTGTTGTACCTTTTCGGGAAACGATACTGTATATTCTATGCCTTTAACAGTCTTAATTATTTTACCTTCTGAAGAACTTGACGGAAACACGTCACAAAGGAGACACATGGAGTATGTTTAAAAAAAAGACAAAAAACAAAAGTACACAGAATAATATTTTGCAACATGTATCATTCCAATAAAGTTTTAATTCTTAAAATTACAGAACATGCGAGTCCCTTCTGAAGCCTTAATTTAATTGTTTTGTCCATGTTTGTGTTTTTGAAAATATTTTAAGGGAGTTTCTAAAAGATGTTTAAAGGGATATTTCACCATAAAACCACTATTAAAACCACTTTTTCACATTCCTGGATTTTCTAATCACCCAAAACAAGTGACCCATTTTTGTTAGAAAATCCTTGTAAAAAGATAATGATACAGTCAGTCAATCTGAACACATGCAGGCGGCATCCTAAACGTGTCTTTAATGGATCTTCAGTCAGATCAGAAATGGTTAAATTATTTTCTCATCATAAAATGAAGTAAAAATCTGAACTTTTCCATGTCAAATGGCATTTTCCAAAATAATTCAACATTTACTACTTATTTCCTAATTTTATTTTTTATCCATTTTTAATCCACCATGAGTGCTATAAAAGTCTACATAAAATTTAAAAAAGTATTATAGAACATGAAAACCTCTTATGTGGTTTTGTTATAGGTTTGTAAGAATTTTGTCTATCATGATGCTGTTACATGCATTACAACATGTTTCCGTTGACTGGGAGTCTTTTCTGAAGCCTTTTTTAATTGGTGTCCAACCACATTTTCTGATCACCCAAAACAAGTGACCCAGGTATCCATATTTGTTAGAAAGTCAATAATCTTCACAGTCATGCAGGTAGCATCATGCTACTTATGACTTCAATGGGTGTTCTATAAGATAAAAAGGGTTGGTTTCTTGAACATGGATTAATCTTAGTCTTAGTCTGCAACTAAGTTGCAGTACCAATGGAGATTTACCACTAAATCAACAAAGGCAGACATATTACTATTAAAATGGCGTATTTCAATGCAACCCCCCCACACATATAGTACATAATATACAGTATATACATACATGCATATGAATACGTATTTTATGTTTATATTTTGCCATGACAAATGTAAAATGTATCAAAACCTCTGTAAAACAAAACAAAAAACAACAAATCAACAAGTCAGTGATGAAAACCTCTGTTTTTAATGTTGGTTTTCAGTGTTTTTAAAAGTTTGTAAGATTTTTTTCATGATGCGTCATTACTTATGGTCTGTGTTTTTCTTTTTTTCAAGCAATCCGTAACAAACACCGGACTGAGCTTCGGACATGTTTAAAACGATCTCTATAAACGTGCTTAAATGCGTTTTAGGTTTTCCCTTTAACGGCGGAGCACGTGTCGACGCAGCCCGATCTTCGTTCCACCTTAAAATCCCGTCGTATGTCGCGCTCTCTCGCTCTCTCTCTCTCTCTTTAACTCGGACGCTCCACCTTAAGCGCACGTTGTGACGAACGCACGCGCTCAGTTAATGTTTCCGCTCCTCGCGCGAAGCGACTCGGACCGCGGCGGCGGCGGCGGCAGGGATCAGGACGCGCTCCTCCGCCCTTTAATCCTCATTTAATAAAATAAAAACAAAACAAACAAACAGAACTATGTCGGAGCCGAGGTTCCGCGAGTGGATTTTAGAGACCATCGATTCTCTGCGCTCTCGGAAAGCGCGACCGGACCTCGAGCGGATTTGCAGGATGGTACGGAGACGGCACGGCACCGAGCCGGACCGGACGTGCGCTGAACTGGAGAAACTGATCCAAGAGCACGCCGTGCTCAAAGTCAACTACAAGGGCTCAATTTCGTACCGGAACGCGGCCAAGGTGCTGAGGGGCCGCAGGAAAAGCGAGCAGACGGCGGCGGCGGCGGCGGCCAGGTCGTCGGCGGCGGTGAAACGAGCAGCGGCGCCCGATTTGAACAACGGCGACAGCGCTCTTGGTGCCACGGATGAGGATCAGATGGAGGATATGGAAGTAAGTATTCAGTTCGGTGACTTCCCGGTGGAAAAAAAAAAGCTCGTCGAGAGCTTTCTGTCACGGGACACACACACACGCACGCAGACGAACACAAGTGGTAACGGGACCTTTTAAGAAGAAAGCATGAAGAAATGCGACGTCCCTCACGAAAAAAAAAAAACACGGGCCGTTAATCGAGTTTGAAACGCTCTACTGAAAGCGACGACGCAAAAAAAAGCAAGTGCACGCACACGCGCGCGTGCCACCGCCGCAGACGGGGAGCGGCACTAACGTTCACGTTAGCGTCAAAAAAAAAATTTCGCCAACAACAATGGAAGCCGGACTCAGCGGCTTCTCAGCGACTTTTTTAAAGCAGGAAAATTCCGGTGTGGACGACGGCGAGGCTCGTGACACAAACAAAAAAAAGAAAAAAAACCTCCCCCCCACCTCCTCATCTTACTCCCCCTCATTCGTGGCCTGTTTCGGTGGATCCCCCAAAAAACTCGTTTTTAAATTCGGTTTGCTTGTTGTTTTTAGAGAGGAAAAAGTGCGAGAAAGGCGTGAGGAGAAACGAGCGTCTCATTCGGTCGGAGCGGCGGAGGAGCGCGAGGCAGTTTAAAGGTCACGCGTCAAGCATTTTTCGTTTTTGACCAGAAACGCGCATGAACGTCGACGCAATTTTTGTTTCTTCTTCTCCTCTTTCTTATCCTCCTCTCTCTTTAAAAAAAGAATAAAGTCGTGTTTTGGGGTAGAGAAAGTGTCGATGCGACTCGTGAACTCGCCTAAAAAGACCATTTGCAGCTCAAGCTCACGTTTGGGACAGCGACTAATTGTAATGTTGAGGGAGGAAAAATCGTGATAACGACCGGTTTGGTCGAACGGGACGAAAACGAAACGAGAGAAAAGGGGCGAAGTTTATTTTTTATGACGTAACTTTGTGTCGGTGGAGAGGCTGTTTTGAGTTTTTTCGTGTAAAACACTTCAGTTTTTTTTTCTTCTTCCCCGTGGCTCTCGGTAATGTCGGATGGCCACGTTCAGCGCGTCGCTTTTCCGAGTGTGTGTGTGTGTGTGTGCGTCGTTCTCTCGCGCGCCTCGGAGCGCGCGGGGCGGGATTTCGCGCGACTCGCACGAAATCCCGCCCCCCGCGCACTGGCGCGCGAGAGAACGACCAACACACACTGGAAAAGCGAACCACAATCTATCATCCGGCGTGACGGTTCTCGCGCACTTAGTCTTCCCCACCCTGTTTTCTCTCCGTTTATTTCGGTTCGGTGAAGCCTGGTTTGCTTTATGCAGTGCGGTTTCGCGACGTTTCGGTTTGCGGTGTCGACAAAATGAATGACGAAAAATTTCGAAAGAAACGTTTGTGCATCTCTTTTTTTTGTCAGGAAGCGCGTGCGCTCAGTGTACGTGATACCACGCGCACAAAACGTACAGATGGTTTTTAAACGTCCACTGACATCATAGAGGAACCGGTCGTCAGACAACGGTTCGAAATGGACTGATGTTTTGCATTAAATTACTTGTTTACACTTCTGGTGTCAGTTGTGACTTGTTTGTCTGCATTACTTTGTGACCCTTGATTTAGTGTGTTTCATTTTATACTGGAATTTTAATTGCTGGCAAATTTGATTCTGCCTTTAAATGTTTAAATTGCCTTAAATTATGATTCCACTTAATTTGGTGGAAACGCCATGATTTCTAAATTTTAGTAATAGATTATTTGCTGGTCTGTGCAAGGTCTCTTTCAGCCAGGCATGCAGTAAAGATGTTCAGTCTAATAGGTAATAAAGTGTTCTCTGACCAAAGGAAATAACACATTAAAATCTTAAATAAATATACAAAAACCAGTCTACTTGTCAGAACATTCCACAGTGGAATATTGTTATTTAGTTGTTTTTGCATTTATTTATTATTTATGTATGTTATAGAAAATTTGGAAAAGCTTTAATGCATTTATTTATGCAATATGCCTTTTTTGGCTGAATCCAGGGTTCAGGAAAAATACAGTTCGCAGGCCAAATAATTCTTATGTTTATGGCATTTATGAGACAGTCTTATCGAGAGCAACATCCATGTCTATCTCTTTAACTGCTCAGACACCTTGCCTAATAGGTTGTAGTTATTGGTCTTGTTGATTGGTAATAGTTAACATCAATCATGAAGAAAGCATATTGGTCGACCCCTAATTTAGATGATCAACAGAGGTAGAAGAGGTCGTTGCAAGTTCCAGATGACAAGGCCTTTGTAGGACCCTGGTGGTCATGCATTCCAGTGCATCTGGTAGAGTTTATAGACATCCTACCTCATAAGCAGAACTGAACACACCAATTTAGCAACAATGTTGTAATTAGTTCATTCAGTTAGTCTCCAGTTAACACCTCAGGTTGTGAGTAAATTTGCAGTGTTGACGGTTGAGATTAATAATTTGCTGACCTCTGTGCTTAGGGATGGTACCAGTGTTAAACAGCTAAATTATTAAAGACTGTAGTACTGCTAAGCTCCCATGTTATTGGTACTGTAGAATGTAAACATATTTATAAAGTAATCTTTAATATTTTATCTGATCGAAGGCATAACATTATTCTGTGACACCTTTTTGCTGATTTCTATCTAAAAGAGAACATTCTGATTTAAAAATAATCAAAATAATAAAAGGTTTTGTTGATTAGAGGTTCTGAGTGTCGTCTCAGCCCTCGCAAAGCTCCTATCTCAGAATGCATCCTAAACTCCTGGCCTCACCCTTATTTTCAGGATGAACTGTCCACGACGGCTGGACTGGACAGCAGCATGGATGAGGAGGAGGCCAGCATGGACGCCTCGAGCGTACAGAACACCACAGACTCGGGCATCGGCATGTGCCCAGTCACCGACGGCATGTCCAGTCCACCCCCGCCAGCAGCGACCCCCTTCTCCACCCCGAAGAGCTCCCCTACCCGGGACGCCCCGGAGCCGGACTGTCATATCACTGCACACTCGCCCCCACTGCCCGCGCAGCCGGTCACCCAGCCAGACACAGGTGCGTACTCAAGATTGTGCCACCTTCACCGCTGAAATTAAAAGCTAGTCTAGGCATAAGCTTAGCGTTTACATTGTCCTGCATTTGATTGAGTTGTATTGCGTAATTGATCATACATTTTCAAAGTTTGTTTTACTATTTTGCTGGTGAATATTATTATTTATTATTTTAATTATTCACGATGAATGAATGACGTCAATATACAGTCCTATATCCGTTTCGACGATATTGACGTCATTCGCTTATGAGATATCGGTTGGACCGCTTACCGTCCAATCCAGATTCCATTGTGCAGCTTGCGCCGGACCAGGAACCTGCCGTATAACGTAACGCCGTCTGCCACTGTCCCCTCCCAGGTTCCCTGGAGCCGGAGTTGGCGCAGCAGCCGGCCGCCATCTGTCCCTCGGCCCAGCGCAGCGCTCCAACCGGGGAGGAGGGGCCAGGGGCCGGGGAGAGCGCTCTCACTCCCGATCAGCTGATGTCTGACTGCCGAGCTTCCCTGGTGAGTGCGGCCTCGAGCCCTTCCCGTTCCGATACTAGCTCTGTATATTTACTGGATATTGGAGTGGTGGTGGTTTAGTGCCAGGATCCTCGCCTCTGGACCAAGAGGTTGTAGGTTCAAATCCTATCTCCAGCACTACCATCACTGGGCTCCTAAGTAAGAGCCTTAACTTCATTCGTTTATTCATTATCCGAGCCACTTAATCCCAACTGGGGTCACGCGGGGGAACGGAGCCCGTCCTGGGAACTCTCGGGTGCAAGGCCGGGGGCCAACACGCCGCAGGGAACACACCCACACACTCGCACCCCACGGGGACAATTTAGAGTCACCAATTAACCTACAATGCATGCTTTTTGGACTGTGAAAGCACCCGAAGGGAGCCCACACGAACACAGGGAGAGCATGCAAACCCCACACAGAAAGAAGCTGGGGATCGAACCCAGCGCTAACCACTGCGCCACCGTGCTGCCCCTGAGCCTTAACTTGCTTCCTGTAATTAGGAAATGGAAGTGAGTCTGGATAAGAGTCCCAGAATCCCCAACTGCAGCTGCTCACTGTTCCTTCAGCTTTTAGCAGTACTTGGGGAAGGTACCTTGCTCAGTGGTCCCTCAGTGGATTATGGGGGCAGCTCCCTAGCCGTTACACTTCCAACTGCCCCGTGTTCCACTGTGTGCTGTGCTGTGGTGCTTTCCGAGCAGTGAATGAGTCCAGTCTCTTCTGCACAGTGAGACACCTCTTATTAGTTAAACACTGATTTTATTGGATCAGCGCTCAGTATCGGACGATTCCTAAAGCCCAGTTATAGTTATTGATGCTAACAGTCAGTATCATGATAAGTACTTCAGAATTCCTAAAAAGTTCTCCAAATCAGATTGAGTCCTCTGTCCTTTCTAATTAACGAGCCTGTGGTGCGTCTTATAGTCCTCTCTGTAACTGACTAATTAAGTTCAGACGTACCTACTAAACACCAGATAAAAAGACCTTATTTCTTCAGATATTTTTAATTTAAGTTGTTGAAAGACAAGGGAATAAAACAATTAAATCAGACTTCTAGCCATTGATTTCATCTGGAAAACTAGAATTATTCACCTGCTGTTATTTTGTTCATTTTAGAATTTGTGTAAAAATGTCCGATATGTAAAGATGGCACTGCTGTCAGATGGGCTTTGTCAGATACTCAACATTTTAACATTGTCATCGGACAATAAAAAGCAATATCACGCGGTCTCATCTGATATTGTTAGTTCAGTGCTGTGGTGCTTCAGAGTTATGAATGTGACACCTGCGCTTATTCTGACTAATGAAATCTCAGAGCCTTGAGCCGAAATGACACTTCTCATCTTATTTTCTATCACTTTGGTTCGAATGGAAACAGATATTGAACCCTGAGATATTTCTTCTTTTCTTACAAATATGTAGTCCTTTGCCAGCCTTCTTAATGCCACAGTGGTGAAGGCAAATGATTTTTGGGGGAGTTTTCTCAGACTTTCCCAAAAAAATAAATGTTTACGAGTGAGAAATATCCTAGATTTAGGCTACAGACCTTCATTACACTTGATTTGTAAGATATTGCATGTCTAGTTAATTTCATTTCACAGCTAAGCAACTCGTCCTAAGCATCAGCTACAGATTTGTTCCATAATTTTATTTGCTCAAAGATATTTAGATGTTCTCCTTATTGGAGATGGCGCTTCAATATATACTGTTTAAGTTCTTAAATTCTTGCTCCCTGGATCTTTACAGCGTCTTTGTTTTCTGCTCCGTCAGGACGAGGCTGAGGTGGGTTCAGACAGCACTCCGTACCAAGGATCTGTCCCCATGGACGAGGGTGAGTGTCACCAAGCATCTGAATCTGCATAAAGGACCAAGATGAACTATCCTGGGGATTAACATCGTAACATTTTTCACTTGCAGGTAAGAAGTACAACAAGAGCGACGACGACGCTTCAGAAATAGAAAGGGCCAAGAACAGAGGGATGAAGAGAGGAGGGTAAGTGGTATTCAGAGAGGTGACCATTCCCATAGTGGCCCTAAAGACGTTTGTTTTCCAGATTAAGTCTAATCTTTGACCTGCATTGATTTTAATTCTGAGACGAAGCCTAAATTCCTAAATTTGTGACTCGCCCCAGGAGCCAAGGTTGCCAGAGATTAGGCTGAAGTGCCAGGCTGGAATCACGTTCAGATTTGGGCACAAACCTGTTTGAGAACAGCGTGGTTTTTGGTGCGTTTTGGATATTTTTATTTGACTCTGCTGCCTCTTTGTTCTGTCTGCAGCTGTGTGAAGGAGGAGATGGCACACGACCCGCTGCAGTGGAGCGTGGCGGATGTGGTGAGTTACTTCACCGCCGTGGGTTTTCCCGAGCAGGCCGTGGCCTTCAGAACACAGGTAGGTCTGACTGAGATGCTGCAAGCTTTAAAACACACAAACTTTGACGCACTAAGCAGGGCAGAGTCCATATCCTTTCCACCAGGGGCAGTTGGTGGCGTAACGGTGTTCGCCCTGTGATCAGAAGGTCGCAGGTTCGAATCCAGGACGGGTAAAGTTACCACTGAGGTACTCATGAGCAAGGTACCATCCCCAAGCACTGCTCCCCGGGTGCTGCCCTTGTTAGCTGCCCACTGCTCCTTTACGGATGGGTCAAATGCAGAGGTCACACTTGGTTGTAGTGCACTGTGTGCTGTGCTGTGGTGTGTTCACAATGACAAATAATCGCTCACTTTTAATTTCCATTAACCAGAGCCTGCTGTATAAATACAGTACAAATATGTCGTTCTCGTGAACGCAGAAATAAATAATTCCTGAACTCAACCAGACATTTAAATGAATAAACAATTTTCTCTTTTTATAAAAAAAATAAAAAGATGTTGCAATATGCCTGATGCCTGATCAGTCATTTTGGATCAAAGCTGCAAATGATTAGGGATGTAACGATACATCGACTCAATGATCACCGAGCTCAAAGCATCGATCCAAAATAAAAACATCAGACAGGGTAGAATTTGTAACATCACTTAATATTAAACATTTTTTCCCTGTACACACGTAGCCGGGAATTTATATAAACTGATATATCAACTTCCCGGGATAGGCTCCGGTCCCCCTGCCACCCAGGTTGGGATGCAGCGGTTCGGAGAATGAATGAATGGGACTGTACAGCAGACCCGGGTTGAGATTTTGGGCAGTAGGGGAAAAGGAATTGGACCTCTGGACTATTTAATGCTTTAAACACTAGGGGGAGGCTGATGCTCACGGATGCAACCAGCAACCTGTCACTGACTCAAACACTGGTTTACTTTTTGAGAATTTCTAATAAGGATTGTTTACTGTTATTGCGTTTCTATAAGTTTGATCATCTTAACGTCATGTTCAGGTCTGGACACGGAGAAACTGCAGCTTTTAAGTTTTGAGCAGACCCGAGTTTGGTGGAAATATCTCATTTTTCACTTTTGATGAAAGTATCATTTGTAGTAGAGTTCAAGTGATTTTTTTCAGGGCCAATATTGATTTATCCAGGGGAGCGATGGTCAGTATTTTGAACTGATATGTCTGTTCCAAAAATGACAACATTTAGGCTGCAATAGCAAATGATCCAACACAAAATGTTATTTAAATTCTGTTTAGCATGTGTTTAATTCTGAAATTTTTTCATAATGTTCTAAACACAAAGTGTAGGAATCTCCCTGCCGGAGCCAGAATGCCAAACTTTCCGTGCCTCCATTCTTTTCTCTAGGCTAAATTCTTTTATGTAACTGATGTTGCAAAATCCTAAACCTTTTGGTTCAACATGACCAAACGCGTTCCAGTTACTCTGCGCCAACGTGAAGGCAATTTGTGCCACAGTCTGCTAATTTTGGAATTAAAAGAATTTTGAGAATTATATATTGAAAACAGGCAATAAAAGCTTTAAGCCTTTGAGTCGAATATTTCTTGTAATGAATAAGTTTTACTAATATCAGCAAAATGCTTTTAGATACCTAAGATGTGACAATATGTAGACGTTTTTAACGCAGCGCTCAGAGCGCTTCAAGTTGAAATCCGTTAATGTCGCGTCCCTCTTGCTACCCAATCAAAATTGAGGAAGGGGCCGGGCATACACTGTCAAGAACTCACTACAAATAGCGGCGTTTTTAAAGCATATGCAGAAGCTAACTAAGGCTCAAACGCTGCTGCTAATGCCAGGATGCCATTTCCATTCAATGTAAAGATAATTTCTGTCATGTCGGCTAAAATACT
Organism: Distichodus sexfasciatus; assembly: GCA_032718565.1. Classification (NCBI taxonomy): domain Eukaryota; kingdom Metazoa; phylum Chordata; class Actinopteri; order Characiformes; family Distichodontidae; genus Distichodus; species Distichodus sexfasciatus. The sequence goes on from JAVGVS010000143.1 coordinate 671,520, forward strand.
GATCTCAAAGGAACACGTTACAATGTTTACATGAAATAAAAATGAAAGTGGAAGTCAGGTTCTGACCGTTCTCAGCGCAAAAAATATGTTTGGTGGACACAGGCTCTAACATTTCTATTAATGATAAACGCTAAATAATTAGGGGTGGATTTTTAGCAGCATCAGGCCTTGACCTGAATCGACTGTCACTTAGTTCAAATCAAAAGAAATATTTATTTATTGACCACACAACTTCTTCCCTCCGTCGCCCACAGGAAATCGACGGCAAGTCTCTCCTCCTGATGCAGCGCAGCGACGTCCTAACGGGCCTCTCCATCCGACTCGGCCCGGCTCTCAAAATCTACGAGCATCACGTGAAGGTGCTGCAGAAAGGCCACTTTCAGGACGAGGGAGACGTCTTCTCCTAACTTAGACATTTCTAATTTTCTTCCAGTGGACTGACGGAAGCTCGCTCGGCCCGATTTGGGCATGACGTGGGCAGAGAAAGGACTCGTTTCCCCCCCGCTTTGGTTCCTCCACTCTTCCTTCTTTTCCTCCCTCCTTCCCTTGGGTCGAACCATGACCCAGGTTACGACTCGGCCTCCCTCGGCTGACCCTGGATCAGTGACGGCTCCAACAGAACGGCGTCACTGCGTGTCATTTTGTCCTTTTGGGATAGTTTTTCATTCATTCTTTATTATTTCTTTTGTATAGCATATTTTTTTCTTTCTTGATTTACAGTGTCTCAGTAATATATTTTGTTTGCATTGTATTTACTTTTTTTCCCTGTTCATTTTAATAAGCGATGCAGTCGAATTTAGAACTGTTGAATTGGGTCTGTACATTTAGGAAATAAATTCCAGAATAGAAAATCTGCATAACGCCTAACGGCATCGGACCACTTTCATTAGTCTGCTTTGCTAAAACAAAACGGGTGTGGTGCGTGCTAAAGGGCTGATGCAACTTCGTTTCCAAATGTGTCTAATCTCTGGAAGGCCAATTAGTTCATGGACAGAAGAGTAGTTTTTGGAGTTGTGGGTCTGTAAATGTCAGCCTTTTAACGGACATTTTATTAATAGCAAAATAATTTAAATATCAGACAAGAAAACAAGGGGTTTGGAATTTGGAACAGAGAAAGTTACCCAACAAATCTACAATCAAAAATTGAGGAAATGTAACATGAGATATACATTAGAAAATATTTCTTGGGGAAATTAATACTTTAAAATGATCATCTTCTGCAAAGAGGAAATAGAGAACGAGAAATATATTGATATTGTTAATCACTTAAGATGAAAAGCTTAATATTAGGATTGTTAACTCTATGTAAGTATTTAACACTGGTCCTCACACCACTGGCTTGAGGGCTGTTGGTGGCGTAACGGTAATGGTGTTCGCACCGCGTTCATAAGGTCGACCAGTTCAAATGCTGGACCGGTAAAGTTACCACTGAGGTACTCATGAGCAAGGTACCGCTGCCCATGTTAGCTGCCCCACTGCTCCTTCACGCATGGGTCAAATGCAGAGGTCACTTTTTGTTGTGGTGCACTGTGTGCTGTGCTGTGTTCACAGTGTCTCACTCACAAATCTGCACCAAAATGCATGTTTAAAATTTTTTTGCACTTTACTATCTGTTAAAATGTCCTGATTCTTGATCCCTTTTAGACTGCACAAGCTGTTGCTGACACACAAGGTCCACAAACTGCACTACAGTCCCACATTGTCACACGCAGCTGATAACAGTTGTGGTGGATTTGCTCAGCTAAATGGGTTTTGTGTGTAGTCCAACTCCTCAAATACTGCTATCAGTAGATTAGCAGTTACCCCAGAAACAAGACAAACGACTATGAAGAGAGCTTTTTGAACTCGGACGTACTTGTTGGAACACAGCGGGTCTCTTGCGCAGAAGCAAATGAGGAAATGACGACTGCTTATGCAACATCTGTAGTGTTTTACAATACGGTAGGTTTAGCCCGTCGTCACCTTCTTAAAATAATGACAATCATTTTTGACAAGATTTTTTTGTCTAAATCAGCTCTTCATGATGCTGGCCACATCTGGAGAAATCGCCTACACCCTCAGTTAAACAGATCATGTGATCATACCCCTGTAGTGTAATGGCCTATGTCAAGAGTGTGAATTAGGCCACATTATTTAGAATAACTCGAAAATATGACTTAAGCCATTATTTTAAAAGGGTGATGGTGATATTTAACCTATATTTGTAATCCATTATTCCCCAAACCAACTCCTAGTCAACTCAACACTGCAGGATTTGATCAGATTAATTTGATCAGATTAATTAGCCAAAGAATTCACCCTCTGGCTAATGAGCAAAAGTAATAATACCAAAATGTGAACTAAGTTCGACATTTTGGAATCAACTTCCATTCCAATTTTGGAGTTGGGATGGACTCCTGGGAGTGGATTAAAAAATTCTAGGTTCTTTTTTTGTTTCTCTCCACTTTTGGAACCTGTCTCTGTCGATTCCAAAAAAAACTAAATCAGAGTCCAGACAGTAACATTTCTCAGCTGGTAGTTCCCAAATAAAGCACTTTATAACAGATTCATCTTCAGTCTAGTGGTGATTCTAAATCACTGGTCAGGTTAAATTCAAATGTAAAATTTGGAACAGTTGGTAGTGTAGCAGTTAAGGCATCTGCCCTGTGACCGGAAGGTCGTCAGTTCAAATCCTGGAGCGGGAAATGTATTACTGAGGTACTCATGAAAAAAGTACCTCCGTGAATGTCAGCTGCCCACTGCTCCCTCATGGACGGGTCAAATGCTGAGGTAGCATTTCATTGTGGTGCACTGTGTGCTGTGTTCACAATGACAAATAATCACTCACTTTCACTTTAAAATTTTGCTCTCTATATTTTTTATGCATTTATTTCTTAACCTTTGCATTAATGGTGAATTACAAGTTTATTTAGTAATGTAACCTGGATATCTACAAAATGACGAGTTCTAAGACACTGACAGACGATTGTTAATCCTGAGTTACCTGGTACTATCCTCTCTGGACTCAACTCCCAGTGCTACTGTAAAAGTAATCAAGGACCCAGTTTTGGGGACATCGATTTATTCTACAGCACATGGTTGTGTGATCCATAATTAAGACTCTAGTATCTGATATAGTTTGAGCGAATTAGAGGCTAATTTCTGCTAATTGCCCTAACAGAAATAAGCATTAGTTATAGTAAACTGAAGGCGGAGGTTTGCATTAGTTCTAGACAACACATTTATACATAAGTCATGTGGATAAAATTTATTAAAATTATTAAACTTTTTTTTTTACATTTAAAAACATTGCTGCACCATGTAAGACGAAACTTTATACCACCCAAACATAAATGGCTAACCTTTAATCTCTTTAATCCAGTGTCAAGCCAGTTTTCAAATCACAGTCTGTGACTTTTACTTCACAAAGTTCACTGACTGTACAAAAAGATTATAACATGAAGTCACAGCTGTGTATGAATTTCATACAGGGGAACTATTTTTAACCGTTTCGGAGGAAGATGGGAGAGCAGAAGTGGTTCTGAATTCCCGAATTGAGCTGCTTTCGTATCATAACATTTTTAATCGTTTTTCATAAGACTGCCATAGATTTTTCTCTTATCTTAACACAGTTGCTAACTATTTTTGTGCCCTTTAGAGCGTGGACACAGGGCGGTGCTAATGCTAACAGAAATCAAGGTTCGGTCTAGAAATGTTCCTTTCACAGTTTTAGTAGTAGTTTTAAGAGAAGTGACTATAGGAATAACTCCCTCCCTCTTTATATGAGGTGTGTTATAAGATGAAGGGCAGGATGGGCGAGCGCAGGGTGGGGTATTCCTTAAACTCCCTCAGGTAGCTGCGATGTTTTCCCTTGGCCCAAACGGTCATCTGCACGAAGCCGATGATGGTGAAGAAGGCCACGGGGACGCACTGCGTCATAACGGTGAAGCCCAGCCAGGAGCCCACCTGGAATAAGGAAGCTGCGTTTATAATGCGGTGGCTTTAAGAGTAACTCGCTGCTTTTTGTTACAAATAACGATGTAGCATGGCAGAACGCTACAAACAGGTATTTTCTGATGTTGAATTGGCAGACGTGACATCCGATAGGCTACCGTTCCCACAGAGCCCACGCTCATTGCGTTACAGTGCACTCTTGGCAGCTGCGAGAAGGAGTTGGAGGATGGCGTGCACATTGGCTAAGATGGAAGCTAGCGAACTTGGTTGTACTTAGTGACGTTTTCTCTGTACCTTATAATGTAGCTACATTAAAACACTAGCTGTAGCTTAGTTACTTTTAATCATAAGTAGCCCTTAGCAAAAAGTAGTATACTTGAAGTTCATTTTATTAAGTATGCTTGAGTATAAGTGTAGCAAGTATACTACGGACCATGTACCTTGTAGTGTACTAGAGAGTATACTAATTTAATACTTCTTCCGACTAAATTGGAACATTTTTAAGTTTATAAAAGTATACTTTAAGTGTACTTTATGAGGTCATTTTAAGATTACAAAAGTATACTTTTAGACTTTAGTAGACTTTTCTTTATACTTATCAGTATAAGTCAAGTATACTTCACTATACTATTCTTAAGCATATAAAATATAGTGTATAAAAAGCAAACTTCAAGTATACTGCCTCAGTTTTAGTATATAATAAGTATACTCGTAGTACACTTGAATAAACTACTTTTTGCTAAGGGAGGTTAAAGCTTGAAAAAGCTACTGTTTATTATCACAATATCTACAGCAACTTCTTTTTCCTAATTACAGGGGTGTCTCCGTGCAGCTACTTGGGGGGTCTCGCTCAGGGGCCCAGCAGTGGTAGTGCTGGAGGTAAGATAAAGTCAGATTTGATTTCACCACCACAACTTTGTCTATAACCTAGAATCCCACCACTAAACCACCATCACCCTCACTGAACTATCACATTTCCCAATCAGATTTCACTCTCCACTTCCCCAACATTCTCAATTCAGCTCACATCCTAAATAATACACCTTTTATGGGCTAAAAATGGAGGACAATGAGTCTAATTTGTGGGCGGTGGTGGCGAAACTTCCGTTGCTGATTACGTTATGTTGATCTCGTGTTATGTTGGTTATATGTTATGTGGATCGTAGGTTATGTCGGTTACATGTTATGTTGGTTGCATGTTGTATGTTGATCACGCTATGTTGGTTACATGTCTTGTTGATTGCATGCCATGTTGGTCACGTTATGTTATGTTTAACGCTAGTGTTGATGACATGTTTTGTTGGTTACGTTATATGCAATGTTGGTCACATGTTATATGCTACATTGATCACATAATGCTGGGCATGTCATTTAGTCAGTCACATGTTATGTTGATCATGTGTTAAGTCGGTCGCATGTTGTTTTATGCTGATCACGTTATGTTGGTTACATGTATGTTATGTTGGTTACATGTACGTTATGTTGGTTACATGTATGTTATGTTGGTTACATGTATGTTATGTTGATCATGTGTTATGTTGGTTACATGTATGTTATGTTGATCATGTGTTATGTTGATTACATGTATGTTATGTTGGTTACATGTATTATGTTGGTTACATGTATGTTATGTTGGTTACATGTATGTTATGTTGATCATGTATTATGTTGGTTACATGTATTTTATGTTGCTTACATGTATGTTATGTTGATCATGTGTTATGTTGCTTACATGTATGTTATGTTGCTCGTGTGTTATGTTGGTTACATGTATGTTATGTTGGTTACATGTATGTTATGTTGCTCGTGTGTTATGTTGGTTACATGTATGTTATGTTGGTTACATGTACGTTATGTTGGTTACATGTATGTTATGTTGGTTACATGTATGTTATGTTGATCATGTATTATGTTGGTTACATGCATGTTATGTTGGTTACATGTATGTTATGTTGATCATGTTTTATGTTGGTTACACGTTATGTTATGTTGATCACATGTTTTGTTGGTTACATGTTATATGTCGATCACATGTTTTGTTGGTTACGTTATATGTCGATCACTTTATATGCCGTTGATCACATTTATTTTGCCGTTGATGTTATGTTATGTTATGTTGATCACATGTTGTGTTAGTTACATGTTAGGCCCATGTTATGTTGATTGCATGTTATGTTGGTTCCATGTTATATGCACAGTTACTATTTATAGTATAAATAGCATAATTTTGTATTTGTTTTATTGGTTCCCTGAGTAAGACACTTAACCCCGTGTTGGTCTAGAGGGGACTGCTGTACCTGTAATTAGGAAACAGAAGTCACTCTAGATACGAGTGTCTGCTAAATGCCGTCCACAATTATGCATGTAAAAAATGTAGAGAAAAAGAGAGAGTGGTTGTGGCCTAATTTAATGAGGCTTGTCTACAAACCACGAGGTTGTGGGTTCAAATGCAGCTCTATCTGACCTCCACTGCTATCACTTTTGGGACCCTGAGCCAGACCCTTAACCCCAAGTTGCTCATGTAAATAGGAGATGCAAGTTAAGAGTGACTTTCATTGCTCCAGAGGGCAGAGTATTTATTTCTGACCAGCTGAGGGCAGTAGAGTTTCACAGAATTTCAGTCACCAAGCAGCAAAAGTCCCACTGGTGCAGTTTGGCCAAATTTGACACCCTTGATCTATGTATTTTTGCGATTTAAAGATGAGTTTCATTGACTTTTCCTTTTGACAGTGTTTGTTAAGGTGTGGAACTCAGCTGGCGGTAACTAAGAGGAACTTAGTTTTAAGTCTAGCTTTACAAATTTAAAGAACAAAGGCTACAAAGCACTGATGTACATCGCTCTGAAAAATAGAGTCTGCAAAAATACTATAAATGTAAACAGTAAGATTCAACATCTATGGCAACTATAGTGGTTCTCATGGTTCCTTTCATGTAATAAGATTCCGTTAAGCCCAGTTTGGAATACCTCTTATTAAACCTCATCTCACCTCGTATGTGTAATTTGGACATGAAACCACAGCAAAGATCCATGTGAAAGGATTCTTGGTTGGATACGGGATCTTCTTAGTCTTAGAACCTTGGAAACCAAAAAAGCAGATTAGATTAAATTTTGCGGCTTTAGTTGGTCTTTAACTGCAGATTTGAATTTTAGGAGCTTACCGGGAGCTTTGAGATTACGCAGGGCAACATGGATTGAGAAATTACCCAGTTGGCAGAACTGTGGGAAGGAGAAATCAAATAACTGCATGAAGAATAGAAGGAGTTGGATGAACAATACATTTCTCTTGGTTTGATGGTGTAATTGCTGAAAATGATCATCATCAAATCAGCAATAATCTGCATATTCTATTTTGTGAACCTTAATATAAATGTTGATCATTTCAGTAATTAAAAATCTGGCGAATCACACTCACCAGAAAAATCCCAAGTGCAGTTTTCACCTGCTGCTCTCCATAATCTAGAGACAGATGTAATCTTTGAACACTGAAAATGGGGATTACAAAGTCCACCCAGAATGTAAAGTCTCCTCAGTGAGACGTCTTACTTACACGGGGGAGTGTAGAGAGGGTGGTTTATGTAGTAGGCCATCCAGGCCGCAAAGCACCAATAATATGAACAATTCTGCAAGAGAAAGACTCTACTTAACTTTTGTCCTTTCTAAACAGAGAGCAGAATTGCTGGTGTTATTTTTTTTCTTAGCTAATGGAGGAATCTTGTTCCGAAAAATAGTTAAACAGCTTAGCTTTGAAATGTTCCGTCACCTTGAAAATGTTTCTCAGCGGCATGGTGCCGTGGCAGAAGCGATGGACAAACAAGGTTTCCAGGACTCTCTTCGCGTAATGGAAGGAGTGACACACACACGCTATACTGGGGAGCAAAGAGCAGAGACCGCGACAGAGCAAATGCCTTTTTCCTAGAAATGTTTTTAGGTTGGTTTATAAAAGCTTGAGTTGCATATACAACTCCATGAGCATTTTCAGCCTGGGCCCTAAGGTGTATAGAATACCTAAAACCCACACTTACATAAAAGTAAAGACTGATTAAGAAGTAAATGACTTAAATTAAAGTTAAAGTATAAAACCTTAAGACGTAAAACCCTCCATGTGATATCTCCTCTTTAGTATCAATTTCTGAAACAAAATCTTTTTTATGGCACTGCAGACAAAACCAGGATGTGAAAATATTGACGTGATGTGAATAGAAATGTACTTGAGAAATAGTAATAATAGTCATAATAATTGTGGTTAAGTAGAGGCTGAAAGTTACTAATATTGATAACATAATCCAAGTACAAAATACTCAAAATAATGCTTAAATATAGTAACAGAATACAAATACTCAAGTACTATACACCACAGCCCGAGTCACTCATATTTGTGACCCGATCTGCCGTAATGAGTCGGAAGTCGGCGTTCTATTTATTTAGATACGGGCCAATTATGTTGAAAAACATCAAAAATATCGATTTTTCTTTTTTGGTCTTATATGAAAGAAAAGGTCTTCGAAATTAATCTGGTCTCCAAAGAAGAAAAATCGATATTTAGTGATGTTTTTCAACATAATCGGCCCGTATCCAAATAAATAGAACGCCGACTTCCGACTCATTACGGCAGATCGGGTCACATATATACATGGATGCCATGACCTACAACAATAAAACGGCGGAGGGGAAAAGGATGGGTGTGACTAGGGTACTCACTGCACTACCCAGTGTTTGCTTGTGGTGAAGTCGTATTTGGGGGCGTAGATGAAGGGCAGCCTGAAATAGAACATCAGGTATATAAGCAGGGGCCCAACACACTCAGCCAGAAACACCTGAACAAAAAAGGGGAGGAAAAAGAACAAAAGTGGGGCATGGTGTTGAGAGAGAGAAGGAATGAGTAGAGTGGTAGAATAGTCGGCGTCAGCACACATTAAAAGTTCACGGGCACCAAATTGGCACGAGCATCAGGTTTCCAAATAGAAACCGATCCGTGCTGGTGGAATCTGTGTCAGTACAATGGAGTCGCCCGGCATACCAGTGCCACCTGCTGGACCGGTGCTACATATCGCACTGCAGCGACCCTGAGAGACCTGCTACGGGCTGGAGAAGAAGGTGAACAGGAGGTTGAGGGGATCAACACCCGGTGCGGAAAGTGGGCCAGCAAGATTAGGTGTACTGATGGGGGAGGAAAGAGAAAACCCAACTGGGTGATGTTGGGGCTCTGTCAATAACTTGCTTGGAAAGTCCAGAACATGCAAGAATAGGATGTGGTTCAGTTCTGACCAGCAAACAAAATTCAACAAAACAGAATCAGCAAACATCTAAAATACCACATGCTATATTACTTTATCATACTAAATAGTATCCCGCCGTGTGGAGCAGTTTGTAGTGTAACGCTTGTGATCGGAAGCTCGCCGGTTCGAATCCCGCACCAGAGAAAGGTACCGTTTCCAAGCACTGCTCCCTGGGCACTGCCCATGTCAGCTGCCTACTGCTGCTTCACGGATTGGTCAAATGCAGAGTCACATTTGGTTGTGGTGTGTTTACAATGACATAATCACTCTCTTTCACTTTTTATTATAGTATTAAATATGTAAGGAGCAGAACTAAAAAAAAACACAATTATATAACAAACAGCATTTTAACATATTCAGGCTAATCCGTCTACATAGGATAAAGATGTGCAAAAACTAGAGTTGGGGACAAGCCTAAACCGAGAAAAGACTAATACCAAAGTGTGTTGAGACCAAGACAAGACAAGACCAAGACTCTGAAGGGCCTAGCCTCGAGTCGAGACCGAGACGGGACCGGACCAATGCACGTTATACAGCACGCGATTAAAAAATACGAAAGTAATTTTGAGCGATTTGGAATCATTTTGGCCTCTAAAATGAGCTGCTTTTGGCCTTTCTGGAAGAGAACTACATTTTTGTGCATGATGGCGTTCCATATTAGAGTCGCCAGTGTTTACATCGCGAATAATGTAATTAATGCGCTTTTTACGCAAATACTTCTGTTTTTTTGTGCATGGAATTACTCAGAAATAATTTATCCTACTGAGGAATCAATATATTGCCCGTTAAGCTCAAAGTTGTGTGATTCTGACGTGATGTGTGTGGTTTCTGTAAGTGAAAGGGAATCTGAGTTATTAAAACACTAAATAATAAAGAACAAAATGCCTGTGTTTTAATATTAATATTCTCAGCGTTCTGACACGATCAAAACGTTCAAAAACTGCAACACGAGTTATTACTTTGTTGATGTACTGATGTGTAACTGTGCTGGGATTGTATGGTGTTGGTACTTCGATGGGGTACTTGGTGTTGTTTGTAAGGTTACTGTTCTAGGATTGTGTTGCTCTGTTACCATGTTGGTGTTGCCATGTTAAGGTGTTACTGTGGGTTGTGGTTGTGCAGTGTTGTTACTTTGCTGAGATATTGTTGTCCTGAGGTGTTACTGTGTTAGGGTGTTACTGTGCTAAGATTGTGTTGTTCTGTTACTGTGTTGGGGTTATGTTGTGGTTTTGTTACGTTATTGGGGTACTGGCAGTGTTGGGGAGTTACTGTACTGTTATGTTGGGGTATTTATGTGGCTTAACTTAAGATCCACATGATGGATCAAAAATGCAGCTTGTCTGGGGGGCTAAAAGGGTATCTAGACATACTGCACACTTTATCAGGAACCCCAACTTTTCACTTCATCTTGTTGATGTCCGGTAAGAGCCCGCAGTCCATCTGTCCCAATATCTCGTTGTTTCCTCTAGTCTAGCTCTCAGTCACTAGTCAAAATCTTCTTATTATGGCTTTGTTGAAACTCTCAACCTGATACTTACATCATTCCAACACACACTATTAAATCACGACCATGTCAGAATGCTGTGCTGCTGCTGTTTTCCTGTGGTCAGGAACTGACCAGTACAGTCTGTGATTGCTTATCTAAAAGCTCAGACAATCAAGTTTGCAAATTAAGCAGACACTGAAGACGGTACAAAGTGTTCCTTCTGTCCACTCAGTGCATTTTTGTGGATGGGGGGTTAGATTTTTATGTATTTGTGAGGACCTGATTGTCATTTGATAGGTCATTAAGGACCTCATAATTTCACCCCAAAGCACTTTCACTCACTTTTCCCCAGCTGATCTGGGCTCCCAGGTCTCTGAAGTAGAAGGTTGCCGTGGTTCCCACGGGAAGCTGCTGCAGCACGTCTTCATCCTTCAAGGGCTTTCCCTCTGAAATCAGTGCCCGCAAAACACAGCATCGATTATCCTTCCCACCACCAGCGTGAGGCAGAGCCACATTACAGCGTCAGCTCTTTATAAATCAGTACAGAATGTGAGAGTACATTGGTAAGCAGCATCGTGAAAGAGGATCCACTCACTTGGGTCTAGGCAGAGCGACTGTCTGGCTGGATACCAGCGCTGATCTGGACACACATAAGGACATCACTTTAACACTGCTGCTACACCACTTTGCAAGAGGTGTTTGATAATGGCTTTTAAGAAATTCGAACTCTTACTTGATTTGTGGAACATAGATTTTATGTCCAGAATTGTGGCCGAGGGTTCTACCTAGAGAGAGAAATTCACGTTTGTTTGCTATAATGCAGGCATATTAGTTATGAGATTTACACAGGTTCTAAAATCATTTAAACATTTAAAAACCCTTTAACACTGAGAAGAGCATTCACTGACTCATGCTTACAACTGAGAACACACAACTGCGTATCTACCACCAACTTTCTGAAAGCATCCTAAATAGCTTTTGCAGCGAAATACCATGTGTTACGAAACCTCATGCGTGGCAAAGCGATGACACGTTGGCATGCAAAGCCACACTAGGTACCTTATCCAGCAGCAGCAGCTTGTCCTTGGTCTTGGCGTCCACAATCTCCACCTCGAAGTAAACAATTCGTTTAGCCTTTTTGGGCGCTTTGGGTCTGGCCTTAGACGGGGCAGGTGGCGGGGCCGCCTCGGTCTTGGCCCCCTTCGCCTCTAAAGCCAAAATATCCATGAAGTCCTCAGATGGCACTCCCAAACCCAAGAGTCCAAAAACCCTGAAGCAAGGCTGCGAGTCTCCTTTGTGACCTTCTTAAGTCGGTTTAAAGGGGAAAAGTTTCCGGTCTCTCTGACACGTTTCTGACACAACAGCCCAGTTTTCTCGTTTGAGGCCGACTCTCTCTCCCCCTCTCTCTCTCTCTCTCTCTCTCTCAGCATGAGGTGATGTGTGTCACCGCCAACGACTAGCCAGTGAGGGAACCTGACGGTGAAAGGAAAATGTCACCGACCTCCCAACACCTTCAGGGGCCGTCGCTCTGGCTACAGCGACCCAGGGACCCCTCAAAAAAGTTCTCTGAAGGTGAAACCCGAGAGCTGTAAGACATAATCCACGACGTGCTTCCAGCCAAGCTAAATATACACCCGCACCCTGCTTTTCTGTAAGCCAGATTCGTGAGCTCACAGATCTCAGAGCAGTCGTTTGAAAGCCTGACATGCTATCAGTTCTCCTCTTCTGAGATAACAGTTTCAGTTAGTGACTATTCGGGTGCTGTACAGATAGGAACCTGCATTCCAAACTAGCACAGGACCTTCCCCCAAACTATCCAGACGCCTGTTAATGGTGCTTAATTCATCTGGCCATAAGGTTTCAAAATATTGTTTTGAAACCATATAGCTGTATTAAAAGTATTTATATATTTAACTATATCTACATAGAGGGCACATACCCACAAACTTTAATGTTCCTTATTGTATAGATGTGATTCTTTGGAAACACATCTAATGCCATTAAAAAGTAGATAACTATCGATAAATCTGTGAAGAAATGAAAAGAAATCATAGAAACTTAGTTTTTGTGTCACTATTGCTACCTGGAGTGTAACTACATATAAACTGTGAAGTTTCATTGTATTTTGATGTTAAAAACAGCTCATGCTGCTAAAAAGACTGTACATTTCAGTAGATAATTCTGAGGAAAAAACATACTTTTTGTGTCTAGAATTCACGAAGGATGACAACCATACAAATACCCTCAAACTAAATGACGTCTCAATATTTATGGGCTTTTATATTTTGACCTCTTTTCACACGGCCTTCAGTGTTCCTTAAAATTTTCTTGCCATTTAAACAAAATTACAAGTTACAAGTACAAACTTCCTGCTGTGTTTTTCTTATCTGCTGGGTCCTAAGCCCATCCCCCTGGGCAGGGATTAGTAGTGAGGTTTAGTGTTACCCTCATATATTTGGCAAGCCACTGGCCATCGATTACACCTTCTCTGCCATGTGTAGCATCCACTGGGCACAGTGCTGCCACCTTGAGTTTGCCCACAAATATGACAACAATTTATCCATGGCATTCTGCAAACACTGCATTGGGTAGGATCTCTCACAGGGCTCTTACATTAGAGCTGATATGGTGCTGCATCATGATCATTTATAGCTGTCAGTCCTTCACAGATAAAGCAAACACGCTGACCGACAAAGCACCTGCCGTGGTCCAGTTTATTTAGAGTGGAACGCTTCTGAGAAACTGAAGTTGCATGTGATGAACGGACAGGTTCATAGAACTAGTTCAGGTTCTTTGAGCCTCTGCAGGAAAAATATATTGCAGAATAGAACAGTGTAGACGAAAATAGGTTTTAATTTGCTATATAATTGACATTTGTTTGATAAAACTGGCGTGCACGATGGGCAGCACGTCAACATTTTGTTCGGCATCAAAAACCACAAGGATTCCAGTTCATTTAGAGGCATCAGTTCTGGGATATCAAAGTTTGAAATGTAAAATCTTATAATATTAGAAAGGCTTATTATTTCTTCACAGACTGTAGATGAATTCAGCCTTTAAAACATAAAATAATGCTGTAAGAAAAACAGAAATGTGGACTAAAATAGGTTTTAATTGTATTACATCCATCCTTTTTTGGTAAAAGTGCTTGTCAAAATGATTATTAGTTTCAAAAGACAATGCAAACTTTTTTCCCGACTGGCATGGCATCAATCTGAAGGATTCCAGTGTATTTAGAGTGGTCAGTTCTGAGAATCTTTGTTATGACAGTTCTTTGAAACCTGTTGTTGAAGATGGTCAGTAGTTTGGACAGATATCACAAACCGTTTTATTACCATCTGGTCTGGCACCAAAACTAGAAAGATTCCAGTAAACATTTTAAGGAATCCACAAGCAAAATGGATCTTAATGGACCAACTTGGCGAAAGTTTTACCATTCGATGACCTGGTTTCCACATGCAGATAAACTACATACACCAGAACACACACATATCTCCTCAAATTATTAAAGTTCATAGAAAATGAAATCTTACCTCACATTGCCTCATTGTATTCAGTGGCCAGTTTCTCTGTCTATACTGAGCTTGAGATGTGTCTCTTCTTGGTGGCCTAAATTTATTGTGGTTACATGACCCTCTCTAGCATGGCCTTAGAGTGACCATAGATTGCTGACCATGCATCTGCAAACTAAGCTTAGAACTCAGGACTCTACTGTCTATTTACATAGCGTAGCATAGTGCAATGATGTCTGATGCACCTGTCATAGTATTACTGTCATTCACTGAATCTTAACTGGCCCATGCCATCATGAAAAAAGGACAGAGATTTGGTGAAGGCCAAAGCAAGTTTCAAACATAAAAGTTGATATGAATTAAACTACATTTGAGTATCCAGGTGTTGTCAAATACAACCAGAATTCATCCTAATGCATATAAACAGGCCCCAGCAAGATGCTGGAACATTTTCCTAGAAGAACTGGCTAATCATGTAATGAAGTTGTGAGTCACCAAACCCTTAAATTAGCCAACAATAATGTGTGCAATTCCATCTGAAAAAAAGGGATCTCTTAAAACTCATTGAGTGACTTTTTAGGTCCTGAGTCATCACTGTAACAATGAATACAAATGGAGACGTATTAGCTTAAGTAGCTAATAATCCACCATTAGCTTTGGAGTTTTTTGTTTGCCATGTTGGCATCTTTGCGTGTAAATGCTAGAGTTGGGCGTCATCTTTTAAAATAAAACATTCCAGGTTATTCTTAGAATCAGTGCTCGAGCTCACGCTGCTCCCTTCTTTTCTTTATTTTTAATGCTCACATTAACTTAAGACAGATCAAAACTGATTTTACATGAAGAAATATGGAGCTAATTTTCATGCTAAGTTTCCTTTTTACAAATTTAACATGGAACAAGTCCTTCTGAGTAACTACAGACTGAAGAAGAAGTAATGTCATGTCTTTGCTTGCAGGCGGCATGTGAAGTACATATGTGTGCTACCAAGACATCGCTCTTAATATCAGTACATTGTTGTTTTTGTTCTTAAATATGTAAAGTCAAGAATTCACTGAATCATTATCCGGAATCAATTCTGATTCCCTAGAACTAGTAAATGGTTGAAAAAAAAAACATGTTCTTTCAGTCATTGAAAGTCATATTGATAACTTTTGTTATTGTGAATTTATTGCTTATAGTCAGAAAATGCCTTTAGGTCGTATTTTCACATGCAAATTAGATTTGAGGCAAACTTGGGGTGGCCTTGTGGCAAACTTTTAGCAAACTTTGTCCACCTGGCAGATTTGTCAGAAAAAATTCACAAGAAGTTTTCCCTTACTGGCACATTGTTTTGGCAAATCACTGACAAATACATATGCCACTAGTGGCAATTTGTCATGGTTGCCAGAACATTGCCGCAAGTTTGCCATTAGTGGCTTACATGGGCAAACTTGAGGGAACATATTCCGGCAAACTCCACTGTTTGCCACAAGTTAACACAAGTATATTATTATATACTATCTACCTCCAACATGCCTTTGAAACCTCATTGTGGTTTGATAATACATTGTAAATTATAATCTTATGTTTACATTTTATTAATGTGCTTTAAGAATACTGAACAAATACTGAATACTGAACGGTTACTGAATGATACAGTTTAGATGCAGTTTGCTTTTTCTCTGTAGTTAGTGTAGCTAACTACCAGTGTTGGGAAAGCTACTTTGGAAATGTAATGCGTTACAATTACAAGTTACCCTATCTAAAATGTAATAGTAGTGTAACTATTTCAATTACTTTAACAAAGTAGTGTAATTAATTACATTTGATTACTTTTGGATTACTTTTATACATTTTGAATGAATTTTCTCAACTGTCAACCATTTTCAGTTTTTCAAACCTGGTTAACCTTACAGCATTACTCAACACTGACTGCTGTCAAAATCCTTTTAAACTCCCTCAACACAGCCACAGCCGTGTCGGACTTCAACACCTCAACACCGCTTTACTGTGAGATCATGCTGATCTTTGAATACCTATGCCTGCTAAATCAAATATTTGACATTCAACATTTGGTGAACATCACTGAATAAGCAGTTGTCTATTGGTGTGGGATGGATTGTGCATATAGTGTCTGCTCACTACAGCTCATTTTTATTTCCTGCAATGGGCTAGGCCTACATTCTAGTTCCCATCTGGCATTGCAGGCCTCCTCGCAGCTGCAGCTCAGACCGCTTGTAGGCTGTAGACCCAGCAGCAAGTGGGTGTTGCAAATTCAAACATGATAAGAGAACCAATTAGACATATCGGAATGGCATCAGACTTTCAGCTGTAAATGGAGGATGTTGTGCACAAGAAAAAATGGCAAAACAATAATATTATTGAACATATAGCCAATGTTTCTGCAGAAGATATTGAGATGTAACTGAAATTGTAATCCTGAATATTTCCTGAAAGTAACTGTAATTTAATTACACATTTTTTTTCAAAGTAATGTAACTGATTACTGTTACTTTTATTTTGTAATTAAATTACACTAATTTTATTTTTATGACTTCGTTACTCTAACACTACTAACTACTATATTAAAACAATATATTTACTGTTTGCCTACTTTTAATAATGACAGCTGGAAGAGGCAACTGTTGAAAAGTACTTTCCCCAAAACTGTATGCAAGTTGCTAACAGTGCACCATTATTTTCAGTCATTATTAGCTGCATTAGCATCATCGCGGCTAAAAATGCTCCATGTAATACCTCTTATTTACCAGCAGGGACTGCAGAGCTCTCACTCTGCCGAGACGCGCCGCTCAATGAAGAAAAGCGCTGCAACACTATCGAACTTTCCGTAGAAATTAACGTTAGTGAAGAGTTAAGGTTTCTTCCCTTCTCTGTGCGATAAGCTTTCATATCTTACTGTTATTAGGATATTTTTGGGGCTTTTTCAGGTATGCGGGAGTGTCCGTTGACTGGAAGTGTGACGGATTTGGTTAAACCGGTGACTGTAAAGATTCGGTGTAGTTTTATTATAGCTTTGGAGCGACATTATTGGGAATTATCAGGGTATAGAGGAGTCTCGTTGTTTTGGTTAGTTAGTTGTTTTTAATGGGGTAAAGGCGGCTTAAATAGCTGACAGTCGATTTGGGAAATTAATGTTATTACGGGGCTGTGATGGGTAAAAGATTATTATTATAAGATCTTGGGCATGCAGAAAGAGCTTCGGATGACGAGATCAAGAAGGCGTACGAAAACAGGCGCTTCGCTATCACCGGACAGAACAAATCTCCAGGGCTGAGGACAAATTCAAAGATCGCCGAAGCCTACGACGTTCTGAGCGATGCTAAGAAGAAGGACGTTTGACCGATATAGTGAAGAAGGTGAGGATCGATCCTTACGATCACGGTGTTTGGTTTTGTGGGTCGAACCTCGCGTGGAAAAGAAATCGATATTTTGGGGGTTGGTTACGGCAAGCGGGGGTAAAAAAAACAAACATATATATATATATATATATATATATATATATATATATATATATATATATATATATATGTATACATATTAATATATGTATACGTATATACATATATATGTATATGTATACATGTATATATACATATATATATATATATATATATATATATATATATATATATATATATTACATATATATATTCACATATATATATTTACATATAATGTTTTAGCTATTTCAGCCTAATAATACTGAGCTAATTGAGAAATAGAAAATTAAACTGATAAAGTAGCAGGAGAGAAAATTTTATACGCATAGGCACAGTATACCGTATCAGCAGCCTTATCGCGATGTGCGCAGGCGCAATAGTCACAACGCTCAGGCAATGTCACTTAAGCCTAATTGAATTGTCCAAGCCATGCTACAACATTGTAGCTTCTTTATAGAAGGGTGGTTCGTTCATTCATTCATTTTCCGGGGGGGGGACCAGGGCCTATCCCGGGAACTGACGGGCGCAAGGCGGGCACCAGCCCTGGGCAGGCACCAGTGCACCGCAGGACACACATTCACACCTTATGGGGCCAATTTAGAGTCGCCACTCATATATCGCACCCTATATCGCATGCCTTTGGACTGTGGGAGGAAACCCAGAGTAAACCCGCGCAAACTCTACACAGAAAGACCCCAGGGTTCGAACCCAGGACCTTCTCGCTGTGAAGAACCACCGTGAAGAAGGGTGGTTCACACTCGAAAAAGTCTTCAGAGCATTCAGTTACTTGCCTGTTTTAGATATACCGTACAGAGTGCAGTCACCTATAAAGCCACTCCAATCATGATTTTCTTTTTCAATATTTTCAATAATTTTCCAAGTCCTAATGGTGAGGCAAAGTAGTGTGGCATTAAAATCAGATTGCTGAAACGGTGACACAAACTGTTTATTATTCTTGGACTTAAGAGTTTGTGTGTAAAGATCAAGAAGTGATGGTTTGTGCTCAAATATCTGAGTAAATGTATTTCAGTTTCAATGTCGAAGCTTTGAAAATGGCTTTTAATACCGTCACTATTACCATCAATATTAAGATACTGGTTATGATGTGAATACATAACACTAACTTTTTTCCATGTCACGTCCTGCCAAAAATGGAAATTCCCTCTCCCGTGTAGGTCTTAAAGGCCACTCAGGTGGCGGCGGAGGAGGCAACGGTCCCAGCTACACGTTCCATGGCGACCCTCATGCCATGTTCGCAGAGTTTTTTGGTGGCCGCAGCCCCTTTGACCAGTTCTTTGCCCACGGAGCTGACGACGACATGGATGTGGATGACCCCTTCGCTGCGTTCGGCATGGGGGGCATGGGCGGCATGGGCGGCATGGGCGGCTTCCCTAGAACGTTCAAGCCTCACATTGGCGGGGTCCACAGCGGCCGCGAGAAGAAGAAAGACCCTCCGGTGGTCCACGAGCTGCGAGTCAGCCTGGAGGAGGTGTTCTCCGGGTGCACCAAAAAGATGAAGATCTCGCGCAAGCGCCTCAACCCGGACGGCTGCTCCGTGCGCAACGAGGACAAGATCCTCACTGTGGACATCAAGCGTGGCTGGAAGGAGGGGACCAAGATCACTTTCCCAAGGGAGGGGGACGAGACGCCCACCAATATCCCTGCCGACATCGTCTTCGTCATCAAGGACAAGATGCACGCCGTCTTCCACCGTGACGGCTCCGACATCGTTTATCCGGCCAGGATATCGCTCCGCGAGGTGAGTGTGTAATGTCACGTGATACAGCGTTTTTTAAATTGGTTGATAAGAGGTGACGTTTCCAACATTTACCTTCTGCAGAACGACTTACATTTCCTAATTATACTGACTGTTGCGGGAGCTTCTTGGGCTCATGGGGTTTGCTCAACCCACCAATCAAAGTACATTATTGATATTTTGACTAAGCCTGGGCAATTAAATAATTAATAATTTATCAGAACTGACAGTCAGAACCTCTAGTTGAAGTAATTTTCCCCTTGACTGTTATTTTGATTGTTTATGAAATTCTGATAATACTTTCCTCAGTGTGTATTCATGTACTTTACCCTTAAAAACACAGTACAGCTTTTCATCTGCCCCCGCCCTGTTCACAGTAATTTTAGCCCTAATATACATATTTACCGTACAAGCCTTGTCATTGAACTATGACAAAACTAAAATAAAATAGCCATGAATTGTAATCATGTAAAAATTATTATATACTTGTCACATACACATACTCATCTTTTTTGTCACATACATAGTTAACAAATGCAATAATTAAAGAAATGTTATGAAAAAGCATATCTAATAAACAAAAGCTAAAGGAATTGTTCTAAAAATAAACATGCAGATTATAATTGTAAATGTGCATATAATGGGATACTTGTGTATGATAACATGCAGTTTGCCTTTTTTATTTTGGCCTAGATATGATTGGAAGAGTTAAGTCTTCAGCAAATCCCCGACTGTGGAAGAACAGTGTGAGCGATGGTCAGGAAGGAGTAAAGAGTGAGAGAGGGAGTTTGTGATAATTGTCATTTCACAAGTTATTGTAGCTATACTGTGTGTGAAAGAATCGGTCACCCTTTGAGACATTTTGAGACTTGACTCCCTTTGTAGAGATATCAACTTTGCTCAGGAGGACAGTGTGAGTATGGCCAGGAGGAAGAGAGAGAGAAAAAGAGAGACAGAGGTTGAGGCTGAACTGTATGCAGGAGGACAGTAAAATCCCTTGGCGGTATTACATTCAGTATTTGAAAAATAAACTGCTCTTCCACTGGAGGAACTGTTTCTGCTGCATTGTCACAAGATCCACCTGTAAGATTATTGTGCTTTATTCACCAGTAACTTCTTAGGTTTTTCTCTTAAATTTGTTTTTAAGGAAGTTCCTAAGACAACTCTGTAGAAAGCAGTAAAACTGTAGAGTTGAGGAGAAACACAAGCTAGTGTTTTTCGCTAGAGTGCTCTTTGGGTATCGTAGATTTGAGTGTCACCTAAGAAATGTCAGAATCTTTATTAAAAACAGAGTGGAACAATATTTTCCTGGAGAACAGTTGGTGAAGATTATTCACCATTATCCATTGTTCACCAGCTGTTGTTCAGGAAAGATTTGTTCTTAAAACCACTTATGCAGTTTTTATGGAGGTTCTGACAAGAACAGTTTTTTGCTGAAGAACGGTTGGTGAATGAGGCCCATTATTCTTTCGCTCCCCCTCCTTTTTCAGGCTCTTTGCGGCTGCACGATCAGCGCCCCCACGTTGGACGGCAGGAGCATCACGGTGACATCACACGACGTCATCAAGCCCGGCATGAAGAAGAGGATAGTGGGAGAGGGATTGCCGCTTTCCAAGTGTCCGGAGAAGCGTGGTGACATGGTGCTAGAGTTCATGGTGAAGTTTCCCGACAAGCTGATGCCAAACACTCGCGAAGCCCTGCTGCAGATCCTGCCCCCGTGAAGGGGCGTGGCCCACCACCCAGGCTCCGCCCTTCTTTAGCACAGTATTCTGAGACTGCCTACAGTCGGAAGGTGGAGTGTGAAAAAATGAAACTCCACCGTTTTCTTGTTTTATATGTAGTTGCAAAGCATAATTATAATTTATATAAATCCATGACTTACGTTGAATGCACTTTTCACATCACTGTGAAACCTTTGCAGAAGTACAGACAAGATAGACTATAAAAACAGACAAGATAGACAGATGCACTACCTCAGAGTTGGTGCAGCTACCTTATATGTCTTTACTCATCACTTCAGGTCCTGCAAGATTTTATAAAGTATCTTATTTATATGTTTTCCACCCTCACGACTCATATGCATTTTTCTTCCTAATTCTTTTTTTTTCCCCTGTTCATTATTGAAAACAGGAGTCGAGAGCGTGAGTCCGAGACACGGTTGCAGAACTGGTTGGAAGGAAAGGCAGAAATTCAGTACTCTGTCCTGGAATTCCAAGAATTCTGTAAAGGAGACTTGGGCATTTTTATCCACAGTTCTTCCAAAGCTGCCCTTTGTGTGTTGCATCTAGTGCAATTAAATTCAAATTCAAATTCAAATTCAAATTTATTTATATAGCGCTCTTAACAACAGTCATTGTCACAAAGCACTTTACATATAACCGGCCTAAACCCCCCAACAAGCAAGCCTGAGGCGAATTAGAGTGTCTCAGGTAGGTTTACGACACGCCTGAAGGTTGATTTCAGCATCACTGGGCAATGCGCACGTACGTGCCGACACTTTTCAGTTTGCACATTAGCTGCTGGATTCATTTTAGGAAATAAAACACAACTTTAAAAGAGTCATTTTTTGGGATGGCAGGAATTTTTCATTTTTTTCAGGAGTTTTTGCTCAAGATGGCCTACACATAGGGCTACAAATAATTGGGATTAAAGCTTAGGGATAAGCATGTAAATGTGACAATTAAAGGAGCTTAATCCCTATTACAATGTCTTGTGCTGATTGTGTACCATATGCATTCCTTCATGTCTCTGCTCTCTGGTTTGTTTGAGGTTAAATCTGTTATTTTGTGCCAAATGTTGTGTCGTGGGTGAAAGATGGTGTATGTGTGTTACATGAGCAATGCCAGCACACCTGGCAGTTTTAACCCCAAATTTCTTATATTTTGCATTATCAAATAAAGCAGAGATTCTGTTAAATGCAGCTTTTCTCTTTTGCAAGATCATATTCAGTCTTGTCTTTTGATATGTCAGTAAAGTCAGGATTATAGCACCATACATTTATGACATTTATCATACAGTCATTTTGTACTACATAGCAATAATGCTGGAGATAGAAAGTTGTGTATCTAGTTTTGGGGAGAGGAAACTCCACTGAACATTTAGACGCTCAGTTCTTTACAGATTAATGTGTGCGTTAAAAATGAAGTGTTTATTTACATGGTTAAGTGTTCTTTCCCTTTGCTTTTACTTAATAACTGGTGTAGTCTGCTCTGTACTGTCTAGAGGTGTGTGCTGCTGGGCCTAAACCCTTCCATCAAGGATGTCAGGCGTTAGGAAGCCTCCCTGAGGACGGGCCCAAGAAAAGCACACAATTTGCAGTGAACCCTGTGCCTGTGGCCTGCAGAGCATCTCCTCACGCAAACCTGAAAAAAAGGGGGAGGATGATTTTTAAAAGCAAACTTTTTCTGAGGTAATTACGTAATAAGTTCCGGAAAAACAGATTTTTTTAAGTGAATACCTTGGTACATATTCAGTTTGTTAGTTGGTCTTAATTATGGAACAGGAAGGGAAGTTTTGAAAGTTTTTTTTCCACAGCTAAGATTTTTGAAGGTGCAAGTCGCAAGTTCTGAACCTCTTCATTTGGAGTTCTCGCCAGCGTCCTCTAGTGTTTAAAAACAATAAGGTTTTGAACGTGGTAGTTCTCTGTTTGAGAGCTCTTTGATACCAACACTAGACTTCTAAATGGTGGAACGTCCAGGTACATTTCCATGAGGAGGATCACTTTTAATTCATTTTGTAAAATGGGGAAAGTCAAATGGCTGCATACGCCCTATCTAGTGGACTAGATGACGACCATTGTTAACTGACCGAATCTGAATCCGAAAGAGCAAATTATTTGTATGTGCAGCATTACATTAGACACTACGTTGCTAAGAGAGAGTTATTACAGAACAACTGGGGGTTGTCTCAGACGAGGCGACACTTATTGTCTTCGAAGTAAACCAGGACTATTTCCGAACGCTCCCGTACACTTCGAAAATAGTTGTTTAAATATGAATGTGTATTTGTACATTGAAAAGAAAGGTATTCATTGCCAATATACATATTTGTTGAGATGATAACGTCTCTCTCAACGCAAAGAGTAACTTATCACCGACTAGTTATAAATTTATTAGCCTCTTTTTAATTTTAACCTCGTTTATACTGGTGTAATACAATTTATTTGGCTAATACTTGGTAATTAAGAAGTTAAAAGATTGGTTTGGGAAATATTTATTCAATTGTCCACTGCTGTCGCTTTAAATAAATAACAATAAAATTGTTTATCGTCCTTGATAATTAGCCCTGCCCTCTTTGTAGCAATATTTTTTTAATTTATTGATTGATTTATTGACTGCGCCGAATGTTATTAGGGTAGAAAGGGCTTTAGACTCTCAAATAGACCCATGTCTGGCTTGTAGCGCACTACACAGGGAATATTTAGGCATGTAGGGCTTACATTCCGCGTCCCAAACCGCATACCGTACTACATAGCATGTGAAAATAGCACGTCTGCCTTATGTTTAACATTGTCTAGTAAGCTAGTACGCGCGTATTGGGACGCGTCCCGTGATGGGAGTCGTTGCGCCCTCCCTGTAACATTCCAGTAAATCATCCTCGCATCCTGCCGCGGATATCAAACCCGTTAGCGGCGAGGGCTTTGATTAAACCTCACGAACCCAACCTTTCGGCTTCAGTTTGTATGAAAACAACATTAAGTCAACACAGTTTTGCTGACTTGGTAAGTGTCTAAATCTGCTCCTAAATCCGCGTGCATGATGCCTGGGAACAAGCCAATTAGCCAGCGTTAGCATGCTAGCTAGCCAAGTTAGCCAAGTCTGTCAGGACACTCTGAGAGACATTTTAGGTAAAAGTCTGGCTCGAATGAAAAAAAAAAGATGTACCTTGTACCGGTTTGTTGTTAGGCTAATAATAAATTAATGTTTAAAAATGTAAGGTAGGCAAAAATGGGCCTTGCCCAAATAGCTAGGGAGCTGATCGCATGGCTAATCTGTTTCCTGACAACAAATAAGAACTTTCCGTTTAAGTGTTTCTGTAACGTTGATGCCTTTCTTTGGGGCTGTGATTGTTGATGTAAAAAATTTTCTAACTTGTTTTGTACAGTTTTTTTAAAATGAAGAAACGGTTTTTATGGAGTATAATGGGGTTGAACGATGTAGCGTTTCACCATCGTTATCGGTTGAACATAAGAGATTAGGATTAACTTCAAGAAAAGAGGGTGCGGAGTAGAATTAAGTCAGTTATGTTATTTATTAGCATTTTAAGTCATTATTTTGTTGCACTCACCTTGTAAATCGCTATAATTCTAGAATGATTCATTCTTTGTGAAGAGATTTATGTCATAAGTCATGTGGTCTAATAAATAATTATGCTACGATTACCTAAAAGGATTTAAAATACTCTGCAGCCCTAGAATAACTGATGAGCCAAATTAGGCAGCATCACCATGTACACATGAAAAGTTATGCAGATTGAATGTGTAGAAGTTACATTTTTTATTGACCTAAGCTTCACCGTTGTTCTCTTTATATTCTAGGTCCAAGTCTGCTTTTTTTTAAATGGCTTGAGCCTAACCTTCATGGTTCGAAGCTGGCTGTAAAGCTTGGATTTGGCACAGAGCTGTTTACATTGTTCGTACTCCTATTCAAGTAACCATTGAAAAAAATCAGCCAGAATGCCGCTCGGATTGGGACGGAGGAAGAAGGCGTCTCCCTTGGTGGAGAACGAGGAGGCAGAGCCGATCCGCGCTGGGCTCAACGTTTCGGGTCTGGACGGCCTGGACGTTGGCGGTGTCGGACTCGCCGAGGGTGCGACACAAGAGGGCCTTCCGCCCCCGCCCACCAACCTCCGACCTCGCTTGATTTTCCACACCCAGCTGGCACACGGCAGCCCCACGGGCCGCATCGAAGGCTTCAGCAACGTCCGCGAGCTTTACGGCAAGATAGGAGAAGCTTTTGGGATTCCGCCGGCAGAGGCGAGGATTTGTTCGTGATTGTTAAAGTTCTTGTCTTGTTTTATACAAAAGTTTTATAACTTCATTTTCCTACGCCTCTTATTTTAGGTGATGTTTTGCACGTTGAACACCCACAAGGTGGACATGGACAAACTCCTGGGTGGCCAGATCGGACTCGAGGACTTTATCTTTGCTCACGTGAAGGGTCAGAGAAAAGAGGTGGAAGTGTTTAAGGGTGAGGACGCCCTCGGACTCACCATCACTGACAACGGAGCTGGCTACGCCTTCATCAAGGTAGGAAAGGAGAGACACAAAATCCCGAACACAAGAATTTTGTTTATACTCTCCCCAGTGCGTGGTCTTCCTTAAAAAGCATGCTTTGTCAAGTGTCTCCTCCCTGTCAAGTTTGCCACAGGCAGCTGTGTTTCCCTTCTCATTAGGAAAAATATCCTAGCATTAAAAAATGAGCATATTTACAATGCAAACCTTGTTCGTGAACAACAAAACAAAGCAAAATCCTAATAATTGTTCATTAATTAACTGAGGTAAAATTTTGAATTAATTGTTATATTGATATTGATTGTATCGCCCGGTCATAGCGCTGAGACAGAAAGAATCCTCTCGCTGAGGCGAACCGAAGCCAGGATGTGCTAAAAATAGCCTCTTCTTTTGCAGAGAATAAGAGAGGGGAGCATCATCCATCAAATCCAGGTCATCAACGTTGGAGACATGATCGAGTCGATCAATGGCCAGATACTCATTGGATGTCGGCACTACGAGGTTGCCAAGATGCTTAAGGAGCTGCCCAAGGGGAGGAACTTTGTCCTGAAGCTTGTGGAACCGCTAAAGGCGTTTGGTATGTGTTTGTACACATTCATTTATTTACGTACTCATGTGTAGAACTGTAAACTCACGATTACTCCAAAACTTACTTAATACTGGTCTGATGTTTGATTTACTACAGTGAGCTGCCTTTTTATACCTTTGAAGGGCCATGAAACCCTCCAGGATGTTCAGTTACACATCCTGTCTGGTCTGGAAACCATAACATGTTACATATTAGGCACAATGGGGGTTTAATGCCATTTCACCTTCTGCTATTAAAAAGGTACTACAGACAAATGTTACAGGATTTGTTACAGGATTTGTACATTTGATTTATCTGGCATTTAAGACATAACTTGTCTTTAGTCTTTAACGCCTGAGGATCGGAGCTGCTCCTGAGTCTCTCTGTTTTGACCATAAATCTTCTGAAGCATTTGCTGATTAGGCAAAAAATGCTTCCTTGACAAAGCCTGGGATTGAACCAGGAACCCTTAGTTCTTCAGCCTAACAGTCTCCCAACTGTACTGTTTTGGTCCACTCTTGGTACAGACTTTAGTAAAGTTGGTAACGTAAAGGATCTTTTAACTATGCAACAGTTCATGAGTTGGACCAGGTATTAAATTAACAACAGTTCCTTAAGACCATGACCATGTTGATATTTCTTTCTTTGTCCACATCAGATATGATCAGCCAGCGGTCTGGGGGGCGGTCCGGCTCGGGGGTACAGCTGGGCACCGGCAGGGGAACGTTACGCCTCCGATCCAAAGGACCAGCAACAGTGGAGGAACTGGTAAAGTTTTGTAATTCCCCAAATTACAATAATCCACACCGGCCTATACAAGCCCCCAAGAGAGAATTACACATTCAATCAGGGGTTGGATCTTTTTGTCAAAGATGGTGTTTATTTTTGTATTTGTTGTAACACTCTGTTCCATGTTGAGTGTAATAAGCCACATAAATAATAAACATTTGATATATGTTTTGCACATTAGTAATTAATTTTACACATAATATTACTTTATTTTTGGTAATAAATTAATTTAATCAACAATAAATCTGCGAAGCCACTTGGGAGGTGAAAGAAGAGCCGGAGTTCCCATCACTACGATGTACAGCCCAAAGTTACGCTCCTGGTTTAATAAGAGCGATGTAGAGAGTGTACACCTGATCTAAAACATTGTTCATTGTACTTCCAGCCGTCTGCGTTTGAGGAGAAGGCCATTGAGAAGGTTGATGATCTTTTGGAGAGCTACATGGGGATAAGAGACAGCGAGCTCGGTAGGTCATTTTTGGTCATAACTGACTTTTCTTGTGTTGTTTTCCCAGTTTGTTGCTTGAATGTGTGTTTTTGGGTTGATTGTCCCCCATAAGGCTGTATAATGGGAGTAAAGATGCTTTAGGCTCTTATTTTTTTCATAAAATATTTTATCTTTGTTTTGCTTTCATTTAGACTTATTCGGCGTTGTGTATTATATTTATAACATTCCTGGCTTGCGTTTAAAATGATTAGATGTTTCAACAAGCGCAACGTGCAGAGACACTGGCACTCTTGGTCATGCCACTGGTCAGTCATTAGGTTTCAGCCTAAACATGTTCTTGTGTAATGGGAATTCACAGCAGCTAGGACCTGACTAATGATTGTAAAAGTGGGTTTATTTTTCAGTTACAAAGTCAAGTCTCTTTGTAATGGTAGTTTAGAGAGGGTTCGTTTTGCTGCTGATCTTTTCTCCAGAACAGTGCCTGTGTGCTTTCTCTTCTGGGGCTCATGTACAGCGCTACTGCTGCTGCTGCTGTGGACATCCTAACTTTGAACAGGGAACAAAACATCTTTTAGATTTCTGATCTTTTCAAGTAATCCTTTGCTTTTAAGGTTTTGGCTCTTTTGAAACAATTTACACTGAACGTCTTGGTAAGCCAGGTCCTACTGAGCTGTAGCCATCGTGATGTTTTACAAAATTGGAACCGACTGATGACCTGAGCTAAAAAGGGCGTAATTCAAGCTGTTCCTTTACATAAGGATAAAATGTAAGAGCAACATTTGCCAAACTGAATGGAGGCATTTTCAGAAATAAATGACTGAGCAGATTCTCTCCCTTCCTCCCCTCAGCTGCCACGATGGTGGAGCTGGGTAAAGACAAGAAGAACCCTGACGAGTTCGCCGAAGCTTTGGACGAGACGCTCGGCGACTTCGCCTTCCCGGACGAGTTCGTCTTTGACGTGTGGGGAGCCATCGGAGACGCCAAGGTCGGTCGCGTGTGAAGGTGGGACAAAACAAAAATCTGCTGGAGAAGTCAGAGAAGGTGGCACCGCCCACCGAGGACACTGCTACTAGAAAACACTATAGCACCAGTACAATTTTGAGCTTTACAAAGAGGAAAAAATCGTTTTGGGAGCGAACTCGGGAGGTCGTTTTTTTTTTTTTTTAATGCAACTTGTATGCAATTATAATTCCACTCTCTTCTGAATCTGCTCTTTACACTAATGCTAGATAGTCAGTCTGTAAGACACACTAATGCGAGATGCAAACATGAACGTTTGGATTTTGCAGAAATCGCTAGACACAAATTGCATTTGATAATTGCTATGAAAATCGTAACACCGAGAAGTCGTTCTGCTCGTTTAACGGAGAATTTCCGTTTGAGACCAAGACTGACTCGGTTACTCAGTTTAGAAACTGTGACGTTCCCTTTTTGCACTGTGTTGCGCTGTTTAACAAACTGCACTGGACTGCAGCACGGACTCAGATCCTCACACAGGCCCTTAACAGCATACACACACACACACACACACTCTCCTGCTGGACTCTGTTTAGCTGTTAGGGACCGTGTGCATGCATGAGCAGTGCAGTCCTGGACCACTTTGTTAGGTGTAACTCCTTAAAGCATGTACTGTTACCTTTTCTATGGCTTCTAATCTCGGTTTATATGAAAGTTTAAAGGGTCAGTCTGTTAAACACCGTTCTTCTTTTTTGTGCTGTTCGTCCCACCTGCGTCTTTGGATGATTGGATTAACTCGTGTTTAGAGAACCTTCGTCACTTCGTAAGATCCACAAAACAAGCCTTGACGTAGGCGTCAACAAGGAGAAGCTTCATCTGCCTCTTTTGTTTTTCTCCAAAACACAGCCTCCTCTCATGTGGGATCAATATTATGAGAGTGAGATCACAAACATTTTGACCTAAATCCAAAAAACCCCTACTTGAGACCAACAACAGCATGACATGTGACAGGAAGCGATAGGTCCGGGATATACTTAACGCTCAGAACGCTTACGCGCACACATGATGGCTGATCAGCGTTCTTTTGAGGCGTCCTCTGATCACGTCGTCAGAAATGAACGGTGGCAGTGTGTTCAAGTTTTGCTATGTTGACGTCAGCATCGTTGTTTACTATCAACATGGCTGAGCGGTTTCCTCGTCTTTTTGGCACCTTTGTAACATCAGAATGCACATAATTTTTTTGCTTCCTCATTTCACAGCAAAACCGGCCGATATCTACTTCTTCCTCGTCTTCTGTCACTTAACGGCGGACTGGACACTTTTATAGCATGCACTGCCACCCGTTGGAATCCTCACGATTAACAAAAAGACCGCGCACAAGTGTAGGCAGTGCAACGCTTCCGTAGCAGCAGCGTCCGCAAGCTTTCGCGTCACGTAGCGTTAAGTATCTCTCGTCCTGTAGGGTTTTAAAAGCTAGATGATGGTGCAACTTGTTTTTAAAGGGGAAAGGAACTAGAAAATCAGACGCTTGTCTTTATTCAGCTACAAACTGTTGCCAAACTACAGAAAGCTTTTTAGGAGGTCAGTATTAATTCAGTATTGGTAAGATATTACACTCAGTATTCCAGCTATTGCATCAACTTTCAGGTTCAACATTGAGAGAGGAGATAATCGTATTTGAATATTGCTCAAACATCATCGTCTTTCATATGCTAGAGATTTTAAAGTCTGAAACACTGTCAGTTTTGACAGTAACAGAGAGACTTGGAATTTCCTCAGATCCATTATTATGCTGCGTTCCATTTGCCATCGGATCCGCGGTTCGGTTGACGAGATTACATCACAGCCGCTAAAATGTGGTCAAAGTTGGATGTGTTCCATTTGCCACAGGAGAGTTGAACTCGGTTTGAAGATTTTTATAACCTTTTAATCTGAATTTTCAGTCTCAAGTTACTGATCCTGTTTGCTTTTTTGTTCAGCCAGTCATTTGTTTTTAGAAACATCGACCAGCAAATTTAGCTGCAGCACTTGATAAACGACACAACGCAGCATTTCACGTAGAACTTGACTGTAGCGATACCTCTACCGACTACAGCACCACTGTATTATGTACACAGCTGATCAAGTTAAACACTGAAGTGTTAAAAATGTAAAACATTGAAGCATTTATTAGTCTTTACACTGAGTAGCCATCTTGGATTCTGAACTCGGGGTCCTTTGTGCTGCTCCAAGATATTTGGTCGAATGTCCGAGAAACGGGGCCTGTGGGGAGCATGTGGTCACTTCCGGCTTCAGCCCTCGGAGAACCACTCGGAAACCGAGCACCAACGGCAAATGGAACGCACCATTAGGACAGTGTTGAAATTAAGTGAAGGTGGCTAAATGAATGTAAGAGGAGGAGGAGGAGGAGGAGGAAGGTTTGGATTCCTTTGAGTTTTACACTTAAAATTGTTTGCTCAACTTTAGCTCCAACTCTGAGCCCTGGTAAAGAGACTCCAGGTTTACTTGGTCCAATGTTTTACACTAATGATGATTATTTTACTGATTTTGATCAGTTGTTGTGGCCATTATCGTTTTTTGGAAAATTTGGGGAAAATCCTCAAAGCCTCTACTCTGGAATAACTCCACAAAATCATCCCCAACCTTGTCCCGGAGTTTCAAAACCCAGAGATAAAAGATGGATTGTGAAAGCAGGGTGAAATACACTTCAAATTAGAATAAGTGTAAAATGAAAATGCTCCAACCGTCATTACAGCAAGATAAAACGAGGATACCACGTTCGTGTGGTGAAAACATCAGTATTTACTGTATCAGCCTTTTTTAGGTTAAAAAACCTCTGATCTAAATGAACTTTTGTTCTTTCTTTTTCAAATCTTGTACGTTCGTGTGCCGCTTTTTACAACAGTGTATCTGAAACGGTCTGTGTTGTAAATGAAGTGACTTGTCTTCCTTCAGTGCCCGTGTGGATGTAGTACAGGTTTGAGAAAAGCTGGTGGATGCTGTTACCGCGACTTTGTTACCGTTTCTACGGCTTCAGTGTTACGCTTCTCCTCTGTATTGAAGTTCCGTAAAAACTGCAATAATCATCAGGAGTCAGAGTCGATTGTTTTGTCCGTTCGGTGTTTTCAGGGAGAGGAGTTTTGTTTCGTATGTTTACTCAGTTGTTACTCTTTACACCAGTTTCTCAATCTCATTAAAACCAACAATGTAACTCGGTCTCGTAGTACATTTTTATTGACTGCTTTTACAAAACCATAAGAAAGTGACACCGGCGTGATGTGTATTTCAACTCTTAAAATTCCCTCTTTACATGTGATTATTACGTCAGTTCTGTTCAAATAAAATGCTCTGCGTCAGTAAAAGAAAATACGAGTTTTCAGATTTATGTGACACTTTAGAGCAAAGACGGTTATGGGGATTGATCTAGAGTGGAAAACGTTGTCAACTGAAATCAAAAGCAGAATCATCTTTGGAACCAGACAAACGAGTCTCCACCTAAAACAACAACAACTTGTGATTAAGGGTCTTGCTCCACAGTTGGTGGCGTAATGGTAGGGTGTTCGCCCTGTAATCAGAAGGTCGCAGGTTTGAATCCAGGGCCGGTAAAGTTACAACTGACGTACTCATAAGCAAGGTACTGTCCCCAAGCACTGCTCCCCGGGCGCTTGTCAGGTGCCCACTGCTCCTTCACGGATGGGTCAAATGCAGAGGTCACATTTAGTTGTGGTGCACTGTGTGCTGAGGTGTGGTGTGTTCACAATGACAAATAATCACTCACTTTCACTTTAACAAAAGCTCAAAGGAGGTAGTGCTGGGAAAAGTAGCGCACAGTCGGATTAGAACCTATGAGCTCTCGGACTAAGCTCTTGGTCAGAGCAGACGCTCTTTAATGATCTAAAACAGTCTGGGGTTGGTTCAGGGTCTGATTCTACGTGTAGGATAGAGCTTGATTTGAACCCTCTGAAAGTGAGTGATTATTTGTCATTGCGAACACACCACACCACAGTGAACCACAACCAAACGTGACCTCAGCGTTTGACCCATCCGTGAAGGAGCAGTGGGCAGCTGACATGGGCAGCTGTGCTTGGGGACAGTACCTTGCTCGTGAGTTCCTCACTGGAACCTATCGATTTGAAACGGCGACCTTCCGATCACGGGGCGAACTTCCAACCGCTACGCCAAATCTGGACATTGAAAGAGCCAGGTTTGACCCCGCAACCTCTTTATACCGCACAGTGTGAATCCCATTTCACCCCTCAGCCCTGCCCTTCTGTTTTGCACGTTGGTGTGTAGGGATGGGGTCCCATTTCCCATTTAGACCGAGGGGTGCGGGGAAGGGGAAGGGGAAGGGTTAACTAGCCCTTCAAACAGAGATTTTTCATGGTCTTACTCTAAACGGAGGGGTAGGAAATATTTCCCTGTGAAAAACTATCGGCAACGTGGCTGCGGAACTGAAAGAGAATAAAGAGACTTAAAAATGTACGCCGTGTCTGCTGTATTCTCTGGTTTGTCTTTGTTTCAGCCTTAAGGTTATAACAATAGAATAAAATCGCTAGTGTGGGGTCGGTTCATATATTAGGGCCTAATGAAATCCGTTCAGTTTTTTCCTAAATTCAGTTTTTTCCCCCATTTTTATTCTTCTGAATTCCGTGTTTTACGTTATAATCATATTTATTCACCTACAATGTGTCTAATTATGGAGTGGACGGGAAAAAGAACAATGCAGTAGAAAAGAATTCACATTAAATGACTGTTATTCAACTTCAACAGAGTGCTGAGGTTCAGCAGAACATTTACCTGTAAACAACAAAAAACATTCATTATTTCGTGCAAAATGAAACGTTTCTGATGTGAGTTTTTGTAAGTGTGGGTTTTGAGGACTTTTTGAGATGTTTCCGCCTCTTGGCCATGGCTGACCGTTGACGTTTCCCCCTCTGTGTCTGTGCGTTTGTGTGTGTGGAAAGCTGAGTCCCACCTCAACAGGTAACATGTACAGGGGGCTGCAGCAGCCAAAACTGATTAGAAACCATTGCTTTGCTTTGCCCACACACTGATATCAGCCAGTTATACCACATTCCGCGTTTTACAACGGATTCCGTTTTATTTGTTGAATTCCGCGCTTTCCGCATCACGTAAATCATAGGGCCCTACTGTAATACATCTCCGATTTGCTGCATACTAACGCAAAAAATGCCAACAACCCACCAGATGGAAATAATAACTGCGGACGACGGCATGTTGAACATCCAGTAAAAACACGTCGCCTACGTAAAATGACGAAAAACGTTCTTGAAGGGGTGTCCTATTTCGTTGGGTTAGATTTCAACTCCATGCCAAGGGGGGAAATGGGCATCACCGTAAGACCACCACTACCATCCCCAGTATGACCGGTACTTGACACCAAGAGAATAGCTTTGTGTAATTACGGGTTTGATAAATGTGACTCTGCACGGCAAAACCAGTCGCTTGTCGCAAATTTTCAAAATTGAGTTATGTTTTCACGAAAGGGCATAAATCAAGCTTCAAAACGATACCTATATGGAATGAATGTGACGACGTATGACTGAGATATCAACATTCAAAGGAGTCGGGTTTCTCCTGTCACGCCAAGTGAGAAACGGAGAAATCTGCCTTTGAAGTTGACTATCGCCGTAGCACTCACAGACGCTTGGTGCGGTCGCGGCTACGTTTGTATTTACGCTAGCCTACGCTGCATTCACAGCCACACGGATAGCCTACCTGCGTTAGGTTAACTGACCTCGGGAGACGAAGATGGATTCCGGAGAAATATCTTCACGCTAGTCAACCAGTGGATTTACCGTAACTATTGGAGTAGAGCGGTCAAAACAGAAACTTTTAACATTCTGCTGGAATTGAATTCCTCACCTCAAGAAAGTCACGTTTTTAGGATGGAAAGGGTAAGTTTTTCTGCCAAATTTATTCACAACAGTACAGTATAGACCTTCCACTGTTTCAAAACACTACAAACAATAAATCCAAAATTTTACCCCACGCAACATAAACGCTCCTTTTTCTCGGAAACCTCCGTTGCGACAAGCGACTGGTTTCGCCGTGCAGAGTCACATATGTCATCAGGTGCATGTTAAATCACTTCTACTCAACTGGCTACTGAGATCCAGCTCCTACAAATCCAGTCACAATCTTCATCATATTTTATGAGGATTTTTAGTGGCTTGTGATTTTTTAAACATGCTTTATGAGTCTACATATAAAGAGATTTGATATTTTTCATTGTGGGAGCATGTGCTCTAAATGTACTGCGTGATACCCGGTGGAAAGAACAATAGCACCGTCCTTTATCAACACGTCCTGCGTCTCCAAAACAGCCACGTTTACAGAAAACACTTCACAGATTCCGCAGATTCTGTTTTGCTCACACACTCAGTTGTTGACCCCGTTCCGCTCGGAGCGCGCCAGCCCGGCCTCTCGTAAACGTGGCTTTAAGCGCCTAAAACGTGCTTACGGGTTGGGCGTCTTGTTTACTTTAGTGTGGTCAGTCCATCAGTGGACGATGGAAGAGGCAGTAAAAGGAGGTTTAATAGCCAGGATCAAGTTCTACCTGTTCTTCTGACGTGGAACTCCCAACGCCTGTGGGTGGGCAGATCAAAACTTCAAAGGATGTGCCAAAGTTCTCAGAAACGTTTCAGCATCGCAAAGGTCGAGGACAGACCAGAGCGCCACTGATTTGTGACGGGATCCAGAAGCAAGACTTCACCACGCCGTTGACCATGCCATTACGACCCAGAGCTTCCTCCCAGCCCGGCAGGTCGGGCGTGCTTTTGAGTCCCAAAGTGGCGGTCAAAGTGTTGCGTCCCCGAGCCTTGACCTCCAGCTCCCGGGCAGCGGTGGAAGACCAGCTGTCATGCCCTGTCTGCTGCGAGATTTTCGCTGACCCCGTGGTCCTGAGATGCAGCCACAGCTTCTGCCGCGCCTGCCTTCACCAGTTTTGGAGCAAGAAGGCCACCAAGCGCGAGTGTCCGGTGTGCCGCAGGAGGTGCTCGCTGACCGAGCCCACCGTCAGCCTGGCGCTGAAGAACGTCTGCGACACCCTGGTGCAGGAGCAGAAAGGAATCGGCGTCAACGGAGCGGGCGCCGCCGTCCCCAACGGCAACGGCAGGCCTTTGGACCTGTGCCCGTCTCACCGGGAGGTGCTCAAGCTGTTCTGCCAGGACGACGAAGAGCTGCTGTGCTGCGTTTGTCAGACGTCTAAGAAGCACCAGGGTCACCGGGTCTGCCCGATGGAGGAGGCGGCACACGACCTGAAGGTACGTTTTAGAGCCTAATTAGTGCTGATACTTGAAAAAACAGGAACACGGCAAGATTTATTCAAACTTCAGCCTGACACGACAAAAATTTGAATAATTCCAGACTGTTAATTTGTTGAAGTTTTGCATTCTAAAGCTGGGAATACACTGTGCGATTTTTTGCTGATCGGGAGCTGGTCGTGAGGTGTTAATCGGTTCTCGTTACCCCATGTATACTACACGACGCACGACACACGATTAAGCCGAAACTCGGGCCGATCCCCAAAACATTTGCACGAGTGAAAAATCGTCTCAAAATGGGCCAAAAATCGCACAGTGTAAGCCCGCCTTAACAGTATCCTAACACTTAGCTTTAGCATAGTTACTAAAATCATTAGCCCAAATTAGCATTTACTTTCTAATAGATTAAAATTGATTAAAAAACAATATTTGTATTGTGATCAGTTGATTTCGAGTACGTCAAACTTTCTACGTTTCAGAATTACCCCATGAGATGTGTATAAAAATACTCCGTTTTCATACAGCTTTTAAATAACAGTTGAGACAATAATTATTGTAGTGTCATGTTATTGTATAATAGTATAAAAAATAATTAAGTTCAAAATTGCATTAAGCGCTGAAGCGGTTGTGCTTCACTCCTGCAAAACCTCTCCACCACCACCACCACCACCATCATCATCATCAGCTTGAGCGTGGTGTTGTGTAAACAGCCTCGTTTTTGAAAACACAGCAGATATTTGGGGATTTAGAGTTCAATGCTGGTCAGTGTAATATTTCACAACAGTGTTATTAGACTTCATGATTTGCTGCATTTTTATGAAGGAAAGCGTGCTGAAATTCAGCGGGTGCTAATGGTGGCCCCAAAAGTACACCTAAAGTGGTTTAAACCTAAACTGTAATCCGAGACTGTGGTCCCGTGGAGCCTAATTTGTTCTAACAGCAAATGATTTAACCTCAATACGAACTTTACAGAGGTTTCTACTGGAGCACTTTATTAAATTCATGAATTCTGTGGAGAACCCTACGGGAACTTGGTGAATTCTGTCCTTTCAGTAGCACTAGCTGTAGTTTTGCTGTGTGTTGAACACATTCAAAATCACTCCATTAACCTGATTCTGAGAAGTGTAAAATTCTTCACTTGTCATTTCTCAAATGTTCTAGACAACACTGAAACCTTACCGTCGGAAAGCCGTGAACTCGTCTCGCCGCACTGTGTTGTTATGGCGGTGGTTCACACCCCGGTCGTAATGAAGCGTAGCTTTTCTTTATCACCCACAGGCGGAGCTGAAAAAGGAGCTGGTGCCGATGAAGAAGAATCTCCGGCGCCTTTACGAGGCCAAGCAGGAGCACGACGACATCAGCGTCCACATCAAGGTATCAACACACAACACACACAACTTGACGGATCATTAACCCTGTACGAACGGAGGAGCAACACAATTACAGCAGTTCACGTCACACTTTGATTGGCTAACAAGAGACAAGTGACGCTGACGAGTGCAGCGCTGGTTTAAAAGCTGAATGGATTTCAACCTGAAGCGCTCTGAGCACTGCAACAAAAAACGTCTCCGCTGGTGTTTTTTCGCCGCTGAAGCTCATAGGATAAAAATAGTCGCTGCCAGCGGGAAAAAAAAGGACATGGGCCTTTTTGCAGTTGGACAGCAACTACAATATTTAGGAGGGATAGAATTTTTGCAACTTTGCGTAGGGATGCACCGATACCCAATGTTTTCAGTTTCAATGCCGATACTTGAACTTTGGGTATGGGCGGATCCCGAGTATCGACCCGTTACCGGGTTTTTATTCTTTTTTTTTTACCTTTACAGTCCTAAGAGAATTTGGGACGTTTGTCTGTACCTATGTTTTTAGGCTGATTATAGAGTTTGTGTAGAAGTTGGACACACATGCCTTACGCTGTTGTGTTTGGAACATAAGGACAGTGTCTGTTTTATTGGATTACAGAGTTTTTATTATGTAGAGACATTCTATGGCTCAGTGCTGTGAAGAACAATAAGGTTAGTGCAGGTGGAAACACTTCTTTATCCATTTGGAATCCATCTGGATGTAGAATAAAATTATTTGATAAAAATGCATCTTATTATTAAGTAAAGCAGCTCATCATTACTATATTTATGTTTTACCCTCTAACACTATAGAATGTAAAAAAATGTTTTTCTATGTTTGTCATTTCTTTCTTTCTTTTTTTTTTTTTTTAGCCCACCCCCCACTCTCTTCGGAGGCCAACTTTATTTTTAATTACAAGTTTCATTTGGGCACCAAACAACGCAACAGTTAGAATATACATGCGCAATCCGCTCCTATCGAACATCCACCTGGAAGGGAGGAAAAAAGAGAGAGAGAGGGAAAAAAGGGGAAGGGCAAGAAGGAAAAAAGCGAACAAAAACAAAAAAAAACCAACAAACCAAAAAAAGGCAAAAAAAAACCATAAATAAGTGGCCGGAGACAAATAACAGAGAGCTAAACAGATCGACAGACAAACAAGCGTTCCTGATGCCAAGTTCTGGTTGGAATAAAAAAGGTTATAAATGGGTTCCATTGTTCTTCAGAGGCTGACGTATGGTTCTTTTCATGAGCATAATTTTTTTCCCGTTAAAATATTTTCTAATATGAAGTTAGTCCAATGAGTGACAACATAAATAAAAAATAAATTAATGAATACCTCAAATTATAAGACTTGTTAATATATCAATTATATAAAGCTTGTCATTTCTATATGACGTCATTAGTGTGAATGTCAAACGCGTTAAGCTCGCACGCAGACGCAAATGTAGAAAAACCTGCTATTTACAGATCGGCTCCGTGCCACCGGTACCCGGTCCAGCTGTTTGAGTCGTTATCGGACCGATATCCCATCCACGTATCGGATCAGTGCATCCCTACTATTGTAGTGGTAATGCAGTTGGAATAATTCATATTTAATATGAAATATAATAAACACAATATAGAAATGAATAATTATATGTTTTACTTTAAATATGTCGTATATCATATCGTAAATTAACTATAACTAGTGAAATTAGATATTTTATATTTTAATAACTAATAAAATTCTGAAAAATGACTAGTTATTGACTAGAGCTGAAACGATTATTCGAATAACTCGAATAATTCGATTACAAAAAATGGTCGAGGCAAATTTTCTACAATCGAAGCTTCGTTTTAAGTCATTTTATTCGCTACAACATGCGTTGCTCGTGTTACACACAGACGCTTATTAATGACGCACAATATTTTCAGTGGCGCGATCAAGGTGACAATAGATCCCTCTGTATGTGAACGTATTTGTGAGATATTGCGTGCACAAAAACAGAAATGCGTAAAAACGCATAAATGCGATGTAAACACGCGTGCGCTTGCTAAAACACTCCGTTTCCGTCAAAACGTCCCCTTTATTACGAACAAAACGCATATTTTAGCTGATAAATAACCACAACAATTTTCTCCCTTTCCCATAGTTCGTTCCGGAACGCGCTGAACCCTTTATTGTGACGCGGCTCTGTGGCGTGCGTGGGGGATTGTGGGAAATGCAGGTCTCTTCCAGAAAGGCCAAAAGCAACTCATTTTATTGGCCAAATTGGTTCAAAATGACCCTTGAACGTCATGTTTCTTCATTTTCAATTGAATACAACAACATAAAGCGTATTTGACTTTCTACTCACACTAGAATGAGCCTAATAACAAATGTATTGTCATTTTTATTTTTTAATGTATCCGATTACTTGATTAATCGATAAA
Organism: Distichodus sexfasciatus; assembly: GCA_032718565.1. NCBI lineage: Eukaryota > Metazoa > Chordata > Actinopteri > Characiformes > Distichodontidae > Distichodus > Distichodus sexfasciatus. The sequence goes on from JAVGVS010000143.1 coordinate 710,960, forward strand.
AGAATCGATAGATTATTTGATTACAAAAATAATCATTTGTTGCAGCCCTACTATTGACTCTCTATAGTAAAGTCTTATTTCATTGCTTATTTCTGTCTTTTTTCTTTCTCTCTGTGTCTTTATCTTCGTTCTTGCTTCTCTCTCTGTGTGTGTGTCTGGCTCTTTTCCCTCTCTCTCAACTCAACACTTCGGGAACACAATATTTTAGCAGCTAATTACATGAATGATGTAATACTCAGTAATACCTTGTTAAGATCTAACGTGGTAGTTGTAATACATGTGTTAATATTCACGTCCTATTCTCGCGTCAGAACCAGAAGCAGCAGGCGGAGAAACAGATAAGAGACGACTTTGCCGAGTTGAGACAGTTCCTGGATAAGGAGGAAGCAGCCAGACTGTCTCTGCTGAGCGAGGAAGAGGAGGAGAAGAAGTACCTGATGAAGAGAAAGACAGATAACATCACACGGGACATCCTCACCTTCTCTCAGGCCGTCATGGCCATAGACAACGAGATCGCCAACACCGACGCCCTCTTCCTGCAGGTGGGAGGCGTTCTCATAACAAATACCCCAGCTTTAATAGTTGAGCTTATTGACAGTGCGCACCTCGTCGGTGAACGATGAGAGCAACGTAACAACTCCCGAAATCTAAATAATCGTTCGTAAATCGTAGTTAAAAAGTTAAATGATCATGATATTGATCCGAGCTCGTATATCGCCCAGCCCTGCTTTCTCACATGCTTCCACCTGTCCCGTCGGCATGTTGTTAACTGTTGCTCACTTCTCTCCTCTGCTCCTAACAGCACTACAAGAACATTAAAAAGAGGTCAGTGAGGTTTTATTAAGCGTGTGTTTATGCTCGTAAGCTGAGCGTGTCCCGACTGACCTGAAGTGTCGCGTTTGCAGGACTCAGTTAACCTTTATCGAGCCAGAGAAGGTTCCGGCTGCTATGATCAACGTGGCCAGGCATGTGAGCTCCCTCAAGTTCAGCGTGTGGGAGAAAATGCAGCCGATGGTGGAGTACAGTAAGTTACATATGAATCAATACTGATGTAAGAATAATATCTGCATCGGTACAGTGTGCCCGTGGTTCGATACGTATCGCGTTAGCGTCATCTCAGCTCTAACATCCGGTAGGTTCTTTGCCTTTTCTATTTCTAGAGCTGAAAGGATTATTCGAATAACTCAAATAATTTGTTTACAAAGAATGATCGAGGCAATTTTTCTAGAATTGAAGCTTCATTTAAGTCTTTTCGCTCATTAGAGCACGCTCCGCTTGTGTTTCACACGGACGCTTATTAGTGACTCACAACGTTTTCACTTCTACGATCAAGACCTGATCCCTCTGTATGTGAGATATGTGACTCTGCACTACCAGTCGCTTGCGGCAACGGAGGTTTCCAAGAAAAACGAGCGTTTACGTTGCGTGGGGTAAAATTTTGGATTTTTTGTTTTTAGTGTTTTGAAACAGTGGAAGGTCTATACTGTACTGTTGTGAATAAATTTGGCTGAAAAACTTACCCTTTCCATCCTAAAAACGTGACTTTCTTGAGGTGAGGAATTCAATTCCAGCAGAATGTTTTAAAAAGTTTCTGTTTTGACCGCTTCTACTCCAATATTACGTAAATCCACTGTTGAGTTCAGTTAACTCAGTTGCCAATCCCAGTCTGCAGTTTGTCGCTTTCCGCACATATTCGGTATTTCCTGCACTGTCGCACGCTGGTCCTACGTTGCTAATTAGCTAATCAGTAGCATCAGCTGTGCTGTGGGTCGGGAAAGTCAATCTGCAGAGCGGTGGTCCGTGAGGACTGGGATTGAGAAATGCTGAGTTAACCTAACGCAGGTAGGCTATCCGTGGCTGTGAATGCAGCGTAGGCTACCGTAAATGCAAATGAGTCATGCATCAGCATCTAAGCTGCCTGTGAGTGCTACGTATAGTCAATCTTCAAAGGCAGGTTTCTCCGCTTTCACTTGGCGGACAGGAGAGAAACCCGACTTTGAATGTTGATATCTCAGTCATATGTCGCCCTATTCATTCCATATAGGTATCAAGCTTGAAGCTTGATTTTGCCTCTTTTCATGAAAAAACATCATAATCAATTTTTTAAAATTTGAGAGAAGCGACTGGTTTTGCCGTGGAGGGTCACATATTTCATACACAAAAACAGAAATGTCGTAAAAATGCATAAATGACATTTTTGTGCACGTGAGCACCATTACTCGCTAAAATGTTGGTGGCCTAGTGGTAGGACACTCGCCATGGACCAGCGGTTGTGGGTTCGACCTGACCTCATGCTACCAACATTAGTCCCTGAGCAAGACCCTAACTCCTGTTGCTTCCCTATAGGAACTGCCCCTGAAATTAGGAAATGTAAGTCGCTCTGGATAAGAGCTAAATGCTGTAAGTGTAAATTTCAATGCTACAGTTCAGTCAAAAATATAAGAATCTTTAAAAAATTATTTTAATTTATTATTCATATATATATATGCTATTTTTTCCATCACCCCTCGTATCTTACCATCCGCTGTAGCTCCGTGACGCTGACCCTAACACGTTTCCACCCCCTGCCTGACCCTGAGCAGGGACCTGTGCAGCGTGAGGAACACGGGGGTGATGCAGAAGTTGCCCGACAACCCCGAGCGCTTCGACCACTTCGTCTTCGTCCTGGGCGCTGAGGGCTTCCTCTCGGGGCGCCACGCATGGGAGGTGGAGGTCGGGGAGAACAACGACTGGGTGGTGGGCGTGGTGAAGGAGTCCATCTCCCGGAAGGGGAAGGTGTCCGGGGGTCCCGAGGGGGGCGTCTGGACCCTCGCCCTGTCGGACGGCCGCTACACGGCCATGACGTCTCCTCCCACGCAGGTGGAGGTGAGCGGCCGGGCCAGGAGGGTGAGGCCTGTTGGATTACGAGGCCGGGCGAGGTGAGTTTTCCAACCCGCTGACCTCACGCCCATCTACACCTTCACCGACCACTTTAGCGAAAAAATGTTCCCCTTTTTCTGCCCCGGCGCCAACATCAACAGCAGCAACCCCGGTCCGCTGAAGATCTGCCCGGTTAAAGTGGCCGTATGGAACAGTGCCACTTGGTGATTGTGTCCCGCGACAACGCCAGTCTGGATGTATTTATTCTCTTCTGTTATTTACATAACTTCTAGCATTTGTTTGTGACGACTTCTGTAAACGGTAGAACACCGATGATATTTTTCAGATTGGTTATGCAGTGTATTCTCACAAGGATAATGCACAATAAAGATGACCTTTGTAAAAAGCATTTTTGTGCCGGACGTTACAACACACTAGAGCCGGGCGATTGATGACTCACCCGAGTGAATCACCCGGATCCATTAAATAACTCACGCGGCCTCTATTAACCCGAATCCATCGAATCCGAACTACACCATGACTAAAATATAAACCCCATCACGCATTTAGTTTTAATCATTTCAAACTCATTACAAGATCAGCACAGTCATAGTAGCAAGTGTAGCTGCTAAAAAGCTCATAACGTACAGTTTCTTCGTAGCACCACACTCAAAAGAGGGATCCTAACAACTTCCTGCAGAGCTGAATCCTCATGGTAGACTACGGGACTGTTAGTTGAATCAGTAGCGCGGCACAAAGTACATACATTCACCAGTGAATTCGCCAGGTAACTTCCTCTAGAGCCGGAAACATACAGTCGAATCTAACGCGCAGGTCAGCGGGTGTCTCTGTCAAGACTGAATTCAACGGCTAACGTAACCTACAGACGGAAACATGCAGCCGCATATGGGCCACGTTTTCCCAAAGCATAATGTACGCAGCACCAACACAGTGTACGTAGGTAACAAACACAGGCTACGCATAAACACAGTGTACGTTAGCAACAAACACAGGCTACGTTAGCAACACAGTGTACGTTAGCAACAAACATAGTCTACGTTAGCAACAAACACAGTGTACGTTAGCAACAAACAGTCTACTTTAGCAACAAACACAAAGCTCCACGCTAGCAACAAACACAGCTCACGCTAGCAACAAACACAGTCTACGCTAGCGTAACAAAACACAGTCTATAGTAAACAAACAAATACTGCTAGCAACAAAACACAGCCCACGCTAGCAACAAACACAGCTCCACGCTTAGCAAACAAAACAGCTCCACGCAGCAACAAACACAGTGAACGCTAGGGCAACAAACAACAGCTCCACAAGTAGCAACAAACAGTCTAAAGTAGCAAATAAACACAGTGTACATTAGCAACAAACATACAGTGTAATGCTAGCAACAAACACAGTCTACGTTAGCAACAAACACAGTCTACGTTAGCAACAAACAGTCTACGTTAGCAACAAACACAGTCTACGTTAGCAACAAACACAGTCTACGTTAGCAACAAACACAGTCTACGTTAGCAACAAACACAGTCTACGTTAGCAACAAACACAGTGTACATTACAACAAAACACTCTAATGCTAGCAACAAACACAGCTCACGCTAGCAACAAAACACAGTGTAATGCTAGTTAACTAACATTGGTATCGTTAGCTACTAACACAGTGTACCTTAGCAACTAACACTGTGTACATTAGCAACTAACATAGTGTACCTTAGTAACTAACATAGTGTACGTTAACAACAAACACTGCGTACTTTAGCAACCCATAGTGCATATTGCTAACTGAACATAGCTGCACGCTTTTTGGGAAACGTTTTGCTTTTTGGGAACGCACTCTGAATCATCACACAATACCCAGTGGGTTAGCTGCCCCAAACCATACAGAGTGAATCCGCTTCTGTTAACTTCTCTAGTGCCACTTCTTGGAAAGGAAATATTTGCCGCTTCTGGTTGCCTTTGTCTTGACACGCTGTCATTTATTCGGAAGTGCATTTATTCTCATCACAAAGTCACGTGACATCTTTCTGTGAACAACAAATTCAGCTGGCGATTTGCCAGTACTGACTCAAGTGACTCACACAACTGGATCAATTTAGTGAATGACTCAGTGGGAGGCGAATCCTAAAAAGGAACCGAATATTCCACATAGAAAGGCCCTACAGCTGACCCGATCGAAGACAGGACTGCTGTGAGGGCGGCAGCGCTAGTCCACTGTGTCACCGCTGGCCGCCCAGAAGACACGCCGGCCAACACTGATGAGAGACGTAATAAAAGAAGGGAAGTACGTAACGAAACTAAAAGGATGGTGGAACTGTATTAGCGATTAACATGAGGTCAACAGTGATTTTGCAGATGTAAGGTCACTTCCCATTTTCTTTACTATCATGTGGTCAGGTTTTGGTTTAGGGGCGCTGCAAAAGGACCTCCATTGTTCGTCACATTAAACATTACTTCCCTTCTTTTATGACTTCCCTCATCAGTGTTGGCCGGTGGCGTGTTCGGATTCCCATGAACTCAATGCTCTGGTATTTTCTGCCGTAGAAGAAATTATTCAGGGCAGCTGGTGGCGCAACGGTAGGGTGTTCGCCCCGTGATCAGAAGGTCACAGGTTCCAAGCCAGGGCCGGTAATGTTACCACTGAAGTACTCATGAGCAAGGTACCGTCCCCAAGCACTGCTCCCCGGGCGCTGGCTAGCTGCCCACTGCTCCTTCAGGGATGGGTTAAATGCAGAGGTCACATTTGGTTGTGGTGCACTTTGTGCTGTGCTGTGTGTCTACAATGACAAATAATCACGCACTTTCATTTTTTTTGTCTAGTAGAAAATACTGGTGTCTACACCCATAAGAGAAGGACATACGTACAATATATGCCACTGACTATTCAGGTGAGAACATGACCAGGTGTTAGCTAAGTGTGCGTCTACAAAACAGTAACACGACAGCTATGTGCAGAGGCCACACTCAGAAAACAGCAGGTTGGTACAGAACTCATTTGATCACTTATAAACTGTGATGCACGTTATTTTAAATGTCAGTTCAAATTTATAAAATACTGTGTATATATTTGCTAAGCGACTCAAAAGATATGTGTACTCTGCAAGTAAAACCGTCGCTGACGCAAATTTTCAAAATTGAGTTATGTTTTCATGAAAGGGCATAAATCAAGCTTCAAAACGATGTCTCAATATGAGATGAATGGGACGACATATGACTGGAGAGATATCAACATTCAAAAGGAGTCGGTTTCTCCTGTCACTAAGTGGAAACTGAGGCACCCGCCTTTTGAAGTAGACTGTCGCCAAGAGTACCTTCCACAGACGCTTTTGGTGCGTCAGCGCCACGTTTTGGTATTTACGCTTAGCCTACGCTATGCCTACAGCCACACGGATAGCTCGCCTGGCGCAGGGTTAACTGAACTCGAGACGGAGATGGATTCGGAGAAATATCTTCACGCTAGTCAACCAGTGGATTTAGGAGTAAATATTGAAGTAGAGCCGGTCAAAACAGGCAGCCCTTTTTAACATTCTGTTGGAATTGAATTCCTCACCTCAAGAAAGTCACGCTTTAGATGGAAAGGGCAGTTTTCAGCCAAATTTTTCACAACAGTACAGTATAGACCTTTCCACTGTTTCAAACACTAAAAACAAAAACTCCCAAATTTTACCCCACGCAATATAAACGCTCGTTTTTCTCGGAAACCTCTGTAGCGACAAGCGACTGGTTTTGCTGTGCAGAGTCACATATTTCTGTATACTACAATTAAGTGCAGCTGGTGTCAGAAAGGTGTCATGTCCAAGTACATTTGGTCTAGACCGAGAGAGGAGAGGAACGTTGCATCCAGCACTAATTGTAACTAATAATAATTGAGTACTAAATGGAGTGCCATTAGCAGTATAAAGAGGATGAGTCACGGTGCTCTGTGTCGCTTGCAGTCGCTAAGGAGGGCTGACACTTAAGCTCAAATCTGTCTGAAAATATATTGATATAAAAGAGACTGAAGGTGTCTGGCAGTCCTCGTGTACATGGAAACCAGCCTGGGGCGTGAAAGCCAAGTATTTACGGCAGGAGGCCAACGTCTATTTAAGAATTAATTTGTGGGAGCCTAGCGTTGGGATGCTCTGCCCTACCTGCAGCACCAGCACCAGCACACTTCAGCCCCTGAACAAGGCCCTTAACCTCAAGTTGCTGCTTTGGAGACTAATCCTGTAATTAGGGAATGTACGCTGCTGTGGATACCAGGGTCTGCAGAATACAGTCAATGTAAATGGAATTACGATGGAACTTGGGGGACAAACGCATTTTAAACGGGACTCACTGATGGCAATCCTTGATACAAGGCACAGCCAGGCTTGAAGCTATGACCTCTTGGCACACGGCAGAGTGCGGTAAGGCTCGTCCACAACAACATGTGCCCGTGTACACACAGCCTTTGTTTTCACAACTGTATTCAGACTAAACGTAGGCTGCACACGAGGTCAGAACGCCTATTTACGAGAGAACTCAACCAGTACGACATGCAATCAAAACATCATGGCTCGGGGTGTCTTGTAGTAAGCACCGCCACCATGTTGTGCCATTACTTGTACTAGGAGATGTGTAGTGAGGGGTATTCAAGTCAAATTTAAAGAGGTGCAGTCAGAGAAAATTTCTTGAAGCAAAATTCCAGAAGATCATAATGTCTAACTATTTAGTGTGATATACACTACCAGTCAAAAGTTTGGACACACCTTCCCATTCAACGTTTATTCTTTTATTTTCATTACTATTTACATTGTAGATTCTCACTAAAGGCATCAAAACTATGAATGAACTGTGTAAAGGCTATTTGACCCAGAAGGAGAGTGATGGAGTGCTGCGCCAGATGACCTGGCCTCCACGGTCACCTGACCAAACCCAATCAAGATGGTCTGCGATGAGATGGACCGCAGGATGAAGGCAAAAGGTCCAACAAGTGCTGAGCATCTGTGGGAACTTCTCTCAAGACTGTTAGAAAACCATTTCAGGTGACTACCTCATGAAGCTCATCGAGAGAATGTCAAGAATGTGCAAGCAGCCATCAGTGCCAAAGGCTGGTTATTTTCAAGAATCTAAGATAGAAAAACAGTTCTGGGTTATTTCATTGACTTTTGTTTACGCATATACCCATATGTGTCTATTCAGTGCCTTTCAGTGAGAATCTACAACGAAACAGTCATGATAATAAAGAATAAACATTGAATGGAAGATGTGTCCAAACTTTTGACTGGTAGTGTACATGTAAGTAGCTTATTACTTTGCATGTAATCAACACCTGACTGTCAAGTCAAACTAATTCAAAAACTTCCACAATATTGTCACGTGACATAGAACTGGACATATATCTATTCTCGCTGTTCACTTTTCTTTTTTTGGAAGAGCGCTATTTGTTTCTCCCTTTTTTCCGTCTCACACGTCTTTTTCCTCAACTCTCTCCGGCTCAGTCGCCTGATTCTCTTCTACATCGCATCACTATCTTTTCTTTTCTTTCTTTCTACCGTATTTTCAATGGTTTGCCTTGCCTCTAAAAGCGAAATATACTTGCTGTGATCTACGAGAGGCGATCCGCACACAGTTGTTGTTAATCGCTATGCTGATATACAGTACTGTGCAAGAGTTTCTTAGGCAGGTGAAAAAATGCTGTAAACAAAGAATGCTTTCAGAAATATAAATAATGATTGTTTATTTTTACTAATTTACAAAATGCAAAGTGAGCTAACAAAAGAAAATCCAAATCAAATCAATATTTGGTGTTACTACCTTTTGCCTTCAAACCAGCATCAATTCTTCTAGGTAATAATTCTTGCACAAAGTCAGGATTTTGTAGGATTATAGTCGCTATATTATTTTGTAGGATTATAGTCATTATATTATTTTGCAGGATTATAGGATTATAGATCTGTGGTTATTCTCCAAGATGTTTGGAACAATCCTACTACCGAAGTTCCTTCAAAACTGTGTGCAAGTGAACCTAGAAGAATTGTGACCTCCACGGCAAAAACCAGTCGCTATCGCGAACAGAGGTGTCCGAAAAAATGACCACGAGCAGGGGTAAAATTTGGAGTTTTGTTTTTAGTGTTTTGAAACAGTGGAAGGTCTATACTGTACTGTTGTGAATAAATTTGACTTAAAAACCTAAAAACATGACTTTCTTGAGGTGAGGAATTCAATTCCAGCAGAATGTTAAAAGTTTCTGTTTTGACCGCTCTACCCAATATTTACTGTAAATCCACTGGTTGACTAGCGGAAGATATTTCTCCTCGAATCTATCTCCGCCTCCGAAAGTTCAGTTAACTCTAACGCAGGTAGGCTATCCGTGGCTGTGAATGCAGCGAGGGCTAGCGTAAATGCAAACGTAGCTGCCACCGCACTGCCTGTGAGTGCTACGGTGATAGTCGACTTCAAAGGCAGATTTCTCCGTTTCTCACTTGGCGTGACAGGAGAAACCCGACTCCTTTGAATGTTGATATTCAGTCATATGTCGCATGGTATTCATTCCATTTAGGTATCGCTTTTTGAAGCTTGATTTATGCCTCAATTTAAAACATAACTTAATTTGAGAATTTGTGATGTGTTTACTGGTTTTGCTGCGGGAGGGTCACAACTGATGCTGTTTTGAAGGTAAAGGGTGGTCACACCAAATATTGATTTGATTTACATTTCTCTTTTGTTCATTCACTGCCATTTTGTTGATTGATGAAAATAATAATTAACACTTCCATTTTGAAAGCATCTTTGCTGACAGCATTTTTCACACCTGCTCTGGAAAAACTTTTGCACAGTACCGCGGTACTGTGGGTACCTGAATCTTAAAATCTGTTGTTCCAAACAAAACATGTCTCTCAACACTGCCCCCTATAAATTACGCAGGTACTGCATCTCCGTATACGTTCCATTAATTTTGGTTTACGTGCACAAAAACTGATGCAAAGAACGCAGGATACGGATCGCGGCTGTGCGTACTGTACATACGTACGTAGTTGACAGTAAGCATATTCCAGCCTCAACTCTCCCTGTCTGCACTGTAGAGTTTACCGCCTGGAAAGCACAGACGTGATTGGCTGAGTGGTATCACGTGGGATGGTTTAACTTGCACTCAACTGGTCTGTGCGTTTCCTCATCCACTGAACCACTACTGAAAAAACGAGAAAAGCTGCACTGGTTAAAAGAGAAGCGCCACGTCAGGCTTTAATTGCTTTTGCCAGCGAAGGTCTGTGTCCGATGCTAAAGCTTGGTACGGACGTGACCACGGTCCACCTTGTTAGTACCTCTGCTCTAGATGTATGCTGATGGATACTGGAGTGAGTATATTGTAAAAACGTCCTGTACATAAACTGCACCACATTTTCCTCATTTTGCTGATGACCGTGTGTACGTTTGTATACAGTACAACTGTAAATGTACGAACTGTCCTGTGCTCGTCTTTCTGTCCTGTACCAGCTTTTCTCTTGTAGATGAACTGTTTTACCAATAGGTGTGTCCTGTTGTTTTCTAAATGTGTTCTTAGTTGTCGGGTGTCTTGTCGATGTACACTTTGATAATAATTAGTCCCGTTCTTACATGAAGAGTCAGTGTCTTATAGGTATATCATGTACTTATGGGTGTCCTATGCCGTTCTGTGTCTTGTAAGTCAGACCCTCCAGGATTTCGCGATGTTGCGATCGCACCCATTAACGCAAATTCAGCCAATCCCTGAAAAATTCATTACTTTGACCAAATTAACAAAACTTTTCCGCCATTTTTGACCAATCATTGTCACTGTTGTTGAGCCATGTTGTTGAGCCTTCAAAAATAACTAAATGATTAATACGCTGTTGGTAGGACACTCACCTTGGGACCAAAAGGTTGTGGTTCCAATCCGACTCATGCTATCGACACTGGGTCCCTGAGCAAGACCCTTGACCCTGTTGCTCTCAGGGAACTGTCCCTGAAATTAGGAAATGTAAGTCGCTCTGGATAAGAGCGTCTGCTAAATGCTAAAATGTAAATGGTTAATAAAAATAAGTAGCGTTTTGTTTCCTTCGCTTCTATTCATTGTTAAAGAATCATTATAAAGAGCAACAAAATGTTAAAAAAATCTGCAGCTTTGACTTGCTCCTGCAACTTTATTACAAAAAAACAACCTTAATCGCAATTTTTAGAAAAAGCTGCTGCAAAATCAGGCATTTTAGGCCGCAACAATCCCAAAAAGACCTGAGGAACCCCGGAGGGACTGATGTACCGTGCAACTGATGCCTTGAAGGTATAACTAGTGCACACGTCAGTCGTGTGTCCTGGACTTCTCTGTGTCCTGTACTGAAATGTGTTTCCTTGTTGTTGTGTCCTGTACTACTGTAGAGAGGGATATTTTCAGGACGCAACCAGAACGTTTCAGACTGGCACCGACACGAAAATCATGACCATGGTCTGGTTGCGATCCTTTTATTCTGTACATAATGCTTTTGCAGATAAATGGCACTGAACAAAGGCAGCAGTAGCCTGGTGTGGCACAGCACAAAGCGGTCAGTCTGTATGGCTAATCCGGTGTCCGCCCAAACCCTCTGCTCACCTCCATGCACGCTAAAACCCCCCCCTCCCCCTCCCCACGCCCACATGCAGGCTCCTACTCATGCACGCCAACGACGACACACTCGAACTGACAGGACAGAAACAACAGGCTAGGCAACTGTGTAAATATCCCAAAATGGGGGGAAAATCCTAAACGAAACACAAACAATCAGCCGAATAAACAACCCTTATCAATGCAAACATCAAAACAGCGGCCGACTGCTAACACAGAAATTAGGATTTGTTCGATGACTACAGCTTCGAGAAAAACGGCGTCAGAGACCCAAGAAGGATGGGTGCAACCGCCTCCTCCGAGGACGACAAACAGATGCCATCTAAAGTGAGGGGAAAAAAGCGTGAAGCCCTGGTCCGGGTTTTTGCAGTGCCCATAGATAAGCTCAAGATTTGGCCTGCTAAAGCGTTAAGCAAGTCGGACACGCGAGTCCACAGGGAGAAGGAAAAGTCAATCCATATCAAATGCTTGTGAAACATTCAATAGCCCCGTCTCAGACGGCAGAAAAACGGCAATAAAAAAAATCTTCTCCCAGAGCGGCTTCCCGCAGAGCAGCTAACGCACAATAAACTGCTCACAAAAAAAAAAAACTCAGAGAGACGGAAAAACGATTCTTCGCGGGATTTAACATTTGGCAGTGTGGTCCTTTGGCAGTCCGGGAAACGTTAGCAGTAATGGCTATTTCACATACATTCACATGCACGTAGACTATCACAAATTACGTTTGTTTAAATGCACTTATGTGGCCTCAGCTCCCCTTACGTTCAAAACAAACAAAAACAAGATGCACAAATAAAACCTAAATGAGATGCTAAAAGGTCCATGCACGAGAAGAGTTCCAGCACAGTCCGTTCCTGGGTTCGTTTCATTCCTTCTTGTTGTTCTCTAACTTGCTGTGTCAAACACACACACACACACACACACGCTGTACTCTGTGTTTATGCTGGTGTCTGCTCACAGGTGGGTGCTGTCCCGTGGTCAAACCTGTGGCTCTCCGCTCTTCCCGCGCTGGGTTTCCGCCCGCTGCTCTGGTTGGGCACTAGAGATAAAGGATCTGGTCTGATCAGATACCTGCAGGAAGAAGACAAATACTGAAGAGATCAGACCCTCCACTAACAATGATATTTAATCACAGCTGATTTACACGTTTTTTTTTCCCCCAGTGTCCTGCCAAAATTATTTTCTTGGTAGTGTGACAGTTTTGACACTATCTAGTATGACAGCATGCAGACTGGGACGCAGCCGAGGCCTTACCACTGGACATACGGGCAAGGACTGCTTTGAATTTTTTTGTTTAGTGAAGAGAGTGATTATTTGTCATTGTGAACACACCACACCACAGCACACCCATCCATGAAGGGGCAGTGGCAGCCGGGCAGCGCTCGGGCAGGAGCAGTGCTTTGGGGACAGTACCTTTCCTGCATCGTGATGGAGACGTGGACGATTCTGCATCAATGCAATGGCAGACGATAATCCATGTTATCGTAATCACGTTGCGTGGTGATTTTCAGGCTATGCCGAGAAGCTGCATGTTCTGTCTGGCGATCCGCCGCGACAATTCATGCAGCCCGAAGTAGAAAATTGATGCGAATGCGATCAAACGCTGACGGATCATCGTGAGTTGAATGGACGCTATGAGAGCAGTGATAGGTTCAAGCACTTTAACCTTTATGGTCCGGGACTTAGTAAAACCAGAAGCTGCATTCGCTCTGCGAGGGTCAGCTCCCTAACCGTTACACCACATGCCACCCCGATGTATTTGGCAGAAACACATGAGAATTTCACTGAATATCAGGTTTTTCAGTTTTATTTACACAGCGCTCTTAACAACAGTTATTGTCACAAAGCGCTTTACATAAAACCGCCCAAAACCTCAACGGAAAGCAAGCTGACTACACTTTTTTGAGCGGGTAAAGCAGGTGTGACCTTTCAGCCTGACTTGCTTTTGCGTAATTTTGGTCGCCGGGGAAAGATAATTGGGGGCCACTGGGTTAGGGCGTCGGTGTTTAAAAAAAGACGGACTGCACTTTTAAATTCTCCTTTCAATGTAAAGTGGAAGACGGAATTACGGTAGCAGGTTAAACTGGATATGGAGTGCAGCAGTTACGAAGGGGACGAATAGGGGCCGAGAGATGATGGAGTCACATCTTAACCCTTGAAGCCCTGAGACAGATTTTTTTTACAGATTTTTTGCTCTAAAAAAGACACCCAAAATAAAATGTGTACAGTACTGAGCAAAAGTTTTAGACAGGTGTGAAAAAATGCTGTAAACAAAGAATGCTTTCACAAATGGAAATGTTAATCATTTATTTTCATCAATCAACAAAATGCAGTGAATGTGAACAAAAGAGAAACTTAAATCAATATTTGGTGTGACCACCCTTTACCTTCAAAACAGCATCAATTCTTCTAGGTTCACTTGCACACAGTTTTTGAAGGAACTCGGCTGGTAGGTTGTTCCAAACATCTTGGGGAACTAACCACAGATCTATAATCCCATAATCCACAAAATAATATAATGAATTATAATCCCACAAAATAATATAATGACTATAATCCTACAAAATAATATAATGACTATAATCCCACAAAAATAATATATAATGACTATAATCCTACACAAAATCCCTGACTTTGTGCAAGTGTACCTAGAAGAATTGATGCTGGTTTGACATAAAAGGTAGTAACACCAAATATTGATTTGATTTAGATTTTTCTTTTGTTTGTTCATCACTTTGCATTTGTAAATTGATAAAAATAAACAA
>JAVGVS010000143.1:732676-772676 GCA_032718565.1 Distichodus sexfasciatus
CAACGCTAATCATCTTGTCGCGATGTAAATTCTTTCAGTATAAATTAGCAACACTGAAATGTAAAATGATTAGGGTCATTCTTTCTTCAAATACTACCAATCAACCGTGAACGCTATCGCCGCTATCAAACAACTCGGACAGACTCTGTGCTGTTTTGTTACCGCCAGATGTCGGACACGCTTTTCAAGCCACCGCACGCTTTCCTGATGTTGCAGACGCTGTTGTGTTGCTTGTAGGTGGAGAAGGATTTCGCTTTGTTAAAAACCGTTTGTGCTTTCTGGTTTCACTTTGTTCCATCGCCGAATAAACCTATTCGACGCTTTTGACTGCATTGCCGCATCGCCATGTCGGGGCGCTGGTGACGGGAGGAATGTATGAGATGTCACTATTGAGTTGCAAAGGCCTCCAGGGCGTACACGACGAGATGCTCTCTACTAGATAAATGAGCATTTTTCTCGCAGCGCATAGATGGGGCGCTTATCGCTGATGAATACTGTACTGATATTGGTAAATACCACAGCAGTTTAGAGATTTTTCTGGACATGACTGACCTTTTTCTCCAGTTTGGACAGGCTTAGGAGTAGTGATCTTTTGACCGAACTGCATGTTTATGTTGAATGGATGCGGAGTCTGCGGATTATGCTGAGTGCCGGGAAAAGCCTGGGGGAAATCAGACGGCAACAGCGTCCTGATCATGTTGACAAATTTGAGATAAAACTAAAATTTAATAATAAAAAGTAAAAATTGGCAAAATAATAATAAAAAAGAAAGATTCACAAAAATGCCTCACACACAGTAGACCAGTAAAGACCTTATCCCTCACAAGATGCTAAATTACAAATGAAATATATTATATTCAAATTAATATTTCAACTATGATTTTTTCTAATGTATTGATTTTCTTAAATGGAAATTTAACATCCTGAATAAAAACACAACGCACATGAATTTAATGATGTTATTAATAATAATTCAAGTACGAAATCTTTAAAAATGGGGCGGAATAACCGAGTGACACCGAGCCCTGGGAGGAAAACCATTAATGGCCGACGTAGGAGAGCACGATTCCACACAGAGGGCCTTACGGCCGCGCTGGGCTCAACCTAACCTTTCCTGCCAGGAGGCGGCAGCGCTAACACTGCCCCACCGTGCCACGCTTATATATATATATACTATATATTAGAGTGAGATTATTTTACAGTACAGTTTTTGAACACTAATCCCTAATAAAAACATCTAGTTTGCGCTGACGCTGAGTAATATTAGCGGACGCTCGGTTACAAGGTGAATATCAGTGGAAGTCAGTCGGGTTCATTTATCGCCTGCGGTGAACACAGAAACTTCTCCATCCACATCCGTGAGGGATCTTTGTTACACACACACACACACACACATCCTGTTTTGGGGGAAGAGCATCAGGGAGTGTGTGTGTGTGTGGCCCTGGGCGAAGCCCACCGGGAACAGGGTCTGTACGCTCACAATGGTCTGGCGGCTGCCATGTAGTCTTCCTCGCACCGTCAGCTATCCACCACTCACCATGGTGCTCCTGCAAACGCTGCCTCTGAGGCGCAGGAGACTGTCCAGACTACACACACACACACACACATATTTGTTAATAAGCTTAATGATTAATTTTGCCAGTATGGAGCTGGGACGAGGCTTCTTACTTGTCAATGGAGCCCACGGTAGAAAAACTAATGAACCAGCAGATGGCCTCTAGAAAATCTGCTTCCAGGTCTGATAAACAAACAAAATCTATACACACATGCATGAAAACACACACACAGCTTCTCCACCACCTCATTAGCCTAATCTTGCAGTAAAAGCTTATAAATCGGTCAGAGGTCAACAAGCCATATGACGTCGCGATGGAAACAGTGGAAAACAACACGCACGTGCCATCTAGCATTCCCAAAGCACTACACTCGGGTGTGGGCCAAGTTGGATTCGGTGCAAGCCACACACAATTAGCCGTAAAAATAAACATTTTAAAATATATTTTTTCACTTGGTATAACATTTGGGATCTATTTATATTATCATGTAATGTCCCACAGCAGATCCAAAAATGAACATAACCTTACTTGTTATGGGACTCCTGTCATTAGTAAATGCTAATTTCTACCAGATTTTACCACGGGAGCTGCAATATTATGTAAGCATCGTCAGAAATTAAAGATAAGCAAGTAGAAAAAACAGAGCCATGAAAGTATACAACTTCTTTAAAAAATAGGGGTTTGTTGTTGTTCTAGAGCTAAACAAAGTAGACAAGTCTTGTAACATCTCTGTACATTTACGGTATTTATCAAACATGCTTTTTAATCAGAGTGACTTCCATTTCCTGACTGGCGATTCCTGGAGAAATTCAGTGATTACTGTATGTGAAAAAGGTAGGAAAAGTGGTGAAAAAGGAAAAGAAGGAGAACGTCTTGAAAGTTACTCCAAAGTCTTGAAAAACTAGCTAAAAACTGTGGAAGAAGTTGTGTGTGTGGAGGGGGGAGACAACTGGAGAATGTTATTATTAAAGTGCCCCTATTATGCTTTTTTCAACATGATCTTTTTCACGCAGTGTACACGAGCTGTATGTAGAACATAAACTATCTGCAAAGTTAGTATCGCCACAGTGCACGGCAATGAAGTTTTTGTCTATCAAAAAAAGAGTCGCTCACATTCTCGCCTAAACGAAGTCGTCAGCACACCACCTTTTTTCTGTTACGCCACACGCCACGGCAATATTTTAATACGTCCACGCCCACGTCACAACAACTTGCCCTACCACAAACACTACCACTGAGAAACGCCCTGTTTCAAATGCGGCTATAAACAACAGTTTCTTGTCGAGCGTGCCACTTCAACCGCTTTCATCGTCAGACCCGCCTTAATTCGATAAGGTAAAATCGGCGCTATCTTTTTCTATGCGTAGGCTGACAGGTCTCCAGAGCTATCATTCAGTTATGGCAATGGGCGTTGCTTTTCCGACACACGCCGTGGCGCAGATCAATCATAATGGGATCGTTTATCTGACCAATCACAGCAGTGAGGCTCACGAGAGAGTGGGGTTTAGACATTACCGATTCTTCTTCAAACTTCGGTTTCCTCAGCTACCCAGTCGCCATTTAATCATTTAGAAATGGGGTGAAATTAAATCATTTGGAGAAAACTAAAGTGTTTTTTTGACCTTTATATACATGTAAACCTGTTTTAAGACTCACAAAACAATATTAGCAACCCTTTAAAATGGCATAATAGGCACTTTAAACTGTAGATTATTAGCTTTATGTTATTATATTATTAAAATCACAAAAATATATAGGTTTTTTTGGGATGGCCGATAATATCGGAATCAGATCGCAGTTAAAATGATAATTGCTTTTTTTAAATAGAATCAGACCACGCTTAGATTTTTGCCCGATATTTTCCAGGCTTATATTTACAACGATTTAGTGCATAAAGGAAAAAGTAGCACTTATTCCAGGTATAAATTCAAAGTCCAAAAACTATATATTTTGTGATATTATTAACTGGAATTTTTTATGACTTAAGTATTAATATATTTCAAAAAATAACTGACATCAGAAAGAATACATTGATTAAGTTCTGAGCCATTAGTTTTGGATTATTAATTTTACCAATTTTAGCAGAAGTAATGAAGAGGACAAGGACATCAATGACATGGACAGTCCTCCCAGAGCAACTTGAGGTTAAGGGTCTGCCTCAGGGCCGATGCTGGGATTTTAGGTTCTTGGGATCCGTCACCGCTTCACTGCATCTTTCCCTGATGTTTTCCTCTTTCCAGGATCAGATCTTCACAAAATCTGCCGAATCGCCCCCAGACTCCCAGCTCAGCCCACAAAACCCCAGGTCAGATGCTGAGAAACAACAAGGCTATGACTCAGGAGCTTTATTGCGCTTGATCAAGATATCAGCCTCGCCGATTCGGTTACGAGGTCAACGTCAGCCGTTACAGCGTGAGGTGGTGACTTTAGGTCTGGGAACGAGGAGAACAAGGAAAAAAAATCTGTGTTTTAGTGCTGCAATTTAAGTTGCCGGTCACTCACATGCCCTCGAGCAGCAGGACGATGGGGCTGAGCCTTTTGCGGACGGTAGTAGGCCCTCAGCGGACGATGGTTGTAGAGGCCGCGTTCGCGACACTGCCGCCATGATGATCAGCTTTGTTTTTGAACCGCAAGAGCGGCGCCCTCGGCGGGCATGTGGTGGCACGCCTGGGAAAGAAGCAACGAGAACCACTTAATGGACACCACTTAAATATAGCATGCAGAGCAAACGGTCATCATTTGACGGGGGCTACTTTTAGTTTTTTACTTTTAGTTATTATAAGTATGTTAAAAAATTACCAAAATTTTACGCTATTTAGTCGAGCTGGTATCCAATAAATCAGCTAGCAACTTTGGCAGCTTAGCTTTCAGGCAATGTAGCTTGCTAACTGATTTCAGCATTAGCTAGCACCACAAAGCTGTTGTGCTTAGGGCACCAAAATGGCTAGCACCGGCCCTGACTAGCATCATATAGCCTACAGCTTATACAGGTAGCAGGTTATATAGCTTACCTAGCTAGCTACATTAGCTATCTGAACGTTAGCAAGAGACTAGGGCTGCAACAAATGACTATTTTTGTAATCGAAGTCGATTATTTTATCATTAACGAGTAACGATAAAAAAATGTAATAAAAAATGACAACACATTTGTTATTTGGCCCACTGGAGTGTGAGTAGAAGTTAGCTTCCTCAAATACGCTTTTATGTTGTTGTATTCAATTGAAAATGCAAGAAACGTGAAGTTTATGGGTCATTGAAGCATTTTGGCCAATAAAATGAGTTGCTGGCCTTTCTTGGAAGAGAACTACATTTCTGGCTGGAATCCTCGCGACGCCACGGAGTCAAAGGCCACTTATAAAGGGTTCAGGCCCGGAATGAACTATGAAAAAAATTGATGGGAAAATCTCAATAAGTGGCTGCATTGTGAGTGAAACGCTGGTTGTTGTGGTTATTTATCAGCTAAAATATGCGCTTTTGTCCGGTAATAAAGGACGCGGACAGAAACGGAGCGTTTTAGCGCAGTAACGGTAAAGCATGCTGGCGCTTATGCTGTTTGGCCAAACACAGCGCTGCGGTTTACGCCGCAAAAATGCCATTTATGCTTATGAATTTACTTTTTGTTTTAGCAATTTTGAATATCTCTACAAATACGCTCACATACAGAGGATCGGTCTTCGCCTTTGATCGCGCTTCACTGAAAATATTATTAAAGGCCATTAAAAAGCGTCTGTGTGAAACACAAGCGGTGCTGTAGAGAATAAAAATGACTTAAATGAAGCTTCGATTCTAGAAAATCTGCCTTGACCATTTTTGTAATCGAATTATTCGAGTTATTCAATAATCGCTTTAGCTCTACAGGAGACAGCTACACAGTTAGTACTAATATCAGTTAGCAAACCTATTCTAGCTAGCTAATTATCCTAGCTTGACTATGACAGGTGAAGAAGAGGATAGAGGAAGGACTAAGAGGAAGTCTCTCACTCTATCTAGGCGGAGGCAGCAAAACGGCATCTTCTCCTGCAGCAGGTGACAGAGGGCAGGAGAACTTCCTATGTACGGAGAGTTTGGTGGATAACCTCACCCACCTGTTTTACACACACACACACACACACACACACACACACACACACACACACAGAGTCAAATGAAGTGAACAGCTTCAAACTGTTTGTTGTGTCCTATACACTATTTCAGTCCTCTCTAAAACCAGTTTTTCCTTTCGGAAAACTCTCATCTGGCGTGACACTTACACAACAAGCATCAATCTCACACTCTCACGCCAGAAATCTCACACCAAATCTAACCATTATTATATTTTTTAAAAATTGCTTACTCATATGCTGAGTCGTAACATCGACTAGACAAGACATTTTTTTCCCCAAATCACTTCAGCTAAAGCTGGCGCTGCACACGGTGGAGCAGTGAGTTATGCTAGCCGCCTCACAGCGAAGGTCCTGAGTTAGGCTAGAGCCCCGAGTCGGCCGCGTCCTTTCTTGGGTGTGGAGTCTGCATGCTCGCTGTGTTGGCGGGTTTCCAGGTGCCTCAAGCTTCTCCCATAGTCCAAAAGCATGCAACATACAGTAGGTTAATTGCCGACTTAGGTGTGATTGTGAGGTGCCCGGGCGTGCTGGGCTGCCCAGGGTTGGTTCTCCCCACTCCATGCACCGAGTTCTCGGATGAGCGCTTGGTCCCCAACGCCCCAGTTGGGATTAAGCGAAACGACAATGAAATGAGTGAATAGAAACAAGCTCTAGTCGAATGTACTTAAACTCTAAACTAACTAGACCAGTGTTTCATTGGCTGCGGGTAAGGTGTTCCCGTATGCTATTATGCACTTGTTGATTCGGGCTAGGAAAATATGTGACCCTCGCCTATGATAACCCAGCTAAAGTCATTTTTTGGCTACCTCTGTTTTATACATAAATAATTCTACATAATTTAAAAGAACATTTTCTGAAAATTTCAATTCGGATATCTTTAATACTGACCTGTAAGTAAGGCCATGTCAAAGATTTGGCAAATTACAGGCCTGTAGAAAACAGGTTTTGAGAAATTTCAATGTAAAAACACACATATTTTCAACACTGATGCATCTTTGAACCATAATTATCCTGGACTGTGTGTCATATACCAAATTAAAGCTTGCATTCTCCCATTTCAAGTGATATATGACACATTTATGGAAAAATTCTGACACTTTTGGAAAATGGGTCTATTTATTATGATGTGCATGGCGGAAAAGCATGAGCATTTAACACTTAAAGCATGTTGAAACACCTCGGCCACCTTCTGTCCCTTGCTTTTGGCGCTACCATGGGGATGGAAAAAAATTACCCCAGAATTACTCCCTCAGAGTTACACAAAGTCTTTTTTTTTTTGAGAGATAGCAAGCATAAAATGTCGGCGAAATAGCCTGTTAGATTGACAAAACGCTTCATCTACCTAAAACAAAGCACTGTTTCTATGCACAGTGACACAAAGCAACACACACAGAAAGCGCACCGCCAAAAGTCGCAGTTTTTCTACCTCCCCTTTATCTGACGTGATCACACATGATGCACATTGATCTTAATGTCTGTATGCACTTTTATAATGATAGAACAGTAGTTCCTAAAACCTAACAACACCCAAATCACTAGAAGTTGTTTTGGTACATAAAGTAATCCCAAAGACGTTAGAAAAGCAATGTTTACGGGTTATCCTCCGGATTTTCCGTGAAAATGGAAACATAAGGTGAATAAAAATCATGAATTTCGCTATTTATTCTGTTAGAAATTACATTTCAAACATTACATCCGAAAACCTCAGTACATAATCTATCATTTACTGCAATAAACTCATATGGCATATTGTTGACATTTTTCTCGCTATGACTACTTTGACGCTCTTTATTTCATAATTAGATTTGGCGATTTTAGCCGGGTTTTCACAGGCGGGGTCACATATTTGCCGCCATTACGTCAGTCTGCCTGTCCATCATCTTTGGTATAAAGTTGTTTAGAGCCAGTAGAACAGAGGTGAAGGCTTCAGTGTTAACGCTCGTTTAACGCTAGGGTTAGCACTAACCGCAAACTGAAACTCTCACTCCTGCTAACTGACCAAATTGGCAACCCTGCTTTTGAGGAAAAACGTCACGCCCACAAAAACCTGACACAATTGGGACCTCACAACCACCCAAAATCACCTCAGACCTGAATGTTTCATACATTTCACACATACGCGTTTACCTCATCATACTTTCGGGGACATTTCATAGACGTGACGAATTTAAGTGAATTTAATTGAGTGATTATTTGTTATTGTGAACACACTACAGAACAGCACACAGCACTGCACTACAACCAAATGTGAGCTCTGCGTTTGACCCATCCATGAAGGAGCAGTGGGCAGCTTTTTGGCAGCGCTGGCGAGCAGTCCTTGCTCATGAACCGGCGACACGGGGCCAACTCCCTAACCGTTACAGTAGCAACTGCCCCAAAAAGACCCATCCACGAAGGAGCAGTGGGCAGCTTTTTGGCAGCACTGGCGAGCAGTCCTTGCTCATGAACCCGCGACACTCCGAACACGGGGCTAACTCCCTAACCGTTACAGTAGCAACTGCCCCAAAAAGAACAAGTGCATCGGCTCGACCCACCTTTCGGTTAACAGACGATTGCACTGATTTCACCACAGAGACACTTTATCTGTAATGTCTGTAATGATGCCTGTAGCTACACAAGTTATAAAATGTGTGGAAAATCCAAAATTGTCCCCAAAATTTGGTTCGTCCTCAATCTGCAGTGTCTGAAATTTGACCCTAAAATAAGTCTAGACCAGAAACGCACTTCATTAACAACCCTGGGGTTACTCACTCGCACTGCGCCCCCCACCACTGCCCCGTCTGCTCC
Source organism: Distichodus sexfasciatus (assembly GCA_032718565.1). Taxonomy (NCBI): domain Eukaryota; kingdom Metazoa; phylum Chordata; class Actinopteri; order Characiformes; family Distichodontidae; genus Distichodus; species Distichodus sexfasciatus. The sequence goes on from JAVGVS010000143.1 coordinate 741,120, forward strand.
CCTCCTCCAGCCCCTTCCTCGTCCTCCTCCTCCTCTTTCCCGTCGTCCCCGCCTTCGTCCTCGGACTGGTCTCCCAGCAGGTCGAAGGTGGGTGCGTGAACTCCGTCCACCAGCTCCAGCACGGGGGCGATGCTGTGCCTCCTCTCTTCGCCCGACTCGCCCCCACCGGGCAGTGCCAGCGTGTTCCCGACCCCCGACTCCCCGCTGCCACGCCCACCGCCACAGCCACGCCCACTGCCGCTGCCGACTCCGCCCTCGACCCTGCCCAGACCAGCCGCCGTCGCCGAACCGGGACCCTCGGGGCTGCTGTCGCTTGAGTCGTGCAGGTCGATGGCTACCGTGCCTGGAGATTAAGAGATAAATAGGACAATTAAGTTTTGATGAATTGGGATTTAGTTGACGGTTGCGTTTTAGCATTTTTTAAAATTCACATTAAAAAACAAAAGCATAATAACAAATTGGGACGTAACAATACATCATTCAACATCGATACATCGATTCAATAATCAATAAGCACAAAGCATCAATTCAAAATTGAATGTGGTCATTTTTGTAGTGTATTGTACTATTTTAAAACAGAAGATTGTTTTTCATTTAAATGTCTTTAGCTAAAAATGTAAAAAATTTATTTCTGTGATTTAATATGAATAGAAGTGATGGAGTTAAGTCCGTATATGATATTGTCTCATGTCGATCAATGGCCCCTTAAGTGAATCAAATCAAACCTGTATGACAGCAGCAGTTGTGACGGCAGCAGACGCTGAATCGACGTTCACTGAATTAATATAATATGATGCTGAGGACACTTATAATTTACAACCTAATAATATATTTAAAATCCTAACATATATTCCAACATTTTTCGCATCAAATGCTACGGGGATGTAACTAGACACTAAGACACCATTATTTGGCTAAAAAAACATGTTTAATATTATAAAAGGTTACGATACGATACGATACAAATCCAATACGGTGTTTTTTAAACAGAAAATAATGCTTTAAAAATGTCTGAATACATGACTGAGATTATTGTTACGCTTAAGGAAATACTTGACTTAAAAAGTACTAACCTACTAAAACAATGTAATAATTACACACCCATATGTATATGCTAAATTATTTATTATTAAAATAACATCTCAAAAATAATTCCTTTAAACACGGTTCTGTAATTTAGTGACGCTCCCTAATCCTGCGGCACTAAAACCCTCAGGAACAGAGACTGCGAGCGAGAGCTGGTGTTGTTCAGGAAATTAAGCAGTATAATGGTGTGATGTGTTTCTGGGGTCGTAGTGTGTTGCGTTGCTTCTTCTGCTCACTGTCATATCAATATGTAGGAATTAGTGCGAATGTCGAACAATAAACCAGCTTTACCGCAGTAAAACTTCCCATGCAGAACGAGCGGCAGCACATTTACAGATCGGCTCAACACCACCGATACCCGATCCAGCTGTTTGAGTCGTTATCGGACCCACATCGCATCCACGTATCGCTTCGGTGCCATCTTTAATAATTATTTTGTAAAGAAGATTTCTGTAATCGAAAACTGACTTGAAATATCTCCCCAACTGTAACCCTAAATACTGTATATATTTTAAAAATATGAATATGGAATTCAAACTTTATTTATTTAATCATTTTACATTAAGTAGGTCTAGACTGTGGTGTCACAACTGACTATATCTAAAACACGAGGAAGGGATTCACTTGCAGTCCTCTCCACTGGGTGGTGGTATCGGACCAACCGGGAGCCTCGGCCATAACGTGGCATGAAACAAGACATCTTTATTATCCTGTCATCCATTTGTCTCTGGCTGTGCCACATCCATTCCCATTTTCGTGTGCTGCAACGCAGCATTGTTATTACTGTAATAAGGAAGCGACCATTACCGAGCGGATTATTCCATCGTGAGATGTCAGCGTGCAGCCAGTAATTCCCCATGATTCAGACATAATGAGCATATATATGGGGGACGTGAAGCCATGGCTATGTTCCAAATCACGTCAAACCTGCACGACATCAGAGGCTGTAATCTCTTGAAAAAGAATCAATATTATCTAAAACCACATTCTATCGTTCTACACACCAAGACAAACAGAACACGTCTCAGATCATCTCAAAGTGGTCTCATAAGGCTTGTGAAATGGCAATTGTGGCCTCTATCTGTCTAAAAAAATCCCAAAATGATCCTCATATAGTTAGTCACTTATATCTTCATACCACTGTGTAAATATGACAAAATAGTAGAACTGGGACGATTATTTGAGGAGGAATAAAAAATCTTTGAAGTGGAATTTTACTATCGCCGCGTTGTGTAAATGTTTTGTAACTGCAATGCGCTATGTGATAAGCTAAACGTATTATAAGAGAAATGTAGAGTTTTTAGTAACATTGTAACTCCCATGTTAGAGGAGGTCAGCTTACTGTCGCCGGCTTGTTCAATAATTAAGGTTTTTATTAAATTAACAATATTGATTAAGTTGTTAATTTGATTTGTAAAGTCAAATAGTCTACTGAAGTGATTAAGTAAAAAACAATGCAGTGATTATTAACTTCAGTCTAACACAGAAATCCTGCTGAATTTGAGGACTAATATCTCTGAAATGGTGCATGACAAATAGGGCCTCTTATGTTAATATCAACACAGCAATAATTTATAATAGTACACTTCAAAACTGCAGTTATTAATGTGCTTTATGCTAATTTTAAAATTGATTACAGTCTTCTATTTGAGTTTGGAAAGTTTTTTTATTAAGGAATAATGCTCTAACGCTCAGTGCAATGTTTAAATAAAGTTGTTTAAATAATGTTAAAGAATTGAAATGTTAATGAGAAAATTGCAGATTTTTTGTGTGTTTGGGAAGGTTGAATTGTTACATTAAATGAGTAACTATTTGGTTATTTGCTTGTCAGTAAATTTATCATTAGATTAATCGAAAAATCAGTTCTTAGATTAGTCAAATAATTGAAAAAAATCATCTTTAAATTCATTGATTGAAAGAATAATAGCTTGGGACAGCACCAAACGTAATACTAAACAATTAAAACAAAAATGCTAAAATGATAGTCTCCGAAGGTCTAAAGCTACACACTACCACACTAAAAAAGATGCCAGTAGAGCACAGGTTGAGATTTGGAGGTTCTTCGGTGTTGGAACTGACCCATGCTGGCGATGATGCTGTGTACAGGCAGCCGCGTGAGTCCGTGGTAGATTTGGGGAACGCCTCTGGAGTCTGATCCCGGGCCCCTGCTGGGTTCCCTGTGACCCCTGACGAAGGCCGAGTTCTCCTCTTTGGAGATGTTGATGTAGAAGCACGTGTCCGAGGCCCCCATGATGTGGCAGGGGCCGGGGTTCAGCAGGATGTTGGCCGTGTCCAGTCTCCGCACGCCAATAAGGCAGACGCCGTACCTGCACACGGCCAGGGAACATGCGTGAGTGTGAGCGTGAGTGTGAGCATGGCAGCGTGTGAGAGTGTATTTGCAGGAGTGGAAGTAACAATGTGTGTGGCTGTGTGTGTGTGTTGCTCATTGCGTGTTGATGCAGTTTCTCACTTCTTGTGTGCGTGGAACGAGGCGAAGGTGAAGCTCTTGCCCTGGTACTCCCCGAAGAACTTGCTCTCCTCCAGCCGGATGTGGTGCACCTCATTGGCTGAGCAGCGGCGGTAGGTGCGCTGCCATTGCTCAGCCGAGTTGGCCCCGCCCTCCCTGTGGAGAGAAAGCGGCGTCGAGGACAAACATGCGGCTGACCTTTCAGAAGATTCCCAGCGTTAACATCAAAGGTCGCGTCAGCAGAAACCAGAGTGTGTGTGTGTGTGTGTTCACTCACCTGTTGAGGGGCTGGAACGCTCCCCCTCGTTGCTTAAAGGATTCTGAAGGTGCTGTTCTAAAGAAGAGCAGATACAGTGTGAGTAATAATTATGTGTGGGATTTTCTGGACTATGTGTGTTTTCAGAAAATATCCTTTATGGGTGACAAAAAAAAAAAAATAATTTTTACATGGGCAGGGTGTCAGAAACGGCAAAAGTTGTAAAAATACAATGTAAACAGTTATTCAGGTGGTGTTTTTTCTGCAAAATAGATCAAATCTTCTAGAAATGTACTTATCCTTACAAAAACTTAAGGCTTCTGGCAAAAAGATGCCGTTAGCCTTTGGCAATGTTGCCGCATGGTGATATTTTCACATGGAAACCTGCCCTGGACTTCCACAAATTAACCACGAGTTTGCTGCAAGCGTTTTGTTTTTGTAAGGGTTAGCGCTGTAATTTTCAACAAATGATGACACGTGTCCAGTATTTTCCAGCTCTCTATCTGACGCTAGGTTGTCCCTAAGTAATGATGAAATCCCAAATTAAATGTTAGTTTGGGCTAAACGGGCATTCGTTTAACCATGAATTAATTAACAAGGTCGCAAAAGCTACTGCTAATGTGCCAGAGCTAATGTAAGTTTAAGCTAGCACTAGATGCTAACATGACGTGGCAATTTCCACAGATTCCATACCTTCTCTAAGTCGCCAACGAATGCTTTGAAAAAGATGGAAATTGTACGTCATGTTGACGTGAAGTGCTAGCCGAAATTAGCTTTAGTGCGAGTTAGAAACCTAGCGACAAATATTTGCGTTGTATGTATGTATGTCTATACAACAGTCTCACCATGTTAGATGATATACTACTGCATCATTTCATCTGTTTTACAGTATCTTTGTAAAATGTGAGTGTGTGTATGAGTGTGTGAGTGTGCGTTTCCAGCCTTTAGTACTCACTGGCCTCTGGAGGAATGGATCAGCAGGGTTATGAGGGTGGAGGTGCCAGGACACACACAGTTCAGCGCTAGCATGGCATATTTAAACTCTTCTTCACACACGACATGATCTATAGCACACAAAAAGACACACAAACCAACATGCCTGGTCAGTACCAAATACACGGAAATGTCTTGTCAAATTGCGAGAGACTTCATCAAGCTGCAACAGGTCTAAAAATAAACAGATCTTCATTTACTACTTGATTCACTGCCACTCGCCTTATTAATTGTGACCCTCCACGGCAAAACCAGTCGCTTGTCACAAATTTTCAAAATTATGATGTTTTCATGAAAGGGCATAAATCAAGCTTCAAAACGATCCCTACATGGAATGAATGGGACGACATATGACTGAGATATCAACATTCAAAGGAGTCGGGTTTCTCCTGTCACGCCAAGTGAGAAACGGAGAAATCTGCCTTTGAAGTTGACTATCGCCGTAGCACTCACAGACGCTTGGTGCGGTCGCGGCTACGTTTGCATTTACGCTAGCCTACGCTGCATTCACAGCCACACGGATAGCCTACCTGCGTTAGGTTAACTGAACTCGGGAGACGGAGATGGATTCCGGAGAAATATCTTCACGCTAGTCAACCAGTGGATTTACCGTAAATATTGAAGTAGAGCGGTCAAAACAGAAACTTTTAACATTCTGCTGGAATTGAATTCCTCACCTCAAGAAAGTCACGTTTTTAGGATGGAAAGGGTAAGTTTTTCAGCCAAATTTATTCACAACAGTACAGTATAGACCTTCCACTCTTTCAAAACACTAAAAACCAAAAATCCAAAATTTTACCCCACGCAACATAAACGCTCGTTTTCCTCGGAAACCTCTGTTGCGACAAGCGACTGGTTTTGCCGTGGAGGGTCACAATTTATCATTTTTTTATTTGTACTTTGACACCACGTTGTCCAGATGGACAGGCTGTAGTTCCTTCACTTCCATGTGTCAGTTGATCAGAAATATTTACTGGATATTGTAAGAAGACGGAGATTGTGTGATGCTGTACATGTGGGCTTAAAATCAAACTAAAAGTGAGGGAGGTCTAGCGCTACGAATCTTGTGTATGATGGAATCCGGGTCTATTCTACCACCATCAGGCCCCTGAGCAAGACCTTTCAGCCCAAGTTGATGAGGAAATGAAAGTTACTTTGGACAAGAGCCTCTGCAGAATGCCATAAATATAAATGCAAATGCCGGTTGGCTGTAAGTGTCGCTACAAGGTGGGTGTTCCTAATGAAGTGTCTGGAGTAGAAAGTGATTTCTTGTGCCATAAATGTACCTTTGAACTCTTTCCACACCGCTAGACCCCACTTTCCATCTGAAATGACTGCTGAAGAGGGTCAGTGCCCTGTTAGGCCATTAAGTGTGGCTGAGATAAAGACATGTCTGAAATGACCCTCGCCCTGCGGTCCTCCACCTTACAGTCCAGCGCCTTTAAAAGTCTAAAATGGCCCGCTCTCCACACGAGCGAACACACACTCAAGGCCACAGCCTTCACCGTTTCTTAAATGCCAGTGAGAGAGGAGAGCAACATTGAAATGAATGAAGCAGAAGACGAAAATATTGAGCAAAAACACTTGAATATTTATGAGTCTTCGCTGTTGCCAGTCAACAGAATAAAAGCCTAGAAGCGTGAAAAAATGGCCAACAAGAACACTAACTGTCCTCTAATTACTAAAGCAACGTGCCCGCTTCGGATGCGGTGCAGAGATGCCGAGCAAATATTTGCAAATGTGGTTAATTAGGAGCCAGCGAGTTAATAAGGCTGCATTAGCAACGACGGAAACGCCGCCCGTGGACAGTTGGCCCACTGAAACTGGAGCTGCCACGTTACTGTATCCTTTTATCACGCTTAACATGGCTCGCCTTTAAAACTCTAACCTTGAGCAAGGTCTGAACAGCTTTTTCACAAGCTAAAAAGCACTCCATTCTCTGAAAAGTCAAACAAACAAACAACAAGGAAGGAATGTGGGTTATTGGTTTGAATACCACAGTTTTGCCACCTCACGGTCGAGTCAATTTTATTTCAAAAAGCCGCCTGGCCGAACCCGCCTGGCCGAACCCTCAAGGCGAGTTACCTAATATGACCAAAAAAAGCAATAAACCTCTCGGTTAAAAAAAACGATGAAAAAACAGAGCTGTAATTGAATGGAAACGGGAGCAAAACAATAACAGCTTGTACGAAAAGATTAGGAGCAATTTCTAGTATTAAACCTGGGTGAGAACACTCCGGACAACGAGCTGTAAGATTAGTTCTCACTACTGAAACGACTCCAGTATTTTGTATATTTATTATGCAGATTGTTTTTGGGAAAATGCTTTAAAGGCCTTGTCTGATGCACGGCCGGTAGAGGTGTGAACCTTCACTGGTCTCACGATTCGATGTGATTATGATTATCAGGCCAATGATTCGATGTGATTATGATTATCAGACCAACGATTCGATTTGATTATGATTATCAGGCCAATGATTCGATTTGATTATGATTATCAGGCCAAGGATTCATTTTGATTATGATTATCAGGCCAACGATTCGATTTGATTCGATATCTCGATGCGTCATGATGCATGCCATCAATTTCTCTACATTACTTCACACTGCATGCAGATTGCCCAGCCGTAGTTTCTACCGGGATGTTCTTTTTCACTAAATTTCTTTTTGCTGTAGCCATTAAATCACAAAGCAATGTCATTATGATATAATTCAGGGGTTTTCAGCTGCTTCTGTCCCAGGGACCAACACTTAGACTAAGCAACCGAAGTATGAGTGTGGAGGAGGGAGTACCCTGGACATCTGTTTAGACATATTTTAAGTATGAAGTCATTGTCATGCAGGTCAGTATTTACAAGGTTCTGTAAAAGGGTCTGCAAACCCCTGAGGTACTTTTTGACATATTAGGATCTTAGAAAGAGCATAAAACCCGCTGAGGTACTTTTTGAGATACTGGGTTCTTTAATTGGGGACTGTAACCCTCTGAGGTACTTTTTGAGATACTGGGTTCTTTAATTGGGGACTGTAACCCTCTGAGGTACTTTTTGAGACATTAGTTTTGTGAAAGGAGCATAAAGCTCTCTGTGGTACTTCTTGACATATTAGGATTTTTAAAGGAGCATAAAACCCTCTGAGGTACTTTTTGAGATATGAGGTAACTTAAAAGTACTTTGAGGTACTTGAAAGTGTGCCTTGAAAACCCGCTGAGAGACACATTTCTTCAAAGTAGAACTAGTAAAAGCTCCAAAGTTCCTTGATTGTAACATCTTGTAATAATGCTATACATAGCGGTTTGATATTAGTATTAATAATATTAAGAATACATTTAAAATTAACAATACATTTTAATTAACATTTACATTTTTAGTTGACAATATAGTAAATGTAATTACAAAGAATGTTTTAGCAATAAAGTAAAAATACAAATACACTGAAATCATTAACAACAAGCAGAAACAACTGACAAATAAAACCAATTATATTTAAAAAATAAAGCAGATTTCTCATATAGTGTACATTTTGTTTGTATAGTTTATAAATACAGTAAAGTTTCTTGCTTCACAGAAAATGTTTATTTCCAAACAGAGAAGCTGAAGTAGTATATAGGGATTTTCTCTAATTATGTTACATGAATTAAATTTCAATGCGTTTATGTCCTACCAGAAGATCTACATAAACGTGTCATTTTAGTCTAAAAGCGTAGCTTTAAATGTTGAAACGTCGCCCGGAGGCCTTCAGCACAACTTGTCACATTTTATAGGGTGAAGAAGCACAGTTTGGATATGGCTCTGTAATTAATTTACGACTTGAGGTGAAGCTCTGACTTTTCCAGAGGCGGCGCGTTAAGTAAACAACGTGTCTAAGTGCTCTGGATACGTGGTCTGACATTAAAGACTTCAGAACGAGCGAAACTGGAACAAGAAGGAATTCATCAGTACGTTTAACGGCTACGGGGTCGAGGATGCCGGAGGATGCCTTCGTCGTCAGAACAAGTTTCAACAGCCCGGGAACAGGCTGAAGCTGATTTTTAGCAGAGAGACTGACACTGAAACAACTTCATGTCTCATTGAACGTGCCTGATGCGCAGAAATGGGAATGGGAGAGGAGTGCTTGTTTGGTCAGGTTTGTGTCAACTGGATTTCAGTTCCCAGGAACTTCTTAAGGCTGGCGTATGGCCTGTCAGATTTGATTCTGAAAGTCTCTTTTTTACACTGCCATTTCTTATTTTACACTGGCAGTTTCCAGTTCAGCTTTCCAGAGTTAAAATTCTGTGCTTTAACCTCTAAAACTCTGAGGAGCAGTTAAGAGCATTTAGAACACAGCTTGGAAAAATTCCTAAAAAGACACCTTTTTTGTCAACTGATCTTGCAAATTATACGACGTGTTTAACTCTATAATTTGTCCAAACATGTTTATGAAGGACCTTAAAATATTTTGCGCGTAGAACAGCTTTACAGTGTGTCATTACAGTGCTATAACACTGTTATTACTAATTTAATAACTGTAGTATCAGAACGAGCAACAAACCTTAAAAAATTGGCTTAATTAGGGAATTATAAAATTATCGTATTATCTTAAGCCTAGGTTAAATAGGTCAGCAGTTAAATAAGATTTCTAAGCTAAGCTGTTACATCTCCAGGTCTAAACTACCTCCAAGAAAATGTTATATTTAATAAATCTTAATATAAAATAATATTTGATGCAACCAAAAAACTGTAATTGCCTACAGTATGTTACATAATATGGCATTTGTACATTTGAATATGTGAAAGTTTTGGACAGTTTGACCTGGTGACTATTATCATCCAGTACTGTGGTGTGGAATGCCAAACAACGCCAAAATCTCAAATAATTTAGATGATTAAATCTCCAATAATTAAGATTAAGTTTAAACTCCATCTCACAACAACTTATTTTAAACTCAATTCTCACTCTGACTGCACTGTCTCAGTCCATGCCTGAACATAAACCAGTCCCTCCAGGAAGTCCCTCCGCGGGCCTTTTTTGAGATTGTTGTGGCCTAAAATGCCTGATTTTGCGGCAGCTTTTCTAAAATACTGTGATGAGTTTGTGCCCCTTTATAATGAATCTTTAACAATGAATTAAAATGAAGGGAACAAAACCACTTTTTATTAACCACTAATTATTTAGGCATTTCTGAAGGTAAATGTGAGCCGCTTTTATCACACGCGCTTCCTGCGTCTCCTAAACGTAACAAGGAAGTGACATCTGGCTCAACGTTTTGCAGAAAACGACAATGACTGGTCAAAAAATGCTGAAAAGATGTGGTAATTGGTCAAAATTACTCGGTAGTAATGAATTTGTGGGGACTGGCTGAATTTGCTTTAATAGTTGCGATCACATAGAGTAGAATAATTAAAAAATGTGCATCATTATGCAAATCTTGATGCTGCCGATCAGTCTTTTTGGTTTTAATTTCTACTACTTAACATCCTTAACATAAAAGATGCTGCAAAGGACACATGGCCAAGGACGTCAGATGTGTGACTGGAAGATGAGCCAGAGCTAATGAAGTTGTCGTTTCCTGATGAGTGTAACGGACATCGATTTAATGACGTCATGAAGAGTTTCTTTAGATTATACTCTGACACTACACCAGTCACTTCAGTCCACATTTTTGTGAAGTTTCTGTTTAATGTTCAGTCGATTCAGGTCCTACTCCCTCAGTACTGCACAAAAGGTACGATGATGGAGTCCTAATTAACAGGAGCCCCGTCACCTGGCGACCGGGAAAGGCGTTTCGCAGGATGGGTACTCATCAGCGCTTTATTCTGGATCGGTTTTGATGAAATAGCTCAGAGTTAAACAGTTTTGGGATTTTCCTCTGTGACTTCCTTTATTCCAAGAAGAAAGCAGCACCTCAGGGTACACAACGGCCTATTAAAAAGACCTCCCACACACACACACACACACACACACTTTTATTCTCAGATCAGAGTTAAGGCATAAAAGAACGTCCTCCTCTCCATCCTGTCGCGTTTTGGCCTTTGCGTTTTGCCTAATTGAGCCGAGTTGCAAAGCGGCATCGTTACAGTGTTGCAGCCGGGGCTGGACTGTGTTATCTGTATCTGATAAATAAACACGAATTCGACTTTGTTAAGGTTACATGTTTTAAGAAAATCATAACATCTTCAAGAACTATGTGCCCCTCAGAGAGGCATTAATAAAGAGTCAAAAAACGGTTAAACACACTGCAAGTCCCCTTTCAGCCATTAACAAACAACACTCCATAACATTAAAACACGGATTTTGGCTGTTCGTACATTTGTCCATCACATGGGACGATATTAGACTTGTGGTATTGATCTTTGGCTTCGGATCACGAGGTCTTGGGGTCAATTCTGGCTTTATCTGACCACCAGTAAGCCTGGCCGTACACTGCAATTTGTTTCAATCATTTTGTAAACCTCCAGCTCAAACTGTACGACGAAATCAGCGACGTTGAAAAGTCAGGCGTCGATGTTCTCCTCTCCTCCTTCTCTCTCTGCTTTTCTCCCCTTTTCTCTCTCTCTTTTCATTTAGATCTTCTACCCTTCTTTCCTCTCCTCCTTCTCTCTCTCTGCTTCATTCTCATTTCTCTCTCTTTCTTGCTGCATAGTCCTGCACTCGTCTATTTTCCTCTCCTCCTCTCTCTCTCTGCCTTTCTCCTCCTTTCTCTCTCTCTTCTCATTTAGACCTTCTATCCTGTTTTCCTCTCCTCCTTCTCTCTCTTTCTTGTTATATGGATCTTTCATGTTTTCCTCTCCACCTTTTCTCTCTGCTTTCATCCTCCTTTTCTCTCTTTCATGTTATATAGATCTTCGATCCTGTTTTCCTCTCCTCCTTTTCTCTCTGCTTTCATCCTCCTTTCTCTTCATATAGATTTGTTTCCTCTCCTCTCCTACTTTTCCCTCGTTTCTCCTCTCCTGTCACACAGTCCTCCACTCTTCAGTCTTCCTCTTCTATTTTCTCTTCTCTTCCTCTTCTATCTCTCTTCATACAGTCTTTTCTCCTCCTCTTTTTTTTCTGCTCTCCTCTCCCAGGTCCGGTCAAAATCCCGCAATCGCTCGCTGACCTAGAATTACCTGCTACACAAAAGCAGTGTCCCCGGGGGGGACGTTCTCTCTTTTTTCTCTTTCCTCCCACTCATCCCTCCCCCCCTTCCCAAGACAGCTTTTCATTTTTATTCTCCGCTCTTGGATGAAGTGCCGGACGGATGGAGAGCGTTGCCAGCCGTCTCGCTCTGCACTCCTCCCTGCAGACGGTAATTACGGCCGCCCTCCTCCGCCGACGTCCCTAATGAAATCAGCGCCTTGTTTTTGATGCAGCCAACAGATCTGCCTATCGACTCGGCTTCAGGAAGACCGGAGGAGTCCGATTACAGCCGAGCGGCACGGATGCGGCCAAAAAGTTATCGATCAAGCCGCACCGATCCCCAAAAGCCCAGGAGACGAGACAGGCCGGCAGCAACGCTGTTAATGCTGTGATGTTAGGGTTAGGCCGAGATTAAGTTTGCTTGTCGAGCTCAAATTGGCTCTTAACGCAGATCGTTAATGCCGCTACTTCTAAACACTGTGTCTTACTGTTTCGTGTGTGTGTGTTTGTGTGTGTGCGTGTGTATGTGTGTGTACAACAAAGACTCCATACGTCATTAAAACCAGGACTTGAGCGCAACTCAACTGAGATTTAAGGTGAAGCATGTTCCGAGTGACACTTTGGGCTTTAGGAGGAGGATTTAGCAAATTCTTGAAGACCACTATTAGGCTCTAAATGAACGCTGACACACATATGAAAACATTGGGGAAGTTGGTAGCGCAACGGTTCGGGCATTCCGTGCTCGGAACGTCGCCGGTTCGAATCTAAGGGCCGGTAAAGATATCAATCACTAAGATACCGTCCCCAAGCACTTCTCCCCAGGTGCTGCCCTTGTCAGCTGCCCACTGCTCCTTGACGGATGGGTCAAATGGCTGTGGTGCACTGTGTGCTGTGCTGCGTTCACAATGACAAATAATCACTCACTTTCAACAGCTCACTTTCACTGATGCAGGGTCCTCAGGATTCGAGGCTTTTTTGCCAAACTCAAATGTTCAGACTTCATAAACTTCACAGTACAAATATTAATTAATTTATTTATACAGATCTGAAAAACTAACTGTAAAGATGTGCTGTATGTCACATTGTAGCATATCACCATATGTGACCCTCCACGGCAAAAACCAGTCACTTGTCGCAAATTTTGAAAATTAAGTCATTATGTTTTTTCATGAAAAGGGCATAATCAAGCTTCAAAATGATACCTATATGGAATGAATGAGACCCAGCATGACTGAGATATCAACATTCAAAAGAATTGGTTTCTCCTGTCACGCATAGAAGTGAGAAACGGAGAAATCTGCCTTTAAGGATTATTGCTCTTGTAACTTCCTGGGCAGCTTAGTGCGGTCATGACTACGTTGCATTTCGGTATCTCGCTGCATTCACAGCCACCGCGGATAGCCTACCTGCGTTAGGTTAACTGAACTCGGGAGACGGAGATGGATTCTGGAGAAATATCTTCACGCTAGTCAACCAGTGCATTTACCGTAAATGTTGAAGTAGAGCGGTCAAAACAGAAACTTTTAACATTCTGCTGGAATTGAATTCCTCACCTCAAGAAAGTCACGTTTTTAGGATGGAAAGGGTAAGTTTTTCAGCCAAATTCATTCACAACAGTACAGTATAGACCTTCCACTGTTTCGCTTACTAAAACAAAAATCCAAAATTTACCCACATAATATAAACGCTTCGTTTTCATAAAAACCTCCTTTGCGACAGCGACTAGTTTTGCCGTGGAGATACTATATAATATACAAGTTATGGCATATAATAGGTAGTAAAAGTAGCTACTCTACCACTTACAAATCTATTAACACCAAACCATATTCAGTGTAGGGCTGGGCGATACGGTCTAAAAATAATATCACAATATTTTTAAGCTATATCGCAATACACTATTTTTTTATAGTCATATATATATATTAGGGTTGGAAATTAATAGCGTTAGTGCGATTAATTAATTTGAAGCAACGTTAAAAAATAGCGCATTTAATCTTTACTTTGCATTCCAAGCAAGGAGAACTTTTGTCAATGCATGATTTCCTGGTCACGATTACACGAGCTGCAAGAAATGGAAGAATCAGAAGAAAGCATTGCTAGGACTGATAGGCAATTTGTTTCAAAGACTACTGGTAGAAGCCTTGAGTAAAAGCGTGGTTTTATTGCAAACTGTGCAAAAAAGGAGTTCGCATACCACCAAGCACTTCAACCGTCACGGTGCCATCTAACATGCTGCAGCGAGCACAGAAACTGTGGGAGCTGTTGGCGCTAACAGTCCCAGTTAAGTACCAACAAAAGGTGTGGGCGGGTTTTTGAATTAATGCAGTTTAAATGCTTTTTTTTTCAGAGATGAAAAGAGCAGGTTTACAATATTAGTGTCCATGTCTGTATGCCATATATATTAACACATATATATCTCTTTTATTTATATTATATATTTTCTGGGAGTGAACTACACTTCACAGCCCTGTACCCGCGACTTGGATATAAGTACAATTACACGATCAGGAATAATATCAAGTAAATAGCTGTATTCGTGAGTAGAACGCTGGTTGTTGTTGTTATCAGCTAAATCTGGCTTTTTATCTGTGTAATAAAGGGAAGTTTTGAACAAATTGGAGTGTTTTTTGTTAGTGAGGCGTTCCATAGCAGACAATTTGAAAACAAAGACACATCACTGTCATTAAAAGCTAAAAGCTGTTTCTGCGTACCTCTTTATGCCATTAACTTCTAGCTTCAATGCTAATTTCCTCGTTCTTCAATGCTATTTTCTGCAAGTGCTTGGTCCTTTATGGCGTCTCAGTAGGTGCCCTGAAATTTGCATTTGCATTAACTAGAAGGATATTACGTTAGTTAATGACCTGGTGATGGGAGTGTCGTTGCTCTGACTTCTGAAACATGCCACAACGTTGTGCGGCAGCAAGCATCACCAGAACCTGCCAGCCTTGTTGCATTGATGTCCAGATTATGAAAATAAGTTTGGATGTTTTGATTTGCAGAAATGATTTTAATTAATCTAATTTTATGTATTGAACTATTCTTTGTTACTGACTCACCACATGTTCCGCCAGTCCAATCAACAAAACTAAAACCAGTAACAACATCTCTACCTAAGAAAACACACGTTACTAGCCTTCTTTAACAGCCAAACAAAGCTGGACAAACAGAATGTCTTAAATGTAACTCTGCAGAATGTACTTGAACTTCAGAAGCAGATTTCCAATTTTAAAATCCTTTTCAGACACATCAAAACAAAGGCACCAACCGGCAGGTGAAAATTAAACCACAGCGAGCATTTCCACAAATCTGATTCATTTGGCAGTCAAGGCTAATTTAGCATGCATAAAGCAGCCTGCGATCGCTCGGCTGGATCGGGGGAGGCGGCCAACAAAGGCAAGATCGGCGTTTGATTGAGTCTACAGTTGGCTCTTGTTTGTGACAATCGAGGCCTCGGCGGCCCGATGCGTCTTTGCAACAGGCCGTTTGGAAAATTTCCACATTGCCATTTGAGGCACGATCTTCCCCGACCCTGAATCACCAGAGCAACGCTGAGTTCCACAGGAAAGAAACTACTGGCCAACATGAAGGTAAGGTCTGGTTCAGTAACACACGTACAGTCACTTTGGGAGAAAGTGTGGGAGACGTAATAAAGGAATGAACAAGCAGCAAAAGCACTAATGTATTTAACAATGAGCGAAAAGTCAATGGGGCAAGTGGCATGATGTGTCATTTACACTGTGTTGTCCATCTTTACTCCAGTTTGACCTGTGACCCGTCAATAAATAAGGCTGAATTCGACGGGGTTGGTGCGCTGAGTGTGTGTGTGTACTGTTTGGCTTAAAAGGCCATCGTAGCAGGCAGCACTAACCGTTACGCTACTAACACCCCATTAAAACTGGTCGCCGTCACAGCGACACCCGACTGGCCGGTAGATTTAGAGCCTGTGTCCAGCAAATACGTTTTTTCTGCTGGCAGCAGAACACGTTACATTGTTAACATGTAAAAGGAACGAACGGAAGTGCCTGAAGATGCTTTAAGTAACCAGCATAACAATTGCTGAAAGGCGTGTGAGACAACACTCTGGAAGTAAGGGTTGGACCGCTCTCAGTTTGAGCAAGGACACAGGGCTCATATTCTGTGTGAAGACATTCAAAAGTGAGCCGCTGTGGGGTTAAGGGTCTTGCTCAGGACCCAATGATGGGTAGAGCTGGAGGTAAGATTCAAACCCATGACCTCCTGGTCCAGAGGCAATGCCCTGACCACTAGACCACCACCGCCAGTCCCAGGCATCCCCAGTCAGCAGGTGGGAAGTCACATATACACACACACACACATACACACACACACACATCAGCACTCATCAGCTGCTCATCAGTGTAGAAGAGCTGTCTGAGGTCCGTCTCCCCTACTGTAGTGTAGAAATTCCCTTCACGCCACGCCCTAGTAATCACTTCAATGTGGCCTCCACAGAACTCACACACACACACACACACAGGCAAAAACACTCTCTGCATACTATCATGGTTTCGCTTGACACACACACGCCCCCGTAAAACACTATACACGGTAGTATAATTCTGTCCATACAGACAAACACACACACACACCAACTGACAGTAAGAGAGAGAGGCAGATGGTTGAGTTGAACTTCTCCTACTTAAATCAAGTGGAACCGTGTGACAAGCTGGTGCTGGGGGTAAGGGCTGTCGGTGTGTGTGTGTGTGTGTGTGTGCGTGTGTGTGTGCGTGAGTGTGTGTGATGGCCAGATTTCCCCACTCACCATGTGCCTGATAAAAATTACTCACTGATTGGGCCTTGAGGTGCAGGCGGCTGGGCGAACTCCAGTTTGACTGGCGGCACTGACAGAGAGATGTGTGAGATGAGAGAGAGAGAGAGAGAGAGAGATGTGAGATCAGAGAAGACAGAGAGAGAGAGAGAGAAATGTGAGATATGAGAGACAGAGAGAGAGAAAGAGATGTGAGATGAGAGAGAGAGACAGACAGAGAGAGAGAAAGAGAGAGATGTGAGATCAGAGAGAGAGAGAGAAAGAGACAGAGAGAAAAGATGTGGATCAGAGAGAGAAAGAGACAGAGAGAGAGAGAGAGAAGAAGATGTGAGATCAGAGAGAAAGAGGCAAGAGAGATGTGAGATCAGAGAGAGAGAGATGTGAGATCAGAGAGAGAGAAAGAGAGACAGAGAGAGAGAGAGAGAGAGTGTGAGATCAGAGAGAGAGGAAGATAGAGATAGAGATGAGAGAGAAAGATGAGAGAGAGGATGAAAGAAGGCGGAAAAAAGGGGGGCTGAACAGAAGTAATAAAAAAGAAAAAGAGAGGAGAGTGAGAAACAGGCAGAAGCGAGAGATGAGGTGAAAAGAAGAAAAGAGTATTGGAGGAGGGAGGAGGGAGGGGTTGTTAAGTGCTCCCCTAATTCTCACTTCAGCAAGTGCTGTTTGATTGACTCTAGCCGGAATGAGAGGTCGCTCTCTGGTTCAAATCGCTCAGTGCTGCGCTCGTAAGCCTCTCATCACACCTTTCTAAACATCATCGGAAATCCATCACACAAGCCTTTGTTGACGAGGGAGGGACAGAGTTGAGAGAGAGCAGACAAAGAGAGGAAAGAGAGAGAGATAGCATGAACATCTATTCCTGGATTCAACACAATCACAAGCACTGAATGACAAGCGTCAATTAGCAGCTGGAGGAACAGCCATGGTCACACACACACACACACGCGCACACACACACACACACACACACGCACACACACTCGCACACTCTTTCTCTGACACCTGGCTCCTGTGGTTTGTGGGGCCAATAGCTCTGACCTGCAAACTTGACGTGGAAACTTGTTTCTCAGGTTTGAGGATCTGCACGTGGGGACAGTTCGGAACAGTCTTCACTGCCCAGAGCCGGAGGATGGTCTGATGATCCTGCAGAAGAGGGGGATGGAGAGATGAATAAAATTACATCATGAACATGATGAAAAAAGTCAGAGGAGTCAGTCACGAGGATTTTGTGAGTAAGACAGATGCATACACATTTGAACAAAGGGTGAGGATGATGGATGGAGTGGATGGACAGAGGTGGATGGGTGGGTGGGGTCGATGAATGGATAGATGAATGGGTAGATGGATGGATGGATAGATGGCTGGGTGGGTGGCTGGACCAACAGATGGGGGGGGGGGGGGGGTAGATGGATGGGTGAATGGATGGATGGAGAGATAAATGGATGGACAGATGGACAGACGGGTGGGTGGATGGGTGTATGGGTTGGTGGAAGAATGGGTGGATAGATAGATAGATAGATAGATAGGTGGGTGGCTGGATGATGGATGGTTGGATGGATGGATAGATGGATGGCTGGTTTGGTGGATGGATGGAAGGTTGTAAGGATGGGTGGATAAATAGATGGATGGATGCATGGAGAGCGCTCATGAAAGTGAGAGAGAAAAAGGGAAACAGTGTAAGAAAAGAGACAGAAGGAGACAGAACATGTGCAAGATGAAGAGAGAGTATGATACAGAATGAAAGAGAGAGAGAGAGAGAGAGAGAGAGAGAGAAAACATGCAAAGGACAGCCAAAATAAATAACATGAAGGGAGAGGGGAAAAGGGGGCGGCAGCGAAGAGAACAAGTGTGTGAGGGTGAAAGAGAGAGAGAGAGAGATAGACAGACACAGCGGAGATAGACAGAATATGTGAAAGAGAGGGATAGAGAAGTGAGAACGACAGATTCTCCCGCTCCCCGCTCTCGTTATTGTTGCTGTCATCACGTCTTTCTTTACGATGTTAATAACGTCCTCCTTCTGGTTGTGTTAATTACTTTGGCAATACAGTGATGTGTAGCCTTCATGCCAATAAACACAATACAACACAGGAGATGTGACAGAGAGAGGAAGAGAGAGAGAGAGAGAGAGAGAGAGAGAGAGAGCGAGCGCAGAAGGTAAAAGAAGAGAAAAGACGAGCAAATGAAAGAAAATAAAGCTGAGGAAAAAGAGCAGAAAGGTGGAGAGAGAGAAAAGGGAGAGAGAATAGAAGACCACAGAGTAGAGGAGAAATAAAAATGATAGATACAGAGGAGAGAGAGAGAGAGAAAGTAATATAGGAACAATAAATGAGAGACAGAGAGAGAGAGAGAGAGAGAGAGAGAGTGTGACCTGGAAATAAGAGAATACAGCAGAGGAAAATGACTTGAAACAGAGTGAGGCAGAGGGAGAGAGGAAAGTGGAGAACTGAAAAGAAGGGAAGCTACAGATGAAAATAAACGAGAGAGAGGGATATAGGCAGGAAGAATTCAAAGAAAGAGAGAGGGAACAGAGCACAGAGAGGAGAAGAGGAGGATCTAGCAACTGAAGGGAAGAGGGGAGGTGAGGAGGAACGTACAGCAGCAAGGCGGTCCACTTCAAAGCGGTTACTCAGGATGAAGCAAGCCTCCGCGTCGTCCATCCTGCCGTCCGCCATGTGGGGATGAGGAGGGGAGGACGGAGCAGAGAGAGTGAGAGAGTAGAGGATTAGAACTGATAACTAGTAGACGTTCCCATTAGAGCTTCATCATGACTCTTCAACAGGGACATGTTTACATGAAAAAATATTTTGCCTTAGCATTAGCATTTAGCCTCTAAGATACCAGTTATCCTGACCGCATTAATCTACGGTAGCTATGTTAGCTTTGCAGAGCTTCTCACTCTGGTTCCCAACTTCAGCACCGGCGGAGTACCAACACTGGCTAAAGTACAGTGGAAAAGAGGTCATTTGGTACCAGTGTGGCAGTGGAAATGCGTTAAAAGATGATAACACACACTTCAAACAATAAACAACTCGTGAAAGCCCTCAGTGTCCTGAGGAAAACACACACACACACACACACACACAGCGTGCAGCGTTCTTACTTGGCCCTCATCAAGTCTTGGTCCTTGAGTGCGGATCCCTGCAGGTAGATGACCCTCTGGGCCCACAGCGGGATGTGAAGGACGCGCCGCACCTGCACATCGATCTCGGCCGGACACAGGATGACCACGTAATAGTCCTGCACGTTACATTACGGGTTAGTCTAAGCTGCAGGAAAAAGTGAACTTCACCCAAAATCTAGCTTTGTTAGCTTCTCCCTTATCCATCGGAAATAAGGCAGCGCTGGTGCATAGCTAACTACACGCAGTGACTCAGCAAATACGTTCTTGGCAGCTGCGAGATGGAGTCGGAGGATGGATTCACCTTGGTCTCGATCGAAGCAAGAACTTGTGGCTGTGGAATTAGCTACTTTTCTCTGTGTAGCTAACAACTCTATTAAAACAGTAGCTTGGCTACTTTTAATCAGAAGTAGGTTGTAGCTTGAAAAGTTTACAACCTTCCCCAACACTGCCCCAACAGAAGATTGTAAACGGTAAATGTTATCGTGCTGACTTGTCTATAAGGCCGTTTGGAGCTGATCTACTGTATATCACTTCAACTGTCTCCCTACAACTAAAACCTAAACATCAGCTCTGCAAAAACCACAACTTTAATCCCCAGGTCTTTTCAGCGTGACCTTGCTTTGTGTCTCAGATCTTCTCAAATCAGAGTTACGGCTGTGAGGCTCTTAAGGCTGAAATAGACTTGCTGTGATCTACGTATGCGTATCCGTACACAGTAGCGTTGTTAACGTTTGTGCTGATATACTTGCGTCCGCACTGTGCGTCGTAATCTGTAGTGTGTACTCCTTACCACCAGGGGTCAGTGTCGAGGCCGCAAACCTAATAAATGAATGAACACCTGTATCTTAAAACCGTCGTCTGTTATTCCAAACAAACATTCCGTTAATTTTTCAGTACGTGCACAAAAACCGACGCAAAGAATGCAGGGTACGGATCGCGGCCGTACGTACGTACATACGTACGTAGTTGACAGCAAGTATATTCCAGCCTTTAGATCATTTTCGACGTCAGTCGTGTGCCTTGCCGAACTGCAGACAATGCCTTTAACTGTTTAGAGAAAACACAAACGCACATTTTCATATTTGAGGACGCTTCTGACATCCGATCCAGACAAACAGATGCATCTCGGGATGCATCGCTATGACAACGATCGGTTCCGTTCTCTAGCCGGCATCCTACGCCGTATCCGACACGTTTTCCATTTACACTTCCGAACGCCTAGCCTGCTTCAGGCATCGCCCCGGGAGGTGCGTGTCGCCGCAATCAAAACAAACAGAGCAAACGTTTACTGCGTCTGGTTTCCTCGTATAGGAAGGCCGAGGACGGAGACTCACGTATCTGTCTGGAGTCAGAATCGGCTCATTTACATTACGGCTGCTGTGATCTCATGCGCCCGAAGCTCCGGCTGCAGAATACCGCTCTCTGATCTCTAATGAGCAGGAATCAACACTGAGACACACACACCTTCACTCACACACATACACGCAAGCACACAAAATCGCTTTCATTTGCACTTCCTCGCACACGACCAATGCTCTGTAATCAACAAGCATGTCTGCTAAACATGTACATGTAATTACATACACACACACACACACACACACACATGCTCAAAGACACACACTTCGGAGCATCACACACACACAACTGAGCACATGCACGCAAACAAATGCAAACCTGCGTTTCCTCACAAAATATGCATGCAATTGCATATACAAGTGTGCACACATCCTGAGCCACACACACACCTTTGAGAACATGGAAATACATGTACGCATGCGCTCAAACACACACACACACTTGAGCATATGCATGCAATAATATACACATGTGCTCAAACACACACACACACTTGAGCATATGCTTGCAAACGAATGCAAACCTGCATTTCTTCACAACATATGCAATTGCAAGTGTGCACACATCTTGACCCACACACACACACACTCACACATCTTTGAGAACGTGCAAATACATGTTCACACACTTGTGCATACGCGTGCAAAAACATACACCCTTAGCAAAGACTAGTTTATTCGAGTGTACTACAAGTATACTTATTATATAGTAAAACTGAGGCAGTATACTTGAAGTTTACTTTTTATATACTATATTTTATATGCTTAAGAACAGTATAGTGAAGTATACTTGACTTATACTGATAAGTATAAAGAAAAGTCTACTAAAGTCTAAAAGTATACTTTTGTAATCTTAAAATGACCTCATAAAGTACACTTAAAGTATACTTTTATAAACTTAAAAATGTTCCAATTTAGTCTGAAGAAGTATTAAATTAGTATACTCTCTAGTACACTACAAGGTACATGGTCCGTAGTATACTTGCTACACTTATACTCAAGCATACTTAATAAAATGAACTTCAAGTATACTACTTATTGCTAAGGGCACACATGCTCACGATTGCAAACACACAAATCTGTCTGTCACACACTCACACACTTGTTCATACATACACACATACATACCTAGAAATATTCTCATAATGGGACACACACATACAGTATTGTAGATGCATGTGCATGCACAGACACACACACACACACCTGCAGTCTGGGGTGGGCGAAAAACTCATTGAGGAAGTCCATGAGGAGATCGATCTTCAGGCAGCTGACACACAGCACCACATGCTTCTCCGTTTGGGCTCTGTAGCGGCTGTAGTTTCCTCCTGACTTCTGTCTCTCCATCCACAGGAACGCCAACTGTTCAAACTACACAGACACACACACACACACACACACACCATGGACATGAGGATATCACACTGGAGTTAAAGTAGTCACAGGTGTCATGGAGTTTGCAGTACCGCAGGAGCTGGTGATGTTGAGGAGGACGCTGGTTCAAGTCCCTGAACGGTAACGCTACCACTGAGGTACTCAAGAGCAAGGTAAAAGCACTGCTCCCAAAAAAGCTGCCCACTTCCCCTACACAGATGGATCAAATGCAGAGGTCACATTCTTTTGTGGAGGAATGAACCAAACTGTGGAACTAAAGGAAATTCTACAGCGACATTAAAACAAACACAGATCTCAGCAAAAACCGCTGACGCTGGCCATCCATTTTTTGAACAGGGACATGTCTTTTTTCTAAATGTCTTAATTTGTCATTCCATACTGCCTCTTAACTCCATATTGTTATGATCCTTTATATTGTCTGACATTTTACTGTTCAATATTTGCTGTGCAGCTGCACTTGGCACTTTAAAAACATTGCACACTGCACTCATCGCACCATTTAAATCCACTGCACCTTATTGTCTATAAGTCATAGTTTATTTTTTCTTTTTATTCTCTTTCCCTTTATCTCCTTATTTTTAAGTTATTTTAAGGTTCTATTGTATCTCCTTGTTATTTTTATTATTTTATTATTTACATTTTTGCCTTAATTGCATGGTCAAAAGCAGATCAGGATACATTTCAATGCATGTTGAACCTGTAGAATTTGCATGTGCCAAATAAAGGAGCTTGAATCTTGACCCGAAAATGTGGCCAAAAATAAAGATCATAATCCAGCCGCAAATCTCGGAAAGGCTCGAGCTGAACGGGAGACGGGAGACGTCGGACTGGAGACAGAGTCAGACCTTATGGGACATTGTCAAACTGGGAACAGAAGCAGACTGGATGTGGTCACATCACACTGACCTCATGAAAATCTCTTAGATTAAAATCAGAGTGAGGAAGCTAAAGCACAAAGAAAATGACACGCTGGAGTCTGAAGAGCTGACAGTAATGATAATGTTCGCTGTTTTGATGTGAGAAAGTGTGTGTGAATGTGTGTGAACGTGTGTGTGAAGTGAGTATAGAAAGGCTACTGATGAAAAGCAAATGCTCGATTGAATATAAAGTGGTTTTTGGACAGATTTCAATAATCTCCCTCGCTCTTGTAAAGGCACAACGACAACATCAGACATTAAGTATGACAATACCACACAGTCTGGAAGCCAGACACAGCCAAGTGTGAAGCTAAAACATTGTGAAGCAGCACATAAGTCAGAATATTTGGCATTATTTAAGACTTGGTAGCATGGATTTTTGCTTTTTCGTTTGATTTGACTGGACTTACTGTTCATAAATCAACTTCTACCATCTTGTATTACTTACTTAAAAATCTCCTGGGCTCTTATGTGTACAAGCCTGCCGGGGGTCCCCGATTGGCCAGTAAAATCTAGTGCTGAAACAACTAATCGATTATGTCGATTAAAATCAATTATTAAGATAGTTGGCAACTAATTTAATAATCGATTAGTCAGGTCTACGTTATTATACACACACGTAGAGCGGTAGAGGGGGCAGTAAGCTAAGATTAAGCCGGATGCCGACTGGTGGGTTTGGGGTGGTGGTCTAGTGCAGCGTTTCTCAATCCCAGTCCTCACGGACCACCGCTGTGCACAGATTCGACTTTCCCGACCCACAGCACAGCTGATGTTACTGATTAGCTAATTAGCAACGTAGGACCAGCGTGCGACAGTGCAGGAAATACCGAATATGTGCAGAGTGGTGGGCCGCGAGGACTGGGATTGAGAAAGGCTGGTCTAGTGGAGGGTTTTTAATCGGTGGTCCGCAGTGGCAATGCAGGTGGTCCCCTGTGTGACGTGCAATTCAGTTTCACTACCTTTTGAAAATGATTTGATTTCCACATGATTTGGGCATCCTGAATAACGAATTTAGTCCAGATGTCTACAAAAAATAATCGAAAATACAGATCACCAACTTTCTAATAAGTTCGCGATGTGCATCCACCTCCCACTCGCATTTTAATTCTCACTGCTCTGCTTTTATGTCAAATATGCCTTCGCGTTGGACTGATGGAAGCATTTTGCAATCCCGTTTAATGCTCACTCTAAATCTCTCGGTGCCGTATTTACGATTAGACTCCTGCCTTTTTTCGCTCGTAAACAGGCCTCCCTGAAAGACTCGCAGACTATAAAGGTGGATAAGAGCGGTAACCTTGTCCCTCCCGGACTCGAGTGATCGCACGTTCAGGATGGGGTTAGGGCTTTACAGATTCATATATCAGGCTATTAAAGAAATCCAAAATAAAAAACTTGTGTAACAGCAGCACCGGATGTCCCTAGAGCGACGTGGGCGTCGAGTGCTAGAGCCAGAAGTCCATTAAGGGATTCGGTGAGAAGATTTGACACTTTGCTAATGGGGCCGGTAGGTGCCGTCTGGTGCTGACTGGTCTAGAAGAACACACACACACACGGGGCACGAAGAGATTGGATAGTGTTTAGGGCAAAATGCGGAGGCGAGTGCTTCAGGCAGCGTCGAGATGTTTCCACTTAACGCTCCAGATGACAGCAGTGATTTGTCTGCGTTTTATAATGTGAGTCGGGAAAACGAGGCGGGAGTGATGATAAGTAGTGCAGTTCTGACCGGGTCCATAAGGGGGCAGTGGTTAGTCCTAGAATGCAATGTTATTAATATGTGGACAATATCAACATCAGGGGCGGGAATCGAAAACAGGTTCCTAATCAGAACCAGCTGCAATTGATCAACTCCATCGGAATCGTTTCCCAGCATGACGTGTACAGAAAAAATTTGGTTCCTGTACACTTTTATTCCTTTTCCAGTACACTGGTGCTGGTGCCGGTTCTGGTGCTCGGCCGGTGCTGAACTGAGAACCAGCTGAGAACCGGCCCACATTTACACTGACCAGGGAGCTCAGCGGGAGCCGCATGATAATACGTCACAGGTCTCGCCCACTAAAAGAACGGTTGTTCGTACGAAGCCTGCAACTTTTAGTTCTTCCCTTATTTCTTCATATGCCTTCTTCTTTCTTTGTGCACGTTCCAATTTCTGCTGAATCTGGACGTCCATATTGCTAAAAGAGCTTTCATTTCTTCCGCGCTCCATGGTACCGGACTTTGGCTCTCCGCCATTTTCTCTTCTAAAGCTACCTATCACTCCGCCCACCTCTTGTGACGTCACGGGTTCTCGCTGCTAGACCAGCAAAGTTTAGGGGCCGGTTCGGAGCTTGTTTTAGGGCGCCGGCACCAATTTTTTTTTCTGTGGAAAAGTGCGGCACTGGTTCCAAAATTGGGAACCGGCACGGGATCCAAAGCAGTGGAAAAGGGGTATTTGAGGGCCCTGAGTTGGGCAGAAAAGATTACGTCAAACTCGACCACCCCAAACACAAACATTTTGAGATGCTTCCACCGGAAAGAGGCTGCAATCCTTCAGCATGAAAACCTCACACCACAAGAAAGCTCTTTTTCCGTCTGTAATTGGACTCCTCAACAAAGCTTAGGACACCGTTGCACTCATTGTAGTAATTTGCACATATCATGGTCAATGTCAGCATTTGCAGTTTAATTATATTTACTTTATTCACATTACATGTACATCTATTGTTATTGCACCATCACACCAAGTCAAATTCCTCATTATCCCCCTAGTCAGAAAACTTGGCAATAAAACGCAATTCTGATTCAAGGTTTCTTGCTAGACAATACAGAGGGAGGTCTTCCTGGCTAGGGGCTTGGAGCTGGCACTAAACAAAGCTGCTTTGTGACAATGTTGTAAAAGATGTTATGCAAATAAAATGGGAATACTAGAGTGAATGGAATGGAAATGAGTTTTCTACGTGTAACTTGCTATAAAACAGGGCCATAAAAAATGGATATCCAAAGGAGCAGCTGGTAGCGTAACGCTTGGCACTGTGATTGGAAGTCCGTAACCCTTAAAGGTACCACTGAGGTACTCGTGAGCAAGATACCGTCACCAACCACTGCTCACAAGGCGCTGGCAAAGAGTTGAACCACTGCTCCTTAACGGATGGGTCAATTGCAGAGGTCACATTTGGGTGTGGTGCACAGTCTGCTGTGCTGTGTTCACAATGACAAATAATCAGTCTCTTAAATGGCTTGGATACAACATGAAAGTGTATGGATGCTGTTTGGAATATTTATGGCAGCTACAAAAAAGTACAATTTTGTTCTTTAATGTAGTCAAAAATCAATGTTCATGATAAGACTTAAAGTAAGGATGAGTCAAACTGGACACTCACACTTGGTCATGTTTTGTATTAGGGACCGTCACAAAATTACAGAACTGTGTTAAAAGGACAATTTTTTTGTAATAAATAATTTATCATATACAGTGCTGTGCAAAAGTTTTAGGGCGGTGTGAAAAAATGCTGTAAACAAAGAATGCTTTCAGAAATATAAATAATGATTGTTTATTTTTATCAATTTACAAAATGCAAAGTGAGCGAACAAAAGAAAAATCCAAATCAAATCAATATTTGGTGTTACTACCTTTTGCCTTCAAACCAGCATCAATTCTTCTAGGTACACTTGCACAAAGTCAGGGATTTTGTAGGATTATAGTCATTATATTATTTTGTAGGATTATAGTCATTATATTATTTTGTAGGATTATAGGATTATAGATCTGTGGTTAGTTCTCCAAGATGTTTGAACAACCTACCAGCCGAGTTCCTTCAAAAACTGTGTGCAAGTGAACCTAGAAGAACTGATGCTGTTTTGAAGGCGAAGGGTGGTCACACCAAATATTGATTTGATTTAGATTCTCTTTTGTTCATTCACTGCATTTTGTTGATTGATGAAAATAAATAATTAACGCTTCCATTTGTGAAAGCATTCTATGTTTACAGCATTTTTTCACACCTGCCTAAAACTTTTGCACAGTATATATGTATATATGGGTGTGTAATTAGCATGTTGTTTTAGTAGGAAAACAGTATATAGTCAAGTGTTTCCTTATTAATTAATTTTTTAATTAAAAACTGGTACTCGGGATCGGCCGATACCCAAAGCCCAAGTATCGGCATCGGTATCGGAACCTGAAAAAGTTGGATCAGGGCATCTCTAGTTTTGCTATCTGTGTGAGATTCTTCTGTTGACTCTCATAATGATTAGATGACTAGATGTTAAAAAAACTACACTTAAACTGACCTACCCTACACCTAATAATACTACACCTAACTTTAACCAAACCGTAACCAAATCAAATCTTTAAGTTTCTCAAATAAAATCTGTAACTCTTCATTAAAAGCAGTTCTTCTCTTATGAGGACCACCATCGCACACAGTACCACTACAATAAGACTCCCCTCTAGAGAGTTTTTATATCATTAATAATACACAAGTTATAACAGCAGCTCACTGTCACGGCCGTGTCCCCTCGCAGGCCGTGCCACGCCCACGATCACCGGAGTTCTGACCTGGGGGTATTTGTTCTGTCCTCTGGGTTCACTTTCGGGGTCATTCCCATTGTGTCTGTTCCTCCTCATGTCTCTTCGGTTAGCATTAGCTTTCCCCGCTAGCTCACGCCCCACTTCCAGGTTTCTGTGTCTGCACTTCGTGCCCTCGCAAGTAGTTCAGTTCACTCCCCGTTTAGAGCGCACCCCACTTCCGCGTTTGTCGTCCGCCCACACTGCGTGCTCCCTACCTAGTAGGTTAGGATGTGTTTAGAGCACCCCCACGCTTATTATTACTTTCACCTGTCCCTCGTTACTTTCGGCTGGGGATTGGGACGTGCACTCATTAGTTTGTTAGTCCTTGGTATTTAAACCAGTCGGCCCGAGTCTTCTCGGTGTCCGTCACCCTCATGAATGGCGCGTTGGATTGTTTGCGTCGTTCCGTCTTGTTCCGTGTGTTTGTTCTCGCCTCGTTCTCTGTTGGATTTTTGCTCTGTTTTTCCGCGTCATCATTTCCATGTCAATCACCAGCTTCTCCCGTGTTTCTCCCCAGGCTCCTGTCTTCCGGTAAAACCCTCTCCGATCAGGCTGCCGTGTTGCTTCAGAGTCTGGATCGTTCTCCTTTCTCCTCGTGGGTCTTAGAGCGTCAGGATATCGCTCTTTCGGTTTCCCCGCCGGGGGATTTCCCCGTTAATCGTAGTCTACGTACTGGGAGCACGAGCCCCATCTTTATGTTGTTACTTTGTTCCTGTTCTGCTTAGTGTGTATATCTTTGCCCTGGATTTTTGTCACTTGTTTTCCCCAGGTTTTTTGGTCGCCGCGTTCCTCCTGGTTTTTCCCTGTTCCATTACCCTGCCTTCTTCTTCCAATAAACTGTTTTGTTCACCCCGTAAAGTGCGTCCTCCCTTCAGTGATCGTCCGCGCCATGACACTCATTATTTGGCAAGATGTGTTTCCCACTTAATAATCAGGCTCCCTTTTGCCAGATATAAATGTCAATAACTCATGAATAATTATTAAGAATTTTAGCACAAAATATACATACATTTTAAGACAGATGGTGCCGTATAAAATCCTACCTCAGACTTTGGACATACCTGGCACAAGGGCTACCTTCCCAACGTACAATAAATACATCATAAAATATCGTCTGAAAGTATTGGGCAAATCTAAGCATTGATCCGATTCTGATAATATCGTGCATCCCTATCGGCTGATTTTGAGTAAACCAACCTCGCTGTCCGAGTTGATGATTCCTGCATCCATGGTGATGCTTCATGGCACTTTTATCTCTAATTATTAATGAGTCACTGACATTTATATCTGGCAAAAGGGAGCCTTGTTGTAAAGTGTGAAACACGTCTTGCCAAATAGTGAGCCACTGCTATAACTTGTGTATCACTGCACATTAATGATATAAAACTGTCTACAACCTGATAATAAATCATTTATAACTCTTTATAAGGTGAATAAATGTTCCCACAAAACCTGAAAAATCGGAGGTCCCCCTTTGTTTTAAGGGTTAATCAGGTCCTCAAAAATGCCTAAAAACCACACACACACGCACACTTCCGTCTCATATCTTAGGACCTTTAAGTTCTTAACTTTGGACAAGGATGTACAAAGAGCTTTCTTCATCTTAGCAGGCTGTTGTTCACACACACACACACACACACAAACACACACACACTTCTAAAAACAGAAGATCAGAGGAGAATACCCCCATATGAGTACACCCACATGCACTTACACACACACAGGGAAGCGAGAAAGCCATGGTGGTGTGATTCCGTGATGGGGACGGGCTGCAGTAAATGTCAGCTGGTGTGTGTGTGTGTCTGTATGTGTGTGTGTGTATTTGGATAAAAGTGGTGGAGAGAGGGACGCGCCGGAGTCACGCTGCCATTTCTACTTCCTGCAGGCTGAGCCGAGACCCCCGGCGGGGGAAAACCCTCAACACACACACACACATGAAAGATCATCCCCACCTCCCAGAGTCAGGTGGGCCATCCTGTGTGTGTGTGTGTGTGTGTGTGTTTGTGCACATTTTATGTAAGAACTCACTTCCACTTTTAGAAGCCCTTAGGTGGGCCATCCGGTCTGGGTTTGCGTGCTACTAAGTGGGTTTGTGTGGGAAAAGTGTGTGTGTGTATGTGTGTGTGTGTAGGGGGGGTAGGGGTAGGTGTGTGAAGTGAGAAACAAATGAGTGTGAGATCTTGCTTGTATGTGTGTGTGAGTTTGTCAGTCTGTGTGTGTTTATATGTGACCCGATCTGCCGTAATAAGTCGGAAGTCGGTGTTCTATTTATTTAGATACGGGCCGATTATGTTGAAAAACATCACAAAAATATCGATTTTTCTTTTTTGGAGACCAGATTAATTTTGAAGACCCTTTCTTTCATATAAGACCAAAAAAGAAAATTTGATATTTTTGATGTTTGTCAACATAATCGGCCCGTATCTAAATAAATAGAACGCCTACTTCCGACTCATTACGGCAGATCGGGTCACATATATTTTATGAAACTCTTAGGCGAGGCATCATATTTGAGTGTGTGTGAGAGAGTTTACTAGTCTCTGTGTTCATGTATTTATCGCATTGTGGGGACCTTTTTGTCCCCTAAAATCACTTTTATCACTTTTTTGGGCTTTGTGGGGACATTTGAGAGGTCCCCATGAGGAGAAATGACTTTATAGAAAATGTGCTTGTTTTATTTGAGAAACTTAAAGAGGTAAAAGATGTGCTTTTGGTTACTGAGGTTAAGGTTAAGGTTAGGATTAGGATTAGGTGTAAAATGATCTACTTTAGTCATTATGGGAGTCTATGGAAAGACCTCACAAAGATAGTAATACAGAGACTGCGTGTGTGTGTGTGTTGAATTTGTACATATTTGTTTTATTCCCCTCCACTTTTAGAACCTCTCAGGTGGGCCGACCTGTGTGTGTGTGTGTTTTCTGAAACTACTCCACTTTTAGAACCCAATGGGTGGGACATCCTGTGAGTGTGTGAGTGTGTGCCTAAAGGTGTGAGAGAGAAACAAATAAGTGTGATTCTGAGTGTGTGTGTGTGTGTGTGTATTCGTACCTGTTTTCTTCCCTTCCACTTTTAGAACCTCTCAGGTGAGTAATCCTGTGTGTGTGTGTGTGTGGGAAGTGGTGAGAGATAAGCAAATGACTGTGAGACTGTGTTTGTCTCAGGGTGCTTGTGTGTGTGTGTGTGTTTTTCCATGTGTGTGTTTTATGTCGGTGTTCCCCTCCACCTCGACAATCAGTGCACTGCAGGGATTCTGTACGTGTGTGTGTGTGTGTGTGTCTAAACATGAACATGTACAGTTGCGTGGATTCTCAGGAGCGCCACTGTACACACCAAACAGCATGTAATGGAACTACTGAGGTACCCTAATCAAGGTACCAAGGGTACCACTTATGCACTGAGCAAGTCACCATCCCCAACCCCAGCAGAGGTACCACTGAGGTACCCGTGTGCAAGGTACTGTTGTTCAAGAGCGGCAAAGGGATCACTGAAGTACCCATGAGCAAGGTACCATTCCCAAGAGCGGTACAGGTACCACTG
>JAVGVS010000143.1:777676-925911 GCA_032718565.1 Distichodus sexfasciatus
ATCTGGATGGAGAGAGAAGAGACAAATAAAGAACAAACTCAAGAAACACTTTATTTCTGCCTGAAGTCAGAGACAACACCCACCGCTAGAGCCGCGACAATTCCCATAACGCTCATGGGAATAAGAGCCATTCAAATTCAGAAACACTTCACAGAATACGAATGTTTTTAAACACTAATTATAATGTTACTATAACAACTACACCGCGTGAAATCACATGACCATGTAATAATGCTACTCGAATTAAAGATGGGTCCGATTCTGCGTACGTGGGATCCGATATCGGTCCGACAATCCATCAAACAGTTGGAACGGTATCGGTGGCGCTATTTATTTTCTAAATGCGACACTCTACTGGTTCTGCATCAGACGTGACGCGGGTGCAGGAAGCTGGCTTATTGTCTCGCCGACATTTACGGCCCCATGAAACTGCTTTTGGTTTTTTTTCCTAAATTCGCTTAATTTTTTGAATTCGTTTATTTATTCTTCTGAATCTGTTTACGTTATAATCATATTTTATTCACCTAAAAAATGTTCTTTTAAATTTTTTATTTTTATTTTTTAAATTTTTTTAATTATTATTATTATTTTTATTATTTATAATTTATTTTATTTATTTATTTTAAAGTGTCTAATCATGGAGTGATGGGAAAAAAGAATGCAATAGGAAAAAATTTCACATTAAATGACTGTTATTCAACTTCAACAGAGTGCTGGGGTTCAGCAGAACATTTACTGCTTTGGTAAAACATTTACCTGTAAACAACAAAAACATCTATTGCAAACCACGGATGTGAGCTTTTGACTGCAGGTCGCCACGCATTCTTGCGGCAGTCTTATCGGTGCTGGCAAACTCACAAAGAGTTGTTCCGAATTATTCTAAACTGCACCAACACCCACCCAATTTTTGAGGCTTCAAAGCCTCTTCGCCACAGCTGACCGTTGACGTTTCCCCCTCTGTGTCTGTGCGTTTGTGTGTGTGGAAAGCTGCGTCCCACCTCAACAGGTAACACGTACAGGGGGCTGCAGCGGCCAAAATTGATTAGAAACCATTGCTTTGCTTTGCCCACACACCGATATCAGCCAATTATACCACATTCCGCGTTTTACAACGGATTCCATTTTATTTGTTGGATTCCGTGATTCCGTCCGCGTTTCCCGCATCACGTAAATCACAGGGCCCTAGACATTTACGCTAATTCCTACATATTGATAAGACAATGAGCAGAACAAGCAACGCAACGCATTACAAGTTGAGTTGTCCAGGTGTAGACGGCGCGTCGGGACTCACAGTGATAACGAACGGGACGGCGCTGATCATCTCCAGAATGAACGGCACACGTAGCACTTGCTCCCACACGTTGCCCTGGAAACGCACACACACGCACACAGACACACACACATACACACAGAGACCTGGTGTCAGTGTTCGTGTGTGTGTGTGTGTGTGTGTGTGTGTACTGTATAATGGGGGAATGAACAGATTGGGGCCGAACAGGACGAGGGCGGAGGCTGGTGGTGTCGGCACTGTTGGGTCGGTGCAAACTGCCGATATATCAGACCCTGAGCTCAGCATGGGAGGAGAGCACAAGCTGAACTAAAGAGAAATCAATAGAGAGAGAGAAAGAGAGAGAGAAAGAAAGAGAGAGAGAGAGAGAGAGAGAGAGAGAAAGAAAAAGAGGGAGAGAGAGAGAAGGAAAAGTCATGGACCTAATTATCAGAGGATTATAGATAATGGAGAGATCTGAGAAAAGTGATTGGTAGATGGAAAGAAAGAAAAAAAGAAAGAAAAAAAAATTAAAAAAATAAACGGATAGAGAAAGAGGAAGAGAGAGAAAAACAGAGAGAGTGAGAAGTGATGGATGGAGAGATACAGGAGGAGAGTTGAGAATAGTGCCTGGTAGATTGATAGAAAAAGCGAGGGAGGCTGAAAGAAGGAGAGAGAGAGAGAGATGGAGAGAGAGAGAGAGAGAGAGAGAGAGATATGGAGAGACCGTGAGAGAGGGATGGAGAGAGAGAGAGAGAGAGAGAGAGAGAGAGATGGATGGATGGATGGATGGAGAGATTTCAAAGGAGATTTGAGAGAAGTGGCTGATGGATGGAAAGAAAAAAGGAACAAAATAAGAAAGAAATGGATAGAGAAAGACAGAGAGCGAGGGGGAGAGAGAGAGAGATGGAGAAGTGATGGACGGAGAGATATCGGAGGGTAGTGGAAAGAAAGCAAGGCAAAGAGAAAGAGAGAGAGAGAGCGGGGAGAATTGATGGAGGGAAATAGATTGGCGGGATAGATGGAACGGGGGATTTGGAGAAATAAATAGGAGGGTATGGACCAAACGTGAGAGAAGGAAAGAAAGAAAGAAAAGAAAATAAAGAAAACGATAAGAAAAGAAAAGAAAAGAAAACGATAAGAAGGAAAGAGGAAAAGAAATTGATAGAGAAAAGACAGAGAGAGAAAAACAGAGAGCGAGGGAGAAGTGATGGATGGAGAGCTATGGGAGGAGAGCTGAGAAAAGTGGATAGAGAAAGCGAGGGGGAGAGGGAGAGAGAGAGGGAGAGAGAGAGAGAGAGAGAGTGAGAGACTCCAGCTGACTCGAAAGCAGACGTGAAGCAGACAGCGGGCGACGGAGGTCTGTAAGAGTCGAGCATCATCACCGCTGCTGCCGCCACAACAAGAGCTCTCAGAAAACAAAGAGTCGATTTGTCCCTCCGTCCTACCTGCACTCGTCTGCCTCCTCCCCCCATCCTGCCTCTTTCATCCTGCTCCTACCCCCCCCAACACACACATCACAGTAAGCGCCGGCGGTCAGACCGGAGCCCGACTCGGACTGCAGATCGGACTGGAGGGAGTGTGATGGGGCAAAAAATATCTACGTTATTACTCATAAAGAAAGCGCTTCGAGCGTTTACAGCCTTCAGGTGTCAGATTCAAATACACAAGCATCACTGCTGCTGCCACAAACAAGAACTCTGAGAAAACAAAGCAGCAATTTCTCCCTCCGTTGTCCATCATCCCTCCTCCTCCTCCTCGTCATCCTCCTTCCACCGCTCTGCGTCTTTGACGCTGGCTCCTACACTTATTTAACAAAGAGACTGCACCTTATGTTCCTGGAATTTTTCATTTGTCAAAGCTCACTGCATTACAAACAGACATTGGTAGCGTAACGGTTGCTCGGGTTGAATCACGGTCCGGTAACAGGTACCACAGAGGTACTCATGAGCAGGATACCGTCCCCAAGCACTGCTCCCTCGGCGCTGCCCATGTCAACACAGACACGCTCACTGTGACCCCTACGAAGGCAATTTCGAGTAACCTACACCATGTGCTTTTGGAACTGAAAAAAATCCACGTGAACATAAAGAGAGCACAGTGGTACCTTTACTGGTCTGGGATTCGAACCTTCCGGTCACTGCTGACACTACACGACACGTCGGAGTACCCAGAACTGTAAAGTCGGGCCTCCAATGCCTCAGTCCAGACTACACGCTGCGTCGCCATGCTTGCACTCTGTACGCAGTTCTGAGTTCGCTACGACGGCGTATTACGGCCACTGTAGATCAAAAAGAAAAAAAATGGAGCGGGGTAAAATTCCGAGGCAAAAAAACAGAAATTCCGAGATTTAAGATTTATGAGAAGAAAAAGTTGGATGTTCTCTGAGATTAATTCATCTCTGGGGGTAGCCAACTTTTTTCTCGCAAATTTGTGAGTTTTTTCCAAAAGTGAGGTTTAAGCACAAATTTCATCTCAAGAACGGCTGGTGAATCAGGTCCAATATTTGAATCTGATTCCAGCATTTATTTATGACATTTAGCAGACGCTTTTATCCAAATTTTCCGAATTTCAGGGTCAGTCTTCCTGGAGCACTTTGGGGTTAAGGGTCCTTGTCCAGGAACCAGATGATAGTAATGCTGGAGGGAGGTTCAAACCCACGACCTCTTGGTCCAGAAGCGAGTATCCTAACCTCTACACCACTAACCCCCTAATAGAATGCTGCTGACCAGCAAATGACCGTTATGAATCAGTTTATAATGTCTTCCATTGTTTTCTGCAGCGTCTCTGGGTCCGTCATAAAAATGTCACTGCAACTGGTCACGACAAACCTCCTTAATC
The DNA here is from genome assembly GCA_032718565.1 of Distichodus sexfasciatus. Taxonomy (NCBI): domain Eukaryota; kingdom Metazoa; phylum Chordata; class Actinopteri; order Characiformes; family Distichodontidae; genus Distichodus; species Distichodus sexfasciatus. The sequence continues at coordinate 781,785 of JAVGVS010000143.1, forward strand.
TGTCTAATCTGATGAAATCCACTCGAGAGAGCAGCTGCAGAAGGTAGGAGTCAGAAGGCAGGTTTTGCAGAGCTGTGAAAATCCCCAAATTTATGTAGGAGAGGATTGCTGGCAGTTTTCATCAGACCATAGAGTAAGAACGTGTAGTGTGTGTGTGTGTGTGTGCGTGCGTCTGTGTGTGTGTGTGTGTGTGCGTGCGTCTGTGTGTGTGTGTGTGCGTGTGTGTGTGTGTTAACGGGTGTTGCTCACCTTGTAGCTTAGGTAGACAAGCAACATGGTCTCAGAAAAGCTGATGAGGGCCACAAGCACCTGTTGAGGGGAGAGAAGTGATGGATAGATGAAGAGAAACAGGTGGAGGGAGGTACGGAAAGATGGAGATGGACAGAAAGGTAGTGCAAAGAAAAGAGCGAGTGAGCGTGTGTGAAAGACAGGGAGAAATGAGAGTATTGGAACACACACACACACACACACACACAGTGTTAGAGAGAATAGATAGATAGACAGATAAATAGATAGACAGATGTGTGTGTGGACAATGTGTGTGTGTGTGTTGAAAAGGTTAAAGGATCTGACCTGTAGTGCCCAAAGTGGCAGAGGTCTGTTCACCCAGATAATGAGGGACCTGGTGGAAAAATACACAGCAGTGTCACAACACAGCAAAACACACACACACACACACACGAGAGAAACACAACATGAGGAAGCCTGAAACACACACACACACACACACGAGAGAAACACAACATGAGGAAGCCTGAAACACACACACACACACACGAGAGAAACACAACATGAGGAAGCCTGAAACACACACACACACACACACGAGAGAAACACAACATGAGGAAGCCTGAAACACACACACACACACGAGAGAAACACAACATGAGGAAGCCTGAAACACACACACACACACACTTTTTTAAGAATATGAGCACCATGGGGACTGATATTTTAAAGTTAGAAGTTCAAAACTGGGGGTTTTATGTAACGTCACACTTTATCAATGTGAAATCAGGTCAAAATTCCCGTTATGGGTGTAAACACACACACACACACACACACACCATGAAACATGGCAAGACTGAAGTCTTTGCTAAATATAGTCATGTATTGCGATATCGTCCCCCCTCCCGTGGCAGTGGGTAACTATCAATAAGCCGATACTACAACTCACACATCATCAAACACACACACGGACACAGACGGACACACACACACACACACCATTGAAACACACAGAGAAAAATCTTGGCTAAATATAACCTTGTATTATGATACTGCTCGTCTCCCGTTGCCGCAGGCAACTATCGATAAGCCGATACTACAACATCAGACACACACACACACACAGTGGTTCTGTCCAGCTCGAGTCTGGTCTACGGGAGAGAGTGGGGGCCCCCGGCGTAATGAGAATGTATGATTATTGGTACGTTACGGGCGAGGCTCCGCGGGCATGCAGTGCATTGTGGGAGACGCGGTGCCAATCGATAGTGCTCTGTTTTCCCCTCGTTAAAGAAAGAGGAGGAGGAGGAGGAGGAGGAGGAGGGGAGCCGGACCACCGGGGTAGAGACGCAGACGCTTACCAGTCAAAGTGGCTTTTGTTCTGTGCTGAGGCATTCTGACGGAGACAGCCGGGACTGTGGAGGGGGTACACACACACACACACACACACACACACACACACACACACACACACAATAAAACATGAGGAAAGGGCAAGTGGCCAATGTTCGATTTTTATTTTCTGACAGAACGTCCATCTTTTACCGTTACGGCGCTTTTGTCTCTCGTCTTCCTTTTGCGCTCACACTTTCTTTCTTTCTGTATCACTCTCACTCTCACTCTCTATCTGCCTTTTGCTCTCAGTCTCACCTTCTCATCCACCAACACGGTGGACTCGCATATAAAAATAAAAAATAGTCACAAAGCTGAAAATTAACTTTTTGTCTCAACTGTCCTTTGCAGAACTTTACCCACGATCCCTAAAGTCAGACTTTCATTTTCTACTTCTACCTCCTGGGGCAGCTGGTGGCGTAACGGTAGGGTGTTCGCCCCGTGACCAGAAGGTCGCAGGTTCCAATCCAGGGCCGGTAGAGTTACCACTTTAGGTACTCATGAGCAAAGGTACCGTCCCAAAGCACTGCTCCCCGGGCGCTTGTTAGCTGCCCACTGCTCCTTCACGGATGGGGCAAATGCAGAGGTCACTTTTCGTTGTGGTGCACTGTGTGCTGTGTTCACAATGACAAATAATCACTCACTTTCTTAGACTTTATGGGCTGGTTTCTCGCTCATGGATTAAGCCTAGTCTTGGACTAATTTGTAGTACCAATGGAGATTCTCCATTCAAACTCAGAACTAGTCTAGGACTAGGCTTAATCATCAACCGGGAAATTGGCCCCAAGTGCTGCTTTCTTGAACATGGATTAAGGCTAGTCTTGGACTAAGTTGTAGGACCAATGGAGATTTACCACTGAAAGTCAAAGTTAGTCTAGGACTAGGCTTAATCTTGACCCTATATGTTATAGTTTATTTATACGTGTGTACTCTATCGGCCTTGCTTGTAGTCTGTAGAAAGTGGAGCCACGTCGTCTCGTCTCTCTGTATACTTGTTAGAGATGGGTCGATACCACTTTTTCTTATGTCCGATACCGATATTGTAAATTTGGATATCTGCCGATACCGATACAGTCACAGTCTTTTATATAACATAACGTAATGATTTAAAATGTCTGAATACATGACTGAGATTATTGTTATGCTTAATGCTTAAATGCTTTATTTAAATCCTGTTTTCCTACTAAAACAATGTAATATTTACACACATGTATATACTAAATTATGTTTTCAAAAATTGTTCGTTTAGACATATAAATATTTCTTCTTTCTTATTGATTACACTATAACTTTATAAAATTGAAACAAAAAAATTGATCAGTTGAAAATGAAATACTGAGGTTTGTCATTTTGAACCTATTTGGCCTATAAAATGAGCTGCTTTTGCAGAGAAGCGTTGGGCGCGCGTTCCAGAATAAACGATGGAAAATCTATGAGAAATACTAAATAAACGGCAGAATTGTGAGTGGAACGCTGGTTGTTGTGGTTATTTTTCAGCTAAAATATGGTTTGTGTCTGTAATAAAGGGGACGTTTTGACCGAACTGGAGCGTTTTAGCATGTAACGGCGCTCATGCGCACGGTCATTAACACAGCGCGTGTGTTTTTATGCATTTACTTCCGTTTTAGTGCACGGAACATCTCACAAATACTTTCACATGCAGAGGGATCAGGTCTTGTCTTAATCGCGCCACTGAAAACGTTGTGTGTCACTATTAAGCGTCCGTGTGAAATACAAGCGGAGCTGCTCTAGCGAGTAAAATCAATTAAACCAAGCTTCCATTCCAGAAAAAATTCTAGAAAACAGATCGGCTCCATAGAACGGCCCAATGCCGCCGATATCCGATCCAGCTGTTTGAGCGGGTTATCGGACCGATACCGATCCACATATCAGATCGGCTACATCTCTAGTACTTGTATGTGGCAGAGATGACAATAAACGTTACTTTGACTTCCCTTGTAGGTTAGTCAAGGAAAATCCGACCTGGGCGAGATTCTTTCCTTTCAGATCAAGCAGCGAAAACTGTATCACGGTGTGTGTAATTTAGGTCCTGGTACACAGGTAGCTGGGTGTTTATAAAATCGGACATTTTTTCTCCTCCGTTTTTGAAAATTACTTCGTGCACATGAGCTCGTTTTCAAAAATATGTCTGTACACACGAATCCGGATAAATACGTCATCAAGAGCTGTGTAGAACCACGTCAGCCAATCAGAATCCTGGAAAAACAGAAGAAATTTACATCCGGTTACAATGACTTTTACATGTGGCTGCGTCGTAAACGACGGCGAATAGAGGGTGCTTGATGTGGACAGATAGGGAAGTGGTGCTACTTTTAAACGTACGCAGGTGCAAACCAGCACAAATAGCTTGAGTAAGGGAGACGAGAATCGCTGCTCTGACGGTATCCATCTTCAGTCCTCAGCGTAAACAAACCTCACACACCCGGCGTCAACGCATTTCCTCTCAAACGCTTATGGCGCTATGAACCTAAAACTCCGTTTCCCTCGTCCACACGTAGTCACTGAAGCTGGAGTTTTCTCCATGTTGGCCTGAGTTTTCAAAAATAACCCGTTTCAAAGACTGAACCCTCCGTTTACGTTTGGACGATAGCCAAAACCGCATTTAAAAAATGATCGTTTTTTATAAATACCCGGATACGTGTATGGGGCCGTAATTTGAAAGTGAGTGATTATTTGTCATTGTGAACACACCACAGCTCAGCACACAACGAAATCTGACCTCGGCATTTAACCCATCCCCGAAGGAGCAGTGGACAGCTAACAAGCGCCCGCGGGGCAGTGCTTGGGGACGGTATCCTGCTCATGAGTACCTCAGTGGTAACTTTACAGGCCCTGGATGCGAACCTGCAACCTTCTGGTCACGCGGCGGACACCCTACCGTTACGCCACCAACTGGCCCATTTGATGGTGAACGTACTGCCTTGGTGACTACTGCAAATTTGCACGTCCAAAGTGATATATTGTATGTAACTGAAATGCTAACGCCAATGTTCTGCACTTTATGCTCTGCTATGGTTCTGGTATATGTGTGTGTGTCTGTGAGTGTGTGTGTGACCATCATCTGCGCTCCTCATATTAACCCTGACGACCTGGACCTCGTCCTGGCCACCGCACTGCCCACTTACCCTCACCCCACTACCCAGCAGCCCTGTGGGCTTTACACAGTCTCTCCCTCTTTCACTCACACCTTCCCTCGCCCTCACTTTCTCACTCCCACCAGGAGTCCAGCTTTCTATTTTCACAAGACATTGTGCTCTCCTCACCTGGGGCTGCGCTTTCTGTCCTTCAAGAGCCTCCTTCACTCCCTCTCTCTCACTCCTTCTCTCTGTATTTCCCTCAAACGCCCCCTCTCGCTCCTATTTCTCTATCACTTATTTCACATATTTCACACATATTTCTTGTGACTTATTTGTGACCCTCCACGGCAAAACCAGTCGCTTGTCGCAAATTTTCAAAATTGAGTTATTATGTTTTCATGAAAGGGCATAAATCAAGCTTCAAAACGATACCTATATGGAATGAATGGGACGACATATGACTGAGATATCAACATTCAAAGGAGTCGGGTTTCTCCTGTCACGCCAAGTGAGAAACGGAGAAATCTGCCTTTGAAGTTGACTATCGCCGTAGCACTCACAGACGCTTGGTGCGGTCGCGGCTACGTTTGCATTTACGGTAGCCTACGCTGCATTCACAGCCACACGGATAGCCTACCTGCGTTAGGTTAACTGAACTCGGGAGACGAAGATGGATTCCGGAGAAATATCTTCACGCTAGTCAACCAGTGGATTTACCGTAAATATTGAAGTAGAGCGGTCAAAACACAAACTTTTAACATTCTGCTGGAATTGAATTCCTCACCTCAAGAAAGTCACGTTTTTAGGATGGAAAGGGTAAGTTTTTCAGCCAAATTTATTCACAACAGTACAGTATAGACCTTCCACTGTTTCAAAACACTAAAAACAAAAAATCCAAAATTTTACTCCACGCAACATAAACGCTCGTTTTTCTGGGAAACCTCCGTTGCGACAAGCGACTGGTTTTGCCGTGCAGACTCACATTTATCAAAAACATGCTGTTCCTTTGTTGTTTGATTTTGCAGGTATTGATACTGCGTATGAAAAGCAAATGTATCACATCTTGTTGAAAACTTAAATAAAAAATCATTTTGATGTTAACGTCCAGTTTAGCTCTAGATCAAGGCATCACAGATTTAACACAATGAAAGGGACTTTTCCGGCCGGTTGTGTGTGTATCTGTGCGTCTCTCACCAGTCCCTCTGTTCGTGCGGGTCGTCCAGCAGAACCCGGACGATGTAGAGCAGGCAGCTGACCACCTTCAGGAAGAAATTGAAGAGTCGGACCCTCAGACCTGCGGCAGAGACACGGCTCAGATCGACCGCTGACATATCAGAGCTGTGAGACGCGCTGGACAAGGGTCCCGAGGTCCCAGAGTCCTGGTCTCACATGTTTTTATCAGCAGATCCCGAGCGGCATGTTTCATGTAAACTAACCTGTGAACTCAGCCTAGAATATGACAAATCCAACAGGAATACAGTGAAATTGGCATTACCTAGCTGGTGGAATCCAATGGAAAGTGTTCTCCAGGGATTATCACAACAAACACTGCTATTTATTATGGATTATAGAGAATTCTGCCAATTTTGAAGCCAATCGAATCCTCAGAATTTCAGAATCGTGCACCCCTACAAGTTACAGGCTTCCGAATCAGTGGAGTTCTCCTTTAATTTATAGATTTTGACATATACTGTAGGGCCCTATGATTTACGTGATGCGGGAAACGCGGACGGAATCGCGGAATCCAACAAATAAAATGGAATCCGTTGTAAAACCCGGAATGTCTTACAATTGGCTGATATCGGTGTGTGGGCAAAGCAAAGCAATGGTTTCTAATCAATTTTGGCCGCTGCAGCCCCCTGTACGTGTTACCTGTTGAGGCGGGATGCAGCTTTCCACACACACAAACGCACAGACACAGAGGGGGAAACCTCAACGGTCAGCTATGGCCAAGAGGCTCGCCGAAACACCGAAGTCCTCAAAGAAATTATGGAATTGGAGTGTTAGTGCTAAGTTTAGAGCGGAACAAAACCCAAATGATTTTTATGAATCGGGAGAACAACTCTTTTGTAAGTTTTGCCAGCACACGATAGACTGTACCCGCAAGAACACGTGACGACCACTTACAGTCAAAAACTCACATCAGAAACGTTTAGTTTTGCACGAAATAATGAATTTTTTTTGTTGTTTACAGGTAAATGTTTTACCAAAGCAGTAAATGTTCTGCTGAACGCCAGCACTTTGTTGAAGTTGAATAACAGTCATTTAATGTGATTTTTTTTCCTATTGCTTTGTTCTTTTTTCCCATTCACTCCATAATTAGACACTTTTTAGGTGAATAAATATGATTATAACGTAAAACACGGAATTCAGAAGAATAAAAATGGAAAAAACGGAATTCAGGAAAAAACTAAACGGATTTCATAGGGCCCTAACAGTGGCATCTGAGAGCTTTGATGTCTTTGATGTTACAGCTGTTGCAATGGCACCGCCAATAAAATTAAATGAGCATATGACAGTACACAAATTGGAGCTGTTTTACAGTTTTTACAAGCTGTACAAGACATACATATTTTATATGAAACATGCCTGGGATCTATAGAAGCGTTTCTCAACCCGGTCCTCGAGCTCCAACGCTCTGCACCCCACTCCCACGTAGCTAGTTTAGTTTATGAGTTGCATCGGGTGTGCTGTGGTCTGACAAATAAACTGGCTTTCGGCAGAGCATTGGGTCCGGAGCACTGGGGTTGAGAGAGGTTGTGATCCTGTCCCGGTTGAAGGCTTCCAGACGAGTACTTACGGATGGCGTAGAACAGAAGCGTTGACGTCACGGTTAAAGAGCTAGAAACACACCACAAGCAGCCATGAGCAGCACAATTTCCACAGAGCCACTGACACAGAGCCACCGCACCACTTCCACGCAAACCACAAGTCACACAATGGCACAGGAAAAAAAAGAAGCATCGGCGAACAAAAAATCAGCACCATCGACACCACCACCGCCACCGCCACGGTCACCATCACCGTCACCACAAGCGGCCTCACTCACTGGATCTTTGGTTTTTGATGAAGAAGAGCTTTAGCCTTTCCTTGAACGTGTTCTCGTTCACGTAGAACTCTACCTGCACTCTGGGAAGACGACGGCCATAGAGACGCAAGACAGACAAACGGACGGACAGACAGACAGATCAGGGAGAATAAAAGGGATGGAGGGAGGAGGGTGAGGAAAAAAGGAAAAGTAGAGTTAGTCGCTCTGAGTGGGACTGTGTGAGTTTAATGGACGGCTTTTATTATTAAATGAAAAGGAGAAAATTGGTGAGAAACGTGTGTTGCCAAAGGCTATGAGAATAAACGATGTCCTTTCTGCTCTTGGCACACACACAGTCGGTCCTGGCCTTGTTATCGGAGATAAATATAGACTCAGAAATGTTTTTTTTTCTCCTGATGTTTGGTCCATCAGCAGAGGCCTTGGCTAACAGCTAACCCTCATTTGTTATAATTTATTCCCTCCTTCCTGTCTCTCTCCCACGCTACATCTCTCCCTCAATGCTGTGCTGTCCTTGTGTTGTTTACGCCACACATTTTATTGCAAATTTCATGCGTAATTTTAACTTTTTATTTTATAAATCTTCAAATATCAAAATCGGTATCTGTCTTAATCGCGCATCCTTTAGCTCAAGGCATTTGTGACCCTCCACGGCAGAACCAGTCGCTTGTCGCAAATTGTCAAAATTGAGTTATGATGTTTTTGTGAAAGGGCATAAATCAAGCTTCAAAACGATACCAATATGAGATGAATCAGACGACATATGACTGAGATATCAACATTCAAAGGAGTCGGGTTTCTCCTGTCACGCCAAGTGAGAAACGGAGAAATCTGCCTTTGAAGTTGACTATCGCCGTAGCACTCACAGACGCTTGGTGCGGTCGCGGCTACGTTTGCATTTACGGTAGCCTACGCTGCATTCACAGCCACACGGATAGTCTACCTGCGTTAGGTTAACTGAACTCGGGAGACGGAGATGGATTCCGGAGAAATATCTTCACGCTAGTCAACCAGTGGATTTACCGTAAATATTGGAGTAGAGCGGTCAAAACAGAAACTTTTAACATTCTGCTGGAATTGAATTCCTCACCTCAAGAAAGTCAGGTTTTGAGGATGGAAAGGGTAAGTTTTTCAGCCAAATTTATTCCCAGCAGTACAGTATAGACCTTCCACTGTTTCAAAACACTAAAAACAAAAAAATCCAACATTTTACCCCACGCAACATAAACGCTCGTTTTTCTCGGAAACCTCCATTTGCGACAAGCGACTGGTTTCGTTGTGCAGAGTCACATATAGGGTCAGACTGGGGTCACAGGGAGCAACTCTGGGCGGGCGCCAACACACCGCAGTGCACACACTCGCATCCACACCTAAGGTGGCAATTTAGAGTAACCAGTCAAACTAAAGTGTTTGGACTGTGGGAGGGAACCAGGGCACCCGGAGAAAACCCACACAAACGTGGAGAGAGCACACAAACTCCACACAGAAAGGCCAGGGGATGGAACCCGGGACCTTCTTGATGTGAGGAGACAGCGCTAACCGCTCGGGTCAGATTTAGCCAAAAACCTTTTAAGGTAAGTGTATATGTTTGACCACTTGTTATCTGTCATCTTGGGACCATAGTTTGCTCAGTGGTGCAAAAGTGGTACCTTCGCCGGTCTTGGTTGGTGCTACCTTAGTGGTACCTTTACTGCTCTTGAGGATAATACTCTACTTAGTCTTCGGTACAGTAGTTTGGTCACAGGTATGGTACCTTGCTCAGGGGTACCTTAGCAGTAGCTTGTTTGCCACTACCTCAGTGTTACCTTTACTGGTCTTGGACAGGGGTACTTCAGTGGTACCTTTATTGGTCTTGGGAATGGCTACCAGGGCTTCATCAGTGGCACCTTTACCGGTCCTGCACAGGAGTACTTCAGTGGTACCTTTACTGCTCTTGGGAATGGCTACCAGGGCTACGTCAGTGGTACCTTTACTGGTCTTGCACAGGAGTACTTCAGTGGTACCTTTACTGGTCTTGCACAGGGGTATTTCAGTGGTACCTTTACTGTTCTTGCAAAGAGGTACTTCAGTGGTACCTTTATTGGTCTTGGGAATGGCTACCAGGGCTACGTCAGTGGCCCCTTTACAGGTCTTGCACAGGAGTACTTCAGTGGTACTTTTATGGTTCTTGAACGGGGTACTTCAGTGGTACCTTTATTGGTCTTGGGAATGGCTACCAAGGCTATGTCAGTGGTACCTTTACTGGACTTGCACAGGAGTACTTCAGTGGAACTTTTACCGGTTTTGGTAAAGGTATCTTCGTTGCTCAGGACTACTTCAGTGGTACCTTTATTGACCTTGGTGACGGCATCTTGCTCAAAGGTTTCTTAGTGGTATCTTTGCTGGTCTCAAGGATGACACCTTGCTCAGGAGTACCTCAGTCATATTTTTGCTGGTCTTTGCATTGGTGTCTTGGTGAGGAGTACGTCAGTGGTAGCTTTCTTGGTGTTGGGGTTGGTACTTTTACTAGGGCTTTCTTAGAGGTATTTTTACTTGTTTTTGGGATGGTCTGTTGCTCAGGTGTACCTCAGTGGTAGTTTTTGCTGTACATATATCACAAGACTGACGTTTGATTAACCGTTCGGCTTCTTTACACGTGGTCTTCATACGCCAACGCAGCCAGAGCCTGGACATGTTTGGCTCTTTTTTGATCCGGCGCCATGCTGCTGCTGCCTCAAGTCCAAAAAAAGAAGCTGGACCGGGAGGGACATGCGAGAAGTCTCTAATCATCTGCTTCCTCCGGTCCGATCCCCCCCGAGCTGCTCCTCATCTTCATATACACTGCTGCGCAATTAGACCCAAATCTCCGGCTTTATTCTACAGAGCTGTGCAGGACCGAACGACGGAGAGGCCGAGGCCCTCCGAATGTGATGAGTCAGCAGTGAGCTGGCAGATGGAAGGATGAGAGGAGAGAATGAGAAAGAGAAGGAACAATGAAAAAGCGAGACCTGACTCTCTCTCCCTCTCTCTTTCGGACTAACACATGAAAGAGAAAAGTGATAATCCAATTTCGCAGGCTGGTGGGGGTCTCCTCGCTCCCACCGGCCCCGAGACCCGACGCCACGGTCAGCCTTGGAGCGTCCTGCCTTCTCTCTCTCACACACATACACGCCACACAGTGTGTTGCTATGGTGACAGAGAGTACCTCTCGCTTCCTCACGGAAACAAACGAACACTCTCTCTCTTTTTGTCTCTCTCGCACACAACCAAACACACACTCAGGAAGGTGAGCCAATCGGCCTCTCGCACGCACGCCGTCCACAGAATCAGAGCCGTGGGAATAGGTGAAGCTGTTTTAATATGAACGATTGGCCTCCTAGATTTCCTCCGGGGATCGACCAGCGGAGAGTCGGGTCCGGTCGCCGGGCAGCCGCTTCCTTTGCCAGGCGATAGGTGACCAACTGATGAAAAGCGGGAAGAGATTAACGTGCAACTGCTGGTGTATTGAGGACAACAGTTCGGTTAAATTACAGGGTCTTTGCAGCCTTGTGCAGTGTGTGTGTGTGTGTGTGTGTGTGTAGGAGGAAATAAAAACTGGAGACTGATGTGGGTTAAAGGGAAAGTCCTTTTCATAAAAACGCTCTTTTTTTTTTGCAAATCGTTGATAAAGATTGGCCCTGACAATTTTGATCTTTTCCATGAATCTTTAATATTAAATCACTTTTATACATCAAGTTCTGCCGATCGCAACACTGGAAGCACCTTCTAGAAACATCGTAGCTAAAAAATTCAGGGTCCATGTGTCAGATTGTAACACGTGCCCTTGACCTCCATCTACTGTTAGCCACATTCGTATTTCTGGGCAGCGTTTCCCCTTTAAATCTGCGCTAGTTCATGACTGTATCCGCAGGTAAAAACTGGAGAAACCTGCATGCTAGATGTTTTTGAAGTGCCGTCACCTGTGCTTTCAACAATCCCCCCGCCGCACACAAGTATCACCCTCGTTAACCCGCGCTCTCGTTGTCCTCGTCATTACCATGCTAATTTATTTGCGGCTAATTAGCCACAAAGCTTAATTGTTCTCGGTCAGAGAGCAGAGACCGCGTTAAACCTTCCGATTAAACCCTTTTTTTTTTTTTTTACCTGAGCGCAATCTTTCTGGGTCTGAAGCTACACGACTGAGCCGCTTCCCTAATTACGCATCATTACCGCAACCGAGGGTGTGAGCGGAGTAAAAAGAGGATCTTTTGCACCTGCATGGAGGGTTGTGTTGTGATTTTGTAAAGGGCAGAAGAAGAAACTTGTGGTTCGACCTGGAATTAGCAGTGGAGGAGCTGGATTGATGGAGTGAGATGGATGGATGAGGACTGGTTCACTTGGTCAAGGCAACATTACGCCGGGTAATAAGAACATACATGATTAAACTGCTACAATGCATCAGTGACACTGCATCTAGTTCCTCTCAGAGTTCATCAATCATGAGAGACAGTTAATGACAAAGTTAATAACAATTATGTCGTCCAGTTGTGTCCAAACATAGCAGCAGAGTTGCTTCAGAAACCGGCTCTGCTTCACTAGAAGGTGAACCTTGAGATCATTCATGATCAGGGAGGGCCAAATCTTCACCACCCGTGAAGGAGCAGTAAGACACCAGCCGGATTTGTCACAACATTTATTAAGATCCTGGGGGCCATAGCTCAGAAATACAAATGAAAATGACTTTTTTGTGAATTGATATGAATGGATTTGATGGTATCGCTTACAAAAGCAAAACGTTTTCGCCAAATTTGTGGTTAATTTGTGGCAAACAGTGGCGTTTGCCAGAATATGTTCCCACAACTTTGCCATTATCAGCCACTAGTGGCAAACTTACAGCAATGTTCTGGCAACAAAGCCAAATAGCCGCTAGTGTCAAATGTATTTGCCAGCGATTTGCCAGTAAAGGCAAACTCTTAGTGAACTCTCGTTTTCTACAAAGTTTGCTACGAACCTAATTAGCATGTGAAAATATGCAAAAATATCCTTGCCGCAAATTAAGGTTAATGGCGACTGTTTGCCAGAAGCCTAAGATTTTTGTAAGAGGTGAGATGAGCACATGATATTGTCCCATGTCAATGGGTGGCTCTCGAAGTGAATCGGAATTGTATCGTAGAACAATGTGTCAACTCGTGTTCTGCGCTCTCATTGGCTGCTGCTTGCCGGCAACTGCCACAAATGTTCAACAGGCTAGAATTCCGATGTTTTTGCCGTTCACACATGGCAACTGTTTAGTGCCGCTTAGACTTTAATCAAGAAGTTTGAAGTGAGTGATTATTTCTCATTGTGAACACAGCACAACCCATCTGTGAAGGAGCAGTGGGCAGCTAACAAGCGCAGGGGAGCAGTGCTTGGGGACGGTACCTTGCTCATGAGTACCTCAGTGGTAACTCTGGAATCGAACCTGCGACCTTCTGATCACGGGGCGAACATCCTACCGTTACGCCACCAACTGTTTATGGTATTTAATTCTAGAAATCTTTATAACTGATAAGACTATGTTAGATAGCACCTTTCTACAGAAGAAGAAAGCGAGACCAAAGAAATCCCTGGGATTTTTCCCCAGTCGACTCCAGTGCTTCGATGTGGAAATATTGGCCAATAAAAATGGCTGAGCTGTGGGATTGATAACGCAGTCCGCTTGTTAGCTGTGGGCAGAAACTTGTGGAAAGGGCATTAAAAACTCATAAAGGCCATGAGTGAAGAATTAATGTGAAGAAGAAAAAGGACGAGACACTCGGCGCTGCTCGGTTCTGCTGACGGTACGCTCACAAACCCGGCTTTATGGATTCATCTTTTAAAGACACGACAGCCGTAAAGTCAAAACGGAACGTTACTGTACTTTACAGTCCCAAACATCAGGGAGGAGGAAGTGGGGGAGAAATGGAGGAGGAAGCTCAATAAGGGGGCATTCAAGTTATCTGGCCAGTGCGGGTGTAATGGGTGTAATGGTCAGGGGGATGGTTATGTGATCGAAGGTAGGGTTGGGCGATACGGCATAAAAATAATATCATGATATTTTTAAGCTATATCACGATACACGATATATATCTCAATACCTTGAAATTTCCGCGAAGTACATGCTGTCTGTTGAACAATAACGTTAGGATTTATACTCGATGGTCACGATATAGTCATCGCACGTGGAACAAGCCGAGATACATCGAGTATATTCGATATATCGCCCACCTCTAATCGAAGGGTTGCTGGTTCAAGTCACGGAGCGATAAAAGGTACCACTGAGGTACTCATGAGCAAGGTACCGCCCCAAAGCACTGCTCCAGGGGGTGCTTTCTTGCATTGTGTGCGGTGCTGCGTTCACAACGACAAATAATCACTAAGGGTCGACCGATTATCGGGGGCCGATATTAAACATTTTGCTGTTTAATTTTGACCGTCACTGATATTAAGTAATTACAAGGTGACGCTACTGTGGCTCCACCGCCGTCTCTTCTCTCTGTGCCGTTTGCTCTCGATTCGCGGCTTCGTGTAACGTCCCACCCACAACAGTCTCTGATTGGCTATATGTCACACCAGTGGTAGCCAATCAACACTGAAGCCTTGTTGTCACTCACACCACACTCACACACCAGCTCAGTGTGAAGCTCCGAGAAGGAGAAGAGGAGACAGGAGAGTTTCAGCTGAGACTGGTGTTTGTAAAATTGTAAATTTTGACAGATTTTCTTTTTTTTTTTTTTTGCATATCAGTTTCAAATATCGTTATCGGCCTTGTTAACTTGCAATAATCGCTATCGACATCGGCCCTGAAACACCAATATCGGTCGACCTCTCCAATTCCAACGTTGATACACATCAGCAACAAAAACCTCAAATTAACCAATCAAATTAACATTTCATTTAGCTATAATTCACACACACTCACTCTCCAGAACCTCAAAAAGACACACACTGACACACACACACACACACACAAATGAGCTCCTCAGTAAGTCTCACAAACACACACCCACAGTCCCACATAAAAAGTGCACCTTAATAAGACACACATCTACCTCAGAGGAGGTGCACATCAGCTTAATAAGACGTCAGAACACACACACACACACACCTCCATGAGGCAAAATATGAAAGATAACAGAAAAACTGTTATTATCTGTCTGTCTTTCTCACACTCTCACCCACTCACTCTCAAACATACACACAAACACACATCGGAGCCTCACAAACACACACGCGCACACACACACACACACACACACAAGCCCAAATTAGCACCTCAGTAAGATTTACAAACACACACCCAAAAACACAGTTAACACACACAGCAAGTGGACCTTAATAACACACACACACGCACACTTCAGGACGAGCACACCAAGCCGCTTAATAAGAGATGACACACGTTTGCACACACACATCTATAAGCCAACACTGAAATATAATAAAAACAGTTTCTGTCTGTCTCTCTCTCACCTTCTCGCACGCACGCACGCACACACACACACACAAAATCTGGCAGTTAAACAGAAGAAAAACATGGATGGAATTTAACAGCAAAGAGAACACACACACACACACACCAGCTTAATAAGAGATGCTGACAAGCACACTCACAAAACATCACTCAATATGGCGTAAGAACACACACACACACACACACTCACCACTGTCATATGACACGAAACCCAGCAATTCTTTGCGGTAAAAACATATTTTATGTCACTCCCTCAAAGAACAGAGGAGACGGAGAGAGCGAGGGAAAGAAAGAGAGAGAGAGAGAGAGAGAGAGAGAAGAGAGGGGGGGGGAAGAGGGAGAGAGACAGAGAGGGAGAGAAAGAGGGAGAGAGAGAGAGAAAAAGAGAGAGAGGAAAAGAGACAGAGAAAGAGAGACAGAGAAAGAGAGAGAGGAAGAGAAAGAGAGAGAGAGACAAAGAGAGAGAGGGCGGTACAAATGCCACTTCTACAAGACAATAGCTGAAAAGGTACATTTTCTGTCTCACACACACACTCCCTCTCTCTCTCTCTCTCTCTCACACACACACACACTCTGCTGCAGCTACATGGAGACATTGTGAGGGGTGGGCTATGAAAGAGCTGGGGAGAAACGTGACCCTGAGCCACACACACACAGACACACAGAGTGGGGTCTTACAGCCACTAGAGAGAGAGAGAGAGAGAGAGAGAGGAGAGGTTTGTGGAACAGAGGGACCTTGCCTTCTTTCATCTGAAGAATACACTCCTCCTGCGCCCTGGACACACACACACACTTCCTCTGTGGGCCATCACTCCATGTGTGTGTGTAGAGATGTGTGGATCCAAACTGGTGTACAATCAGGGAAAACACACTCAAATGCAGTGTGTTAAATGATTATCCTTCACATTAGAACAAATACAGGGGTCCAAGACTCCCGTTACTCACGCCCTCCAGAGATGTGTGTGTGTGACTGAGAAAGAGAGAGATGCCCCTCTTTCTCTCTGTCTCTCCCCGGTGCACGACTGACGATGCCGACAGTCCTCGGCCTTCCTGGCCTCATCCCGCCGAAATGAAAGCCATCATTTACGTGGGCGCGAGCGGCCCCTCTGACGCTAAGTAAATGCGCTCAACAGCCTTTTACTCAAGCCCAGGCTCCTCCGTCCCGAAAAAACGACCCCTCCGGTCCACCCTCTCCTTCCCTCCCTCCCTCTCTCCCTCCCTCCCTCACTCACTCACTCACTCCTGCACCGGGAATCAGCCTTAAAATCCTCCCCTTATGTTCTACGGTGGCTGAGAGAGCCAAAAGCAAAACTAAATTACAAAATGGGAAGCAAAGCAACAAAACATATTAATGAGGTTTTCATTTGGGATTGATGCTATGGATTTGTTGATCACTGACTCGATGATTCAGCGCAGATCGATGTATCATAACTCCGCTAATACTTCATTGCAGGTTACGGCGGCCGAGAGCATTCAATGCAATTCAAAAAAAAAAAAAAAAAAATAACACACTGCAGAGCAACAAAACATGTTCAAGTTCAGAACGCACATAAAAACACGCGTTGTAATTTGATATGAATGGAAGCCAGTTAGTTGACCAACCTCAGAACCTCTAAACGACCTAATCTTGCCCGTTGCGAATGTTACCATTATTTTTAAATCAATAATCAATACATTTTTTATACTTTACTAACTGTGCATTCACGTTATGTGCCCTTAAAAGTCCCATATTATGAAAAACTCACCTTTTCTGTTCTTTGGACATGCATTTGGGTCGGTACTGTCTCTACACACACTGTACGTTTGATAAAAATGGTCAATTGTACTATTTGTTAGTATTAATTTGTCAGAAATTGTGCTTAAAGTAGCCGTTTACATTTCTCTCCTACTTCTACGTCACAGTAGGGGACATTTGAATAACTCCACCCTCCTATCTCCGAAGCTCCGCCCACCAGGTAGAACTGTTAGCGCTTCCTGATCCGCCTTGTTTTCTCTCAAGCGCTGGTGTAGGAATCACAATGAAGAAGTCTAGCGGCGGAGTGTTGCGTTGAGCGTGTATGGCTGTGTGGATGGTCTGTTAGCAGCAGCCATGTCACGTCAGGTAAACTCTCGTCTGCACCCCAGTTCCGGAGTGGGACGTGTGTGGGCAGCAGCGGCTCATTTGCATTTAGGAATACTAATGAGGAACGGCCTGTTCTGAAAGGGACTGAAAAAGAGGTGTAAAAAGCATGTGAAAATGCCCAATCTGAGAGGTATTTACTGCAAACTACTTCAAAATTGAGCAAAAATGTTGAATTAATCGTAATATTAATTTGAGGTCATATCGCCCAGCCCTGTGGAAGAATCAGCGTGATATTTTCTCATATCGTTTGCAGACTCCTGAATTGAAATCGTATTCAGGAGACGTAGCACGCATCAAATTGTTGTCCACTTAATTGATATAACGTTGTATCGTGATGAAAGCGGCGATTTACAGCCCTGTCTTCGTTACATCTCTTGCCATCGCTCTTCGGCCTTAAAGGAGCCCTGAGAGGCGGCTTAATTACCCGGGGGCCTTTAACGAGCGCCAAGGGTCAGCCTCTTCAAATTAGAACTCCCCCTCGAAAAAGATGACGTCCCTGAGCAGATGCAGCCCCGCCCAAACTTTATCAAGCCCCTCCCACTTTCTAAATAGCCCATCCTCCCACCTTTAGTCGCCGCGCTTCTCGACCTAAACGTCTACAACACAGATGACATTTCATCTCAATGGACGGAAATGCCACTTCTTTATTCGACCCGTCACCGGGTTGCCAACGAAGACATTTGCCAAAAAAAAAAAAAGGAGAAATACCACGAGTGTGTACGTGTGTGTGTGTGTGTGTTTGTGAATGTGTGTTTTCTGAACCTGATCTCCTCACTGGCTGCTCCCAGGCTGCTCGGAGCCAAATGAAATTCAGGCAGCGTTCCGGTCTAACGCAATTTGAAAGCGGGAGAAGCCCAGGAGCCGAACGGTTCTGGTTGATGTTACAGTCGGTGAATTTTTGCACATGACTTAGAAACCCACCCCTGTGTGGCGCGACAAACGACTCTGTTGACGTGCCGGCAGGGCCATACTGAAGGATAAGGGAATGTTAAAGCGGACGAACGGAATATTAACCAATATTTGGCTTTTAATATGCAGCGCAGGAACATATTATGGTTCAAATTCAGCTAAATAAACCTCCTTTTGACTCTCTTTAACATCAGAGTCACTCAGATTACGTTTCTTATCCATCCATCCATGTATCAAATCATCCATCTATTAATCAATCTATCAGTCCATCCATCCATTTATCAATCTATCCATCCATGTATCAAATCATCCATCTATTAATCAATCTATCAGTCCATCCATCCATCCATCCATCCATTTATCAATCTATCCATCCACATGTATCAAATGCATCTGTAATCAATCCTATCAGTCCATCCTCCATCCATCCATTTATCAATCTATCCATCCATGTATCAAATCATCCATCTGGCCAATAATCTATCAGTCCATCCACATCCATCCAGCCATCCATCCATCCATTTATCAATCTATCCATCCATGTATCAAATCATCCATCATAATCAATCTATCGTCCATCCATCCATCCATTTATCAATCTAATATCCATCCATGTATAAAATCATCCATCTATTAACCAGTCTATCAGATCCATCACCATCTTTCCTTCATCTATTTATTCATCTATCCATCCATCCATCGCCCATTTATCAATCTATCCATCCATGTATCAAATCATCCATCTATTAATCCATCCTATCAAATTCATCCATCCATCATCCATCCATCCACCATTTAATCTATCCATCCATGTATCCAAATCATCCATCTAATAATCAAGTCTATCAGTCCATCGCATCTTTCCTTCCATCATTTATTTATTCTATCCTTCCATCCATCATCTATCTATCCGTCACGGCCATCAACCCATTTCATCAATCTATCCATCCGTATCAAATCATCCATCTATTAAATCAATCTAATCTATCAGTCCACCCATCTTTCCTTCCATCCATCCATCCATCCATATATACACTACTGTCAACATAACTACAAAAGTCAACATAAACATCCATCTTTTTCTATCTATCTATCTATCTATCTATCTATCTATCTATCTATCTATCTATCTATCTATCTATCTATCTATCAAATCATCCATCTATTAATCAGTCTATCAGTCCATCCATCCATCTTTCCTTCCATCTATCTATCTATCCATCCATCCATCCATCCATCCATCTATCCACCCATTTATCAATCTATCCATCCATGTATCAAATCATCCATCTATTAATCAATCTATCAGTCCACCCATCTTTCCTTCCATCTATTTATCCATCCCCCCATCCATCAACTTATCTATCAATCCATCCATCCATGTATCAATCCATCCACCTATCTATCGATACATACATCTATTATAGTATGCATAGTACGGAAATCGTATCGCAACAGACTTTATAATATTATAAGATGTCAAATCCACTGAATTGATAAATTATCGTATTGTGATGAAACTTGGAATTTCCTCCCCTATTTGGGAGTGGAAGATGCTGGGGTCAGTTTTTACATCCAAAGCCCCCTGAAGCCAAGTTTGCCACCACAAGGCCCCTTCTGTGCCGCCTCACAGTCCAAACCTCAAGCACTCCACACCCGACACAGACAACCCTCATTTGGGAGTTGGCTTTTTTCATAGCTCCTGTGTACCCGACCCAGCGTTTAGCCCCCTCTTACCGTCCTAATGGGGCCCCGCAGGAGCCTGCCCCTTCAACCGGGCCCTTCTCGGAAGCGTCGTTGTCGCTGCAATAAGCTTGTTACAGGCTTCTTTCCATAATTAAAAGTCGAGATCACGAAGCCCCGTTTAATTTGCCGAGCCCGGCTTTGCGTTGCTGAGGGGTTAAAGGTTTATTGCGGTTGGAGCTAATTATAAACAAGCGCTAATTAAGCCGGATGAAAACTGTGTTGAGCGTAGCTATGATTTAAAAACTATATACATGTTTACTTCCCGGGGAATGACGGCATTTGAGCGCTTCTGATGTCTCAGTTTGCATTCAGCGTCTGAATGTTGTCTTCAAAAGCCGTTAACCCGTTTTCTTAAAGCGCTAATGGCAGCTAGCGGAGAGGGAAAAAAACATGACAGAACTCGAATCCCAGCCGCCACATAATGGCTAACAGCATCTGCTACTTCCCGAGCAGAGCTGAATGGCCGCTTTATCTCTCTTGGATAAGTAAGTAGAATGCTTCTTGCTCAATAAATAAATGAATAAGGGAAGAAAGGGAAGGAGTCGTGCGTCAACTGCAGAGTGCCTGCGGTAACTGTGTTGGTATTGCAAATTGTGCTATAAATGTACCATGTTTACCAAATCGGGAACAATTTTACTGCTGCTATACACACAAAATACCACTACAGTGCACTATAGTTTCATCAAATATAACATGATATACACCTAATATTAGGTATAACCTCCTAATATTTTATTTAATGGCACCTTGTATGAATTGTACATGTATAAATTGTATATATGGTGCCATTATGGACTGAAAATGTTATTTAAAAAACAAAAGTCTTATATAATAGAATGAAACATTTTAAGAAAGCATAAAACGATACCTTTAACCATTTCATAAAATATTTTAAAAAAGTATTATACACAATTGCAAAAATTGTGTAAAAATGTATTAAACGGTTTGCTATTTTTCAAAAAAGAAAAAAAATTAAAAGATTTTTTTGATAAGTATTTTTTTCAGACTGTTATATACAAAATACAACAACTGAGACAACATTATGAACATTATGAATAATTTATTAAAGATGGATTTTTAACTAATAACTAACATGTTTTCAGTGCATTATACTTAATAATTCTATATAAGATAAATCACTACATTAAACTAACTACTGTACAATATGAATATTCTGTGTAAATAATTTTAGGTATCAGATTTAATTCATATTAATAATGTGAATCACTGAATTGTGAGCAAGTTCATGAAACCCAGGGTCTTCAAAAAGGGCATTTTATGTGGTAAACAAAATGAGCAAAAAAATTCTGCGGCATTTCTGATTTTACAGACAGTAACAGTATGAGAGAGAGAGTAAGAGAGAGTGCGGGGGAAGACTGAGAACGCGAAGATGCATCAGTGACAGTCAATAAAAGATTTGGTCTGTAAGACTAAAGGCTCTCATTTGTATGATAATCCAGCGGCGGTCTCAAAGCGAGAGCGACATGGCATCCGCGGCTACGTTCCTTTAAACAAGCGGAATCGCACCGGGCTGCAGGAGCAAGGCTGGGACACACACCACCGCAAAGCAGAAACATTTCTGCAACAGGTGTGTGTGTGTGTGTGTGTTTGAGAGTGATTGATTGTGTGTATGTGGCAGCTAGACCAGAGCTTACAGCCAGACCTGGGCCTAACGTTCAGCTTACGGCAGAGACGTCGATGCTATCAGACAGCTTTTGATTAGCTTGCCGTTTTTCAGCAACGCACCTCCACGGCTAGACTCGGGCCCGGGAGCCCTGGCGCCTCATCAGACGGGACCGAGTGAGGATTTAAAAGCTGCTCTTTTCACCGCCTGTGAAAGCTTATCGTCCGACTGCAGGAGAGTTAAAAGCACCTGGTAGTCATTCTGCCATTTTTAGATTTGCACAAGCATCTGACTCACGGATTAACGTTAAAGAGGAATTCTGCCCGAAGATGCCAATGTGGCTAAAAACGCCTCAAATAACATTGAATAACGGGCACTTTACCCATAATTTGTACATTTCTAGGTGGGGAGAGTGAAACGAAAGTGTCTCGATGCTTGTAGGCTGAAGTCCAGGTTTGACTTCAATCTGTCGGACCATTTATTTGATATTTGCAGAACACATCTACAGTAATTAGTGGCGCCAATACTGGCACCCATCTACCTATTCCAATGCCAATCTGGCAGTCCTTAGCTACTAAGAATGAAGGAGCTATTTGCATCGATGCGCGTGCCTTAAGATGGCGTCAGTTGATGGGGTCTGTACTCTGTCTTGAGATCTAAGCCAATGTTTTCCCTCAAAATTGTCTTGACATCTGTAAATCTTGCATCTTTTTGATCAATAATTGGACACATCATCATATATTTTGGTTCCCGACCAACATTATTAGCTTATACAACAGCTCATGCAGCTGTTCATTCTCCAAAGGGCAATTGACAAATTTTCTCAGATCAGACCGCAGCCATCATTAATTACTTCCATCTAGCCCAGGCCCGAGAGTCGCCACACAGATCCAGCCACGGCCTCCGAGGGGCTTGGTCTGACTCTGGCATCTGTTGCGCGGAAAACCATCAGAGCCACTAGCAGCTGGCAAACTGCTCCGCCAAGACAGGAAGCGCCAGGGACCAAATCTGCTTGGTGGGCGGCCATCCAAGAAAGGGCTGCGCGACTTAATATTCTGCCTCAACTGCAGTCGCCATCCCCATTAAAATCCAGCAGAAAACGCTTCACGAGAGCATGGGGTTTGTATAGGGCTTCAAACGGGACAGATATGGACGTGGACATGGGGAGATGTTCTGAGCAGGCCCGGCTTCGGACTGTTTAAATGAAGCCATGCCATAACCTTGGGATTTAGAAGAGTCGTTTTGTCATCAGTGGCACATCCAGATGCAACATCCCAAACATTGTAACAACACAAACATTGTAAGTTGGGGTCACGTTCCAGAAACGTCAATTTATTGAGTAGTTGGGGGTAACATGCCTTAAGAACCCAAAATGGTGACTTCTAACTGCCGGAACCATTCTCCTGGAGCAACTAGAGGTTAAGGGTCTTGCTCAGGGTCTCAATTATGATAGTGTTGGAACTCTTGACCTCATGGTCTGTAACAAGTACCATAGCACAAACCATCACCAACCAACCACCGTTGAACACAGACGTCAGTACAAACCACCAACAGACCAACAGACGTGAAAGGGAGCGACTGTCATCACGCACAGTGCACCACAACGAAATGTGACCTCTGCATCTTCACGTTGGTGTAAATGTGACCACCTTGAAAGTATTTACATCTTATCCAGAGCGACTTCCATTTCCTAATTACAGGGACAGTCTCCCTGGAGCAACTTGGGATTAAGGGTCTTGCTCAGGGCCCAGTGATGGTAATGCCAGACATGAGACTTGAACCCACAACCTTTTGGTCTAGAGGCGAGTGTCCTGACCACTAGGCCACCAACAATACTACAGGAAGTATACATGAGAGTTGTCTCCAGTCTAGATCAGCGTTTCTCAATCTCAGTCCTCACGGACCTCCGCTCTGCACAGATTCGACATTCCCGACCCACAGCACAGTTGATGCTACTGATTAGCTAATTAGCAACGTAGGAGCAGCGTGCGACAGGGCAGGAAATACCGAATCTGTGCAGAGCGGTGGGCCGCCAGGACTGGGATTGAGAAACGCTGGTCTAGATGGTCATATGGTGCAGTTGACAGCGTAACAGGTTAGGGAGTTTGCCCCGCGATCAGAAGGTCACCGGTTTGAATCCCAGGAGCGGTAAAGGTATCGCTGAGGTACTCATGCGCAAAGTAGCTTCCCTAAGCACTACTCCCCGGGCCTCCGAGGGCCCACTGCTCCTTCACAGATGGATCAAATGCAGAGGTCACATTTCATTGTGGTGTGCTGTGTTCCCAACGACAAATAATCACTCACATTCAAACCTTGGCTGTCTGCTTCATATCACCAGAACCATCAGCCCTGTCACGGAGCAAGACCTTTACATCCAACTACGGTTGGCCTGTCTTTGTAATTGTCACACAGAAGTCACTTTGAACAAACGTGCAGCATCAGCAATTACTCTGCTCCCTGACAGTCCAGGTGACTCGTGCACAAATCTAACTTGTCTACGGAATCCATTAAAGGCTAGCGGAGGCAAGTTCTACTCAATCTTTTCAAACTAATAACTAATTAATTGTCTTTCACTGTCAGGCGTACAGTTGGGGAATAACAGGGAGCAAGGCGCGGGGGGTAATTTCTCATTCTTTTGAGGGTTTTTCAGAGCTTGGAAGATAAAAGCTTCAGAGTCATGGCTTGGGAGAAGGCTGAGTGTACTGTGTAAAGTGGAGAGGCACTTCAACTCCCTGGAACAGTCAGTCACAGCGATGGGGAGAGGAGGAAAGGGAGGGTGAGGGTTTGGCTCCAGAGACAGCCAAAGGGATGAGAGAGCAGACGAAAAGAGTACTTTAGGGGAGAGAAGAGGAATGTCAGCAAGGGGTCCTGCATGTGTAGGTGTTGACAAGTGTGTGTGTGTGTGTATGTTTTATTGCTTGTGCACATAAGTGCGGGGGCGTGCGGCAGGCCCTGAGCGTGGGACGGAGGAAGGAGATTACGAGAGCTGAGAAATGTGAGACATGTAGGACGAGTCTCCCCAGAGTCGTCTTCCGAATGGACCTGTCTATCACGATTAACGTGTTGCTCGCTCCCTCGCTTCTTCTTCTGAGAGCAGTTAGCGGCATCTTGCTAGCGACACGCTTCAGTGAAGGCCACTTTCCACCTAGCTGCTTCCTCCCCTTCTCTCCCTCTCACTTTAAGGGCTGCGTGACATGCCATTTCTGTGCTGATTTGTGTAATTATGGGTCAATGTTAATACAATACAGCACACAGTGCAGCACGCCCACATGTAACCCATCTGTAACCGATCTCTAAAATATATGTATTGTAGAAAAAAATATTGCCGATTTATTTCCAACATTGCGCAGCCCCATGTTATTTCTCTTTCTCCTTCAGCAACCCGAGTGCTGAAAATTCAAGAGCTCCAGCATTGATCAAACATCACAGTTCAGAACAGGTCTGTGGTGCGATGAAAAACAGCGAGAGCAAAAAAAAAAGGGGGGGTGGCTTGTGTGTTGTGCGATTTTGGCCCCGATGGGAGCCGGTGGCGGTGGCAGCTTGCCGGGTGGAGCTCTGCACCTCCATAAACAGAGCTGCTGGAGTTCTGAGTGTGCTGTCTGCCACAGTTTCTCCCTGGGGACGAGGCAGTACACACCATTTCACACAGCCGCTCAGATGGGCAGAGGCTCTGCCCGGGCACTGAGCCTTTTCCCGCATGGGCTCCTGGCTCCGGGAGGCAGGCACCGGCGGGCGCCGAAGTCATCGCTAACCTCGTCTACCTTCCGATATTATGAATTCCGTAAATTACCACCGTCTGCTTTAGGATGTAGCTCGACTTGGGCACGATTTGGAGGTGCGGATACCAGAAACATTCTCATCTTGGCGTCGGGCGCTAGATTTTTAACAATTAAAAAAGTTGAAAAATGTCGTGCCTTCGTCTGAAGGATGTTTTAGTGAGAAGCAGGCTTTCTTGAACATTAGAACTTTCCAAACGAAAAAGTTGATCAGAACAGGCCAGGGTCTAAACGATACTGGAAAGAATTGACACTGCAATATTTTTCTGTGATAAATATAACACAGTTGAAGCATGTTTTTTGGCCAAACAACTTGAACAGATCAGTTTGAATATTACTTAATTATACTATTATATATAATGTGAGGCTGAAGTTGAACTATATATATACAGTACAAAACTATATATGTGACTCTGCACGGCAAAACCAGTCGCTCGTCGCAACGGAGGTTTCCCAAAAAAACGAGCGTTTATGTTGCGTGGGGTAAAATTTTGGATTTGTTGTTTTTAGTGTTTTGAAACAGTGGAAGGTCTATACTGTACTGTTGTGAATAAATCTGGCTGAAAAACTTACCCTTTCCATCCTAAAAACCTGACTTTCTTGAAGTGAGGAATTCAATTCCAGCAGAATGTTAAAAGTTTCTGTTTTGACCGCTCTATTTACGGTAAATCCACTGGTTGACTAGCGTGAAGATATTTCTCCGGAATCCATCTCCGTCTCCCGAGTTCAGTTAACCTAACGCAGGTGGGCTATCCGTGTGGCTGTGAATGCAGCGTAGGCTACCGTAAATACGAACGTAGCCGCGACCGCACCAAGCGTCTGTGAGTGCTACGGCGATAGTCAACTTCAAAGGCAGATTTCTCCGTTTCTCACTTGGTGTGACAGGAGAAACCCGACTCCTTTGAATGTTGATATCTCAGTCATATGTCGTCCGATTAATTCGATACAGGTATCGGTTTGAAGGTTGATTTATGCTCTTTCATGAAAACATCATAACTCAATTTTGAAAATCTGCGACAAGCGACTGGTTTTGCCATGGAGGGTCACATATATATATATAAAACTATAAATATATACAGTATATTTCATATGAATATATTTCAGTCACCGACTCAGACTCAAATCGTTGATATAACAGCTTGCTTAAAATACCACTGTCTGCTTTGGCCATGATTTGAAGAGGCAGGTACCAGGAAAAAGCAGACATCCTGGCATCAGGCGCTTATTGAGGTCTGACCCATCTCTCTCACATTCTCTCACACACACACACACAAAGCAGAGGAGTCTGGGGCATTATGGAAGACATCTAAAAACAACCTTGAAAGTGTCTATGCAAGAATGAGGCTTATGTATCACTCCCATGCAGGAAAATAGGAGAAATTGGAGGAAAACCTTCAATAATCATCATAATGCCGTCGCTCCATAGCTGAAAATTCAGCTAAAATATAGATTTTGCGCTCAGTACTTCTTTTACTGCTATATGCATACTTTTATACATATTCAAGTCTGAAAGTAGTAATCTTTCTGGAAAATAATTTTAAAAAAAATGATGATACTTTTGTTTGTTTTTTATTAATTGAAAATTTTAAAAATTGTGGAAAATTCCTTTTTTACAGGTGAACCTTCATTTCTGTAATTTACACAAGAATCACTAAAAGTTCCTTGAAAGTGTCTTTGCTAGAATGAGGCTTATACATAACTCTCATGCAGCAAAATCGAAACAGTAGAAACAAAAAACATGATAACATCACACAGACTGTGACAAGCATCATAGAATTTGCATAATCATAATATTTCCATTGTAGTCAAAATTTAAATATGGATTCCAGTAACAGCTAGGGCAAAATTTACACTGTAGGCCACCTGGACCATTAATCAAAAATTAATCTAAACTGACTGAATTCTGTTAATATTTTAAAAATAAAAGAATTCCCAGAGCATGTTCATGTACTGCCCCGTCCAGTCTGCTACTACGTCTGTGTGAGTTTCCTTCAGTTACTATAAAAACACCAAGATCAGCTTTAATGCCAACTTTAATAGCTCAGCATATTTATAGCACCTTCCTTATTAATTAATCCCAATCAAGGTAAAACTGTCAGTTAATCGTAATATTGATGTGAGGCCATATCGCCCAGCCCTACTTTCAACCCATTTCCACAGGAGCGCTGGCTAATTGTCTGCTTTAAGACGCCCACTCGGGGAGACCGCCGGCGCGAAGAAGAGTTCATCCTTGCGAGTTCTCGAGCGCTACAGAGCCGTGGTTCTCCTTCTTCACCTAGCAACCGAAGGGGGGCCAACCTAATCGCTCATTTTCCCTCCGTCTGCCTGAACGAATCGAACAAACAGGGACGCGGCCACGGCACGACTGCCACAGAGACGCGGCGTCGCTGCGAGAGAAATAATGAGAGCTGATGAGGATGATGATGATAATAATGAGGATGTCCAGGAGGTTTGGGGATGACGATGATAAGGATGATGCAATAAGCAGGAATAGCGGTTATGAAATGCAAAGTTTTAAGGACTGAGAAGAGAAGGAAAGGTTGTAATAGGAGAGATAAAAATGGTTTAGAATGTGTTCCTGCAAATGCACAAGGCAGTACGGATAAAGGCGGGGAAAAATATGTGGAACTGAACAGTGTGTACAAATTTCAACATCATCTTCTGCCAAATGCTCTCTTTCTCTCTCTCGCTCACTCACTCACTCACTCACTCACTGTCTCACTCGCTTACTCTGTCCATCCCTCTCTCCTTGTCTCCCTCTGCATGACTACATCCTATGGGTTTGCCTTTCCGTTTTCTCTCATTTAACATCTCCAATTTTATCACCTCCACCATCTTTTGTCATCTCTCAACATATCACCTCTCTCTCTCTCTCTCTCTCCCCCATTTCTCTCAGGCTCTCTCTCACACTCCTTTGCCATCACTACATCCCATGGGTTTACCTGTCTGTTTTCTCTCCTTTAACATTCAGTTTTATCACTTCCACCATCTTTTGCCATGTCTTTTTCCACTCCCTATATTTTTCAATCGCCCCCTCTCTAAACCTACATCTTTCCAGCTCTCATTCCATCCCTCTCTTCATGGCTATCACTCCCTTCCCCATGGGGTTACCTTTGTGTTTGCTCTCCTTTCATATCTAATGTGATCACATTCAATGTCCTGTCACCTTTCAACCTCATGGTGTTTTAAGCATGTCTGTTTTCTCTCCTTTAATATCTAATTTTATCACCCTAAGTATCTTTGGTCGTCTTTCAAATTACCCCATACTTCGCTCGCTTTCCCATGGGTTTTTGTTTTTTTTTCTTTTAACAACTCACTTGATCATTCCTGCCATCTCTCAACGTATCACACGTTTCTATTCGAGTTCTCTTTCATATCTCTCGCTGTAATCTCACACACTCTCACGAAAGTTGCATTTTGTGACCACCAGGAACCTGTTGCTGCGTGTTCCTTTCATTTGATTGCACTTGCTTGCTAACTGGTGCGCTCACATAATAACGTTATTGATATACATGTATATATATATATGCATATATATATATATATATATATATATATATATATATATATATATATATATATATATATATATATATATATATATATATATATATATACACACACATATACATATATATATATATATATATATATATATATATATATTATATATATATATATATATGCTGAAAAGCACCTCTCCCCAAAGTTGCAACCCACTCCCCAGCCCCACGTTACCTGTCGTCCGCTTGCCAGTCCCCGAGCAACAGGTCTCGGAACCGGTACCGGGGCGGTAGCGGCAGAACCTCCTTCTCCAGCTCGACCATGATGATGATCGGCGACGGGGCGAAGCGACTTGTCCCAAATTTACGAAAGCAGTACACGGATCGGGGTTGTCCGTGAAACCATGTTGCTGTTCCTCCGCTCTAGGCGAGTCCGCGCGCTCCGGTCATACTTTAAAAATTCACGAGAAATAAAAGAAGAGCATGAAAGGAGCTGAGCGCGAGCGGGCGTCCACGCGCCACCGCAATCCGGTGCAAATAAAAAATAAAATTTAATACAAAAAATAAAAACGTTCGTCACCAAGCGTGCCCTCGCCTTCTTGCACTTGGTGGGGAGAAAGAACGCAATTGTGTCTGAACTTGCTTCATTCCTTAGTCGAATCTTTCCCCCGACGTCCGCTGGCCGCTTTCCGGTTTGCGCAACGCGGCGCTCCGCGTGCGGCGCTAATTAGCGTGGAGCGTGCGCGCGGTGAGACGCCGTTCGGTAGCACGAGACGCGGACGCATTGTTGCGTTAAAGCGCGAGCGCCTAGAAATTCGGCTCACCGTGGGGGAGGAAAAAAAAACCACGCACACACAATACGAGGTACTCGAGAGGGGAAAACACCCTTCGAAACGTCAATAATTTGACGAAAGAACAATTAATGTAAAATCCAGGAAATATCCCCGTGCGCATCCAAACTTGCATACAATGTTATATTGTGGAAAAAAAATAAAAATAAATAAAAACCTAACCCCTCAGTTCATATATCGATTTAGAGTAATATTGCATACATCAATAATACAAACTTGACGTTATTCACTCGATATTTAGTATCCTAATAAAAATCTAAATCGATTCTCGCACACTTTAATAAGTGAGAGACCAACAGCCACCTGTTGCTTTGCCTCTCAGGGTTCATCTTTTTTTTTAAATTATTTTATTAATGTTATAATTATTAAAAAGCGTCGCTATTAAATCGGTAGTAAATGGTATCTTTATCCAACATTTTTCCGTGTTTAAGCGAGAAGACATTTCGTGCTTTAGGCGACTCGCGCTGTCACATTTGACGGTTCCCCAGACTCTCGTTCCACCGGCAGACTGCAGTCAATCCCCGCGCCCTCTAGCGGCCAATTCTCGTAACGCAAGGATTTCTCCACCTACAGTTGTAGCATTTAGCAGACGCTCTTAAGCGTAACCATGTACATCAGTTCTTAGCAGTCCACATATGCTCAAAACTTTAAAGCTACACTTAATAAATCAACTGTTCAGCTAAGTTACTCACCTTAACAAACCCTGTCACAGAAAAAAGTTAAACGGTCATGCACAGACAAGAATACATGCATGAACATATTTTTGAAGTGCCAAAAAATTTAAAGCTACGGCGCAAAGATCGACGATTGATAAGGTTATGTTTTGCGTTCCTGCGTTTTCCTGTATGGTGTATTTTAAAGAAAATTTTAACGGCTAAAATGACTTTTACACAGGGATACACAGAAATACATTTGGAATAATTTCTTATTTCTAATACATTTTATGAACCGAATTATGTAGATATATAATATTAGCTTAAATCTATCCTCTTCTAAGCGGCGAATTAAATATCGATTATTTGCTTTGTTACGTAGAATTTTTAAATTATGCTTTTTCGCTAATATTAACGGAAGTGACGTCATTGATGGAACGGAAATGAGCAGAAGAGTGACGCATTAGTTTTTTGATACGACTGAAATTTGCTTAACTATATATACGCACAAACACATTTGGATCATTTATAGTTTATGGAATGATTTGTAGCAAAAACTGTGGGCTGAATTATGTTAAGATGCTTAGCTAAAGTCACATTTTCCCGCCAAGGTTAACAATCTCCCTCCCGGAAAGTAATGCCATTTTGAGAACGATAGTGAGCAAACAAGTTAACGATTTTAGTTTGCGTACATTTTTTAAAGATTGAGAAAACTTTTACTTCCTAACGGAATTCGCAAATGAATGTCGAGATGTTATCCTTTTTTAAAGCATTATTCCTGATTTTCCCGCGCCTAGCGAGTCCGGAAGTGACGCCATGCGTCGCAAAATAAACTGCAACTTTTCTGTGCTGTTTTTGTAAACATTGAAACTTTTACTCTTACTGATTACTTTTACTAATATATACACACAAACAAGAGATATTAGTGTATATCTCATAATTCTTAATATACGTACTTGTAGTGAATATAATTATTATAGCTATTAAATCCCTAAGTATACCAATAGTAATTGATAATACATGACTGCAAAAATAAAATGTTTATAAAAATCATTTCTGTTAACTAATTTGTTAAAAGACCATAAAGATATTTAATATTTTAAATTTTTAATACTGTATTGTTATTTGATTTGTGCTGTTTTGTGTACTGGGACGGGTCTTTAAATGCTAAACTGCTTTATTCTGATATGTTCACACCAAACACAAAGCTAAAGGGAAAAAGTGAACATTCATCCACCTAACCTTCTCCTCTTCTTTCTAATTAAAGTGAACAGATCTCACCAAGAGAACAATATTCAAGTTTGGTCTGACCATCGCTTAATACTATCGGCTATAAGATGCGGCTGTCGCTCTTTTATGCTGCTTTTAGGTCAGACAGTTGCCTCCGTTAATGTGTCCCCAACCCCCCATTATGCCTGATGGACGGCGAAACCGAGACCCTGGGTGTGGGCACATTTAACGCAAATGGCCAGAGGAAGAAAGAAAATGAGAACCATCAGTGTAATAAAAGATCAAATGGAAATTTCTGTGGCTCTAAAAACTTTGTAATTGCATCCACACTGCCAGAAGAGTCTTGAAAGAAAATGGTTCTATTCATTATTTCTATAAATACAAACAATATAAAAGCATTAAAAAATGTTCACAACATTTAGTTAAGACAGTGATTATTTTTAAAAAAAAGAATATATTTGATTAAAATCAGTTTGAGGTCAATAAAATATGACCAGATGAAATGCTGGCAGAGAGAGAAGTGTGAGAAAGAAGAAGTCTACTCCATTTGCAAGGCATATAAAATTTGCATGGCCTCAGGAGTAAAACTGTAATGTCTGTATTCAAAGTTTATCCCCAATTCCTTCCTTCCTTCCTTGGCAGGAAAAACAGCCAGTAGAGAGACAGTCAGTCCAGACTAATGTTGACCGATGCGAGGGCGTCCACTGCCCAGCCAGGATACTGCTCTCTGGAAGGAAACATCCTCTTCATAAAGCTCCTCACAAATTCCGGAAATCTCTGCTCAATGATGCTCTGACGCACAGAGCGCATGAGGGTGAGCTACACAAGAGAGAGACGGTAGATAATGCACATCATTCAGAAAGACAGGTATGACATAACATACACATTCAGCAAAAAGAATGAATGGTATTTCAGATCCGTTTTCAAGTTCAAATATACTTAATGATGCATGAAGAATCGTGGAGGTGATTTTTCAACATGTACAGTAACAAACACAGATCCTTAAATCCACACTAAGCTTCAAAAAACAGGAACTCTGGAAGTCACTTTGGATAATTCTAAACTGACATCATAATAAACACAAGCTTCACAGGATATGAGAGAAATGTTGGCTTAAAATAAACCATACTGTAGTTCTGACACATCTTGCAAAGTACAAACTGAAACCCTGGAAGGTTAAAATATTTGTAAGGAATCAACACATTTTGCATCTAACGGCCACATTCCTTCAAATTTAGAAGAGAAAACGTGTCAAATAGTAGAGGAGAAAAAAAGGAGTACGTGAGTGAGTGGTGCTACAAAAGGTCAACTGCTTTAATAAAAGCCTTAGACGGTACCTGATAAGAGATGTTATGGATGGTGATGTGGTGCATGGCGGCCGTGTCGCTCTTGAATAACGCGTGCAGGTAGGCCCGAGTGTGTCTGTGGTTTTCAGAAGCAGAAAAATAAAAACATTAGTTTAGCTGATTTTCAGTGCCATGGACATTCACCTCTGTGTGTCAGATCATCTTTGCAATTTTATTATGAAGCAGAAAACTGCAGGACATGACTGCTCTTGAGTGCTATTAAGCAGATATTCAATTACAATTTACAGCCATCAGTTGGTGTTTGTTCATATTTAACACATTTAAATGTGAAATTTGACTCTATGAAAGGTATAAATACTGTACTCTGAGAAACCTTACTTCTCACCTCCTGCAGGTAGGACACTGGCAGTCGGGGTCTATGGGCTGGAAGTCTTTGGCATACTGCTTCTGTTTGACCTGCAGAGACCCCCATGGCACTAAGGCCGAGCCAAACCTCTGTCAAAAAACAAAAGCACTAGCAAGATGAGAATAAAACAGATACCACCTCTGGTAAAATGTTGTGGCGTAATTTAATTTCCAATCATTACATAAAGACAGAAGATCTAAAAGCGTGCAAGAATTTTGGAAGGCAACACCTACAGCTGTGCGTGTTGGGAACACACAGTCAAACATGTCACAGCCCAGGGCTACACACACCACCAGGTCCACCGCATAGCTGCAACACACACACACACAATACATAGACAAAGAGTTAGTACACATTTCTAATGCCCTTTTAACTAGAAAATGAACCGGACACACACGGACGTCTGAACCAGGCGTTTTTCTGGCGTTCGTGGCGCCAGGTGAGCGCCGACCGTTTTTCTGCTCACTGGAGCAAATCAAAGCGTCCACACGGGCGTTCAGCACCGGTGTTCGGCCAGTAATGTACCCCAAATATTTACATAAAGTGATGAACTGTTCATATTTCAAACCCCATTTTTTGGTATTTAAATATAACTTAGTGCATGGATTTTGAAGGAACTGATCAAATACCAAATATAACATCAGTAAAAGATGCTGCAGAAACTGATGCCATTTTCCGCTCATTCTTAGTTTTCTGAAACATTACTACAACACTACAAAGAGAAGGTTAGCCATGCTAATAGATCATTTTTGGACACAAATCTCTCATGAATTGTAATATGTATTGGTTAATAAGAGGAAGAAATCTGTTTTTAGTATAAGCTACATATTTTTATATCTATTTTTAGATCCAGACCAGATATTGTAACGGATTTTCATTCAAATGATTAAAAGTTGCTAATCTTTTACTTTTACCCAATTCCAAAAATAAAAATCACTATTTTGAATACAACATAGAATATTCATAAAAGCAGAATTTTCTGGGAGTTTTGAGTTTCCAAAATCTGGCTAGACAAAAGCTGTGAGTAGATGCATCTAAAAGTGGTCACAATATCAGCTAATACATTAGTCAATATTAGCTGAAGACTATGATCAGTTCTAAGCAGATGCGCTCATGCTAATTCATAACTACAGGCTGTTATTGTTCATTAAAAACCTTGCAGAGAGGACGGCCAAAAGGCTTCATTAGTTCTCTCCAACACTATCACTGGAGGCCAAAGTTTCATAGCCGTCCAGTTCACAAAACCCCTCTGTCCGTCTATTAATTTACGCGAGAGTCTGCATTGGTTTACTTAGGCGTACATGTGACTTACCCGACCCCCATGAGGTAACGTGGTTTTTCTCTTGGAAGGTGGTCGGTGCTTAGCGTCACCATCTTCCAAAAGTCGTCCTTCTCCTCTCCTCCGCTCAGGCCTCCGATGGCAAAACCGGGGACCTCTCGCTTTGTCATTTCTGCAAGAGAACAAGGTCAATGTCTGAGAAAAATGGAAAAGACAACAGACTTGAAGATAACAGAATAAAAGTAATAATCTGCAGGTGTTAATGATGCTTTTTACAGGCTTCTGAAGTGTCTGTGGTGGTGCTAAAGCTGAGACTCTCTTCATATCTTGTATGAAACAGGCATGAAATCCCCCAATTTGTGTACAGCACATCTACCCAACCACAATTCCAGCTGCTGGACCTTCGGATGAGTGCTGTCTTAAAGCTCATTTATATTTGGGGTAGTGGTAGTCTAGAGGTAGGATACTGGTCTAAGGACCAATCGAATCAAATCAAAAGGTTCAAATCACCAATGAGTTTCTGAACAACAACTGTCCCTGTAATTAGGAAGTGAAAGTCACTCTGCATAAGACGCTGGTTGTGTACAAAGGCTACAATGACAGCACTTGCCATCTAAGCAGGTCTTCCGCAGCTCGGCATTGAGGCCGCCTTGAATGATGGCGAAGAGGTTTTGACGGTGTGGGTTCTTATTAGCTGCAATGCAGCGGTCCAGCCAGCGGACTGAGCGATGCATGGCCTCCTCCACCCGAGGTCCCGTCACCGTGCTGCTGACCACGTCGTCCAGCTGCATCATGATGTCTGAACCTGGACGCAACACAAATGCAGATAAACAGATTGTTGAATGTGCCAATGCAGAAAATGTGGCTAATACTAAATCGTTTTGGAACAATATTAATGTTTTAAAGTTGTTATGCGTCATTATTATTGATATGAAATGATCATTTCTTATAGTGATTTCACAAGGTAGAGTAACTACATGCTTATGATGTGGTGAGGAAAACAATCACTTTGTTGCATATTTATTTAGGAAAACAACAGGTGAAAGAAATCGTCAACGTTATGAACAAAGCGACAGAGCATACAACATCCAGCTATGATAACCTCACTAGTCACTGCTCCTTTAATGATCAGCAAAGTTGACGTGCTTCAGATCTGCTTGGAAAAACACATTACCGAGGCTATTCTGAATGGCAATGGATTGCTCAGGGGTGAGCAGTATTTCTTTGCCATCGTAGGGCGAGCGGAACTTGACTCCCTCCTCAGTCACCTCCGACAGCTCCACCAGGGACACCATCTGAAATCCACCGCTGTCCTGTTCAGGGGAGGAAACAACCTCAGGTGTTAATTAGCATAAAAAGTGAAAATAAAGTGACAACATTTCTAAAAGACCACACTACACAGCGCACCACAACCAAATGTGACTTCTGCATTTGTCCCCTCTGTGAAGGAGCAGTGGACAACTAACATGGGCAGAACCTGGGGAGCAGGTGGTACCCTAACCCTCACCCTTCCGATCACAGGTTGAACGCCCTAACCATTACGTCCCCCCACCACGTACCAACTATCTGGCAGACACTCTTATCCAGAACGACTTTCCTAATTACAGATACTGTCTCCCTGGAGCAACTTCAGGTTAAGGGTCTTGTTCAGGGGTCAAATGGTTGTAGCGCTGGAGGCAGGATTTGAACCCATGACCTCTTGGTTCAGATGCGAGAATCCGAGCGCTAGACTGGCACCAACCCAGGGATCAGTTCTCCCTATGAACTCCTTAAAGGCAACAAGTCAGTACTTTTATATATTCGAACACATCCTAACATTTCATCGCATCCTCCAAATTAATAAAGGCACAAGCTCACCGTCAGAAGGTTTCTCTTCCAGTTCATGAAGCCATGCAGACCACTGGCTTTTTCAATAAGCTCAGGACCCTGTCAATATAAAAATATACAAATGTACAAATATTCATAAACATTTATGCCTATTGCATTGATTGCAGCACCACGTACCGGCCTCATGCCCAAGTGATAAGTGTTACCGAGGCAAATGTGACAATCGAGCTCCTCCAGCTGGCTCACCGTGATCCCCTTCATAGTTCCCTGCGTGCCCACCGGCATGAACACCGGGGTATTAACGGCGCCGTGAGGCAGCGTCAGGACGCACGCGCGCGCCTTACTCACGGGACACTCGGCCACCAGGCGGAACGCGAGAGGAGCGGCGGAGGAAACGGTTTTAACGGCTCCGGACATGTCGCTGCCGAACTCCCGTGTCGCGGAACCGTGCGGTGGTGGCGCGGGCGCGGCCATTTTGAAAGTCTTATTTACCGTCAGGGACACGTGGGCTGCACCCGGAAGTGGTCTAAAGTGAATAAATAGAAAAAGACCATTTGTTATAAAATTTATGATCTCAGTTTTTAAAGTTTCAATCGATTTTGAAAGTTAAAATAAAAAATGCGCCCCCCTTTTTTTTTTTGCGGGGGACGGAGGTACTAATATATCAGATTTGCACAAGATAATTAATATTACATTGTTTAAATGCTCTATATACTACTACAGGTAGTACTTTATAATGAGAACATAAATAAATAAATAAATAAATAAATAAATAAATAAATATTGACATGCTTCTCTACGGCTTCTGAGTTCTGGGTTTAACACACATTTAATAACAATGGGCCTCATTCACTAACGATTCCTAAGATGATCATTTGTTCTTGAAACTCACGTACTATTTTCTGCATAAGGTTCTAACATTTACCAGTGTTTTATTTTAACCTAAGAGTTGTTCCTCGGTATGGACAGAGAAGAGATTTGTGAATGAGGCTCTTATGACATTCGTGTTCAAATTTAATTAGTAAATTGAAACTCATCTAGAGTCCTTTATTATTAAATTAACTTATTCAATGACACTATTAAACTATTGTATACAAAGAAACATATTTGGACCCATAATAATAATTAAAAAAAAAAAACACTGCAAACCTAGTTTCTCTATTCTCTATATTGCTAATATATTGCCGGGCCGGTGACGTTCCAAGTAGGCGTGGCTTACCTCGTGATGGACGCTTCCATTGACCAATTGCATTCCGCACGCCTTTTTCGCTCGCGACCCTGTATGGAGCGGTAACCAATTAGGACAGGAGAAGGCACCGGGAAGCACGGGTAACAGCCAATTAGCTTCCACGCCTACAACTGACAGGGGGCGGAGCCGAAGTCACCGGTGGAGGTCGGATGTCGCCTGACCGGATGGTCGCTTGAAGTTTTGTTTTGTGAGTTTAAACGGCGATCGTCAAGCAGACCAAAAATAAAGTAACCGCTCGGCGGCCGCTGCGTGTATTTCGGAGACCTTAAACCATTTCTCGGTGACGTTGGAGAAATGGCTGGAAGTGTGTGAAAGGGTGAAAGTCGACACTTGGAAGTAACCCGAGCAGCCCGTTCTTGTGTCGCGGGGAGAAGACAAGTCGAGCCCCAGTGCAGTCATGGGGAACCGGGGGATGGAGGAGCTGATCCCGCTGATCAACAAGCTCCAGGACGCCTTCAGCTCCATCGGCCAGAGCTGCAATCTCGACCTGCCTCAAATCGCTGTTGTCGGCGGTCAGAGTGCCGGAAAAAGCTCGGTGTTGGAAAATTTCGTCGGCAGGTTAGTGGCTTATTGATCACAATGTCCTTGCTGCACACAACAGCGAAAGTCAAACCAGAACTCGAACAGTATAATAACGAACAGTTTTTGATTTAGTTTTATAGCCCCCGCCCCTGTATATACAATTTTTTCCGTGACTGGACGGTGGCTTCTCGGGGATTTTTTATGTGATATTCACAGACGGCGCTTACGCAGGTGACGTAAGCGGGAGCCGATAGGAATGAATGAGGGAACGAACGCGGCAGCGCCAAAACGAGACGGGCTGCGTCCCACTGCGCGTAATGGCTGCGTCCCATATCGCTGATAAGGCAGCCTGAGAGCGAAGTGGCCCGTCGGCCTTGAAAGCTGCGACTTAACGACAAAACGCGGAAATGAAACCCGGTAGTCGTCGACTGACGGCTCTAAATATGTGCTTGTTTCGGTTTGTTTGTGTGAGTTTTCGACTCAGTTGCTGCAGACTGTCATCGTGGCCAAAGTGATTGTCAGCAAGTGTTAAATAGTCTTTTTGGGACTTTTTGGTAGCTACGTTAATTAGGTTAATTTCACTGCCTTTGTTGGTCTGCTGTAAGGTGCAGTTTACACACACACACACACACACACACACACACATACATACACACATACATATACATACACACACACACACACACTTCTGCACTATACTTTTGGGAGACATACTATAGACCCGATTACTCTAGCTAAATAACCCCATGCTTTCTCTTAAACCCAGCCCTAATGAAAATGAAACTTTTCTGCTCTCAGGTTTAGACACACACTTTCCATATTTTTGGGGTTGGTTGTGCTATGCGTATATATCACAAAAATCATAAATCAAAATATGATTACACACTTTTTAACGCGTGTATGAGAGAGTTACATATACATGTTATTCTCATGTTAGTCTGAAAGTGTGTGTACACACAAACATACTTGGATTTGTGTATGTGTCAGTCTTTGTGAGTGTGTATGTGTGTTACAGTCATAGATTTGTGTAACAGTTATGAGTCTGCTGTAAATCTAAATGTTTAAATACACACACACGCACCTAGACTTATTTTAGCAATTATAAGTCTCTTGAAAATAGTAAATGTCTGCGTACATGCACATACACTCAGATTAGTGAGAGAAATGTATAACTACTATAGTTGCATATGGCCGTTATTAGTCTTCAGTACATCTTAATGTGTATGGGTATACAAACACACACACACACACACACACACACACACAGTCAGATTTATAGATATGTGTGCATTTGCTTATTTGTGCAAGAGCACTATATTTGCATATCTGTAAAGCAGTTATTAGTCTTATTATCTAAGTGCCTATGTGTGTGTTTCTGTTCCTGTCTGTGCCCTAAAATTGTAACTGACGGCTCTTACGGATCTACAGTCAGTGCTTTTACCAACTTTCTTCCTTACTCTTGACTTCGAGATTCGGTTGAATAGAAAAATAGTAAATAATACTGTTTATATTGCGTAAACGGGATGGAGCGAGAATTGTGGCATGAGGGAGTCCAGGTTGGGGAAAGTGCAAGCGCGTCAGGCTCATATAGTGTTTTACAGCCACACCTGACCTGCAGGATCCATGCAGCAGGTAAACAATGTGGAGTCCAAAGCCACACCCGAGCGGGCTAGCGGTCTTCAGCCTTCCGCCAACAAGAGTTTCATCAGCCTCTCCTGCCCTGCCCTGCCCTGCGATGCCCTACCCTGCCCTACCCTCTTCCATTCCATCTCGCCCTCAATAAGGGACGGCAGGTCAGCCTATATCAGGAGAGGACAGTTAAGTCAACACACGGAAATGCCTGAGGCGACCACTCTTTCTTCTTTTTTTTCCTTCTTCTTCTATTTCTTCTTCTTCCTGCAGTTGCTTCCTTCCTCTTTGTCATGTTTGACCTGGTCGTTTGTCGCTTACTCACATCAGGATGAGTTTTTGGCTAGACATTTGGTGACGTCTGACCTAGCCAAATGTTTTGTTTAGTTGTTTTCTGGGAAAAGTCTGAATTGCATGAACTGTTATATGATAATAAAAAATGACACCAGTTTTAATAATTTGGAGAATTTATCTAGTTACATGCTAGCATATATATATATATATATACATGTATATGTATGTATATATAGATATAGATATATATAGATAGAGAGAGAGAGAGAGAGAGATAACATGACAAAATTTAGTTTAAAAATTAACTTTATTTCCATAAACAACTACTTGGGGTGGTGGGAGAAACAAAATATATAAAATTTTTAATAGAGGTATAAAAATAAACACTAGTGGAGATGCTGTGGTAAAACTAGGCAATAACATTTTTAACAGATCCATCGTTTGCCCCTTCCTTTCCTTTTAAAGTTGCTAATAATCGTCCATGACTAATTTATACTGATATTGGTTAATAATATCAGCACAGTGATTTATCAGTCAGGCTCTAGTCTCAACGTCACACCTGTAATGCAGGAATTCCCCTTTATGCAGACAATAGAAATGAAAGTTTTCAGGCACTTTTTGACCATTTTACATTCAAGCTATCACTTCCTTTCTCAGTGTTTTCTTCTCAGCATTGGTCCACATTCCTGACTTTTTTGTGATTCTTGTTAACCCACTCGACCCGTCGCTCTGGCCTCCAGGCTCTTCCTGCCATACTCTAACATGTAGAAATCACAAAGCCGTACTGCAGCGGTCGGCTCCTAAAGCAGCCTGTTGAGCAGGTTTTTTTGCGTCTGAGGAACAGCAGCAATCGGGACACGCCTCGTTAAAGATAGTAACCACACACACATCTAGAACAGGAGACTTTGCACTTCAAGGGCATGGTGCCTCATATCGCTGTGCAGGTTCGACTGTGATACGCAGCACTGTTGACCTTCGTTGTTGTGGGAATTCTGATGGCGTTAAAACAGCCTTTCCTTTACCGTCAGCAGAGCTTCTTTTTTTCTTTTGGATACTCGGCTTTGTTGTTTAGGGACTTCACTCCAAGA
This sequence comes from Distichodus sexfasciatus, assembly GCA_032718565.1. Classification (NCBI taxonomy): domain Eukaryota; kingdom Metazoa; phylum Chordata; class Actinopteri; order Characiformes; family Distichodontidae; genus Distichodus; species Distichodus sexfasciatus. The sequence continues at coordinate 823,011 of JAVGVS010000143.1, forward strand.
AAGACTCATTACATTTACAATTATGATATTTGGTTAGAGTTAGACAAGATGCCTTCAAACCTGACCCTAGATTAATCGGAAGATCAGTCTCAAGAGTTGTCGACTATAGCGAAAAATTTGTTAAATTAATTTATAAATGCAGGTAGTGCCAATGCTTGGAAAAGCAAGATGTCACAGACAGTTTGTGCCTCTTTCCAGCACTGCAGAAGTATTTAAGTTGAGAAATTATCACAAATCTCGGAGAAATAACATAGTGAAGGCGCGAGTTGCAAGAGTCATCATCCCAACTTAATGTCTGTGCTTTTGCATTCAGATCAGCTTCTCATGAACCTTTAATTCAACCCTCAAAAGGTTTTAAAGTCGCGCTGCGGAGACGCAGAAGCGGAGAAACCAGCCAGGGACTCAAATGAATCTGAAATGAGTGCCTGTTATTATTGGCTTTGCAAACCCCGGTTATGAGCGGAGATGTATTATTTTACAGCGACTTCAATTAGCCGCCTGGCCGAGAGAATCGTCCTGCAGGCAGAACGCCGGCGCTCACCTCGTCATCAGACCTGACTTTTTCATTTAGAATCTCACCCGTGGCTCTTCTCCATATTAATGGTAAGGATTCTGAATTTGAATGTAACATGGGAGGCGGCGAATTGAGATCATAATTTAAACTTTAGGAAGGTCAGGGTGAAGGCGGAGCGATTGAAATGTCTGTGACTTTTACCGCCATAAAAGAAGAATAAAAAGGAGACGAGAACCAGTGCCGTGTCTTGCTTCCTCAAAAGCTGAAGTATTTGCTTAGAAATGCATGAATGACATTTTTCGTGATGCAAACCATGCATGTGTTTACTAGCGCGCACGACTCTCTCAGGGAAGTCATTCACTGCAGTGTTCCAGTTCCATTTATTACAGACAAAACTCATTGTTAGCTGATAAATAACAACCAGCGTTCTCCCAGCCACCAGACGTTTACTACGGATATTTTCAGTATTGATTTTTTCGGCCAGCGTGTCCACGTGTTATTGTGTGCTGACTCTCATCTTGTCACTTCGCCATCTTCTTTGCTTAAAAAATGTAGTTCTCTAGAAGCAGGTCAAAAAATTGTTCCAGGCCAGATAGTCGAATTGGCTATAATGGTCCAGCAATATTTCTTCATTGTCCGGTTAATCAGATTTTTTTTTCCATTTTAAAAAGTTAGAGAGTAAACAATAAATATGGAAAAATAGAAACAGACAGTTTGGTTTATTAAAAATGCTGGAGATGATTTTTTTTTATCTGATTAATAATTGTAAAATAATCTGCATATTAATTGATTAACAAAATAATTGTTAGTTGCAGCCCTAATCTGGATAAGAAGGTCCTCTAAATCATGGAAATGTAAATATACTGTCAGGCCGTTAGAAGTGTAACTGTTAGGGAGTTAGCCGCACGATTGGAAAGTTGCGGTTCAAAGTCGGACTGTTAAAAATACCACTTCATCATTTCATCTTTAGATGTCTTGGTCTTCTCTCATCTCTTTCTGCACCTCTTCCATCCGCTCCCTCCTGGTACGCCGATTCCTGAACAATCTGGGTCATCTCTGTGACAGCAGCATAAAAATTTATGAAATTCACAAATTCGTGGAGTTTACACATTCCTAATGTCGATATCTGCGGTGTGAGGATCTTGGTGCGGTATTCAGGTCACCGCGAATCCCGTCGGAGACCGTCTCTTTGAGAAAAGCGAGTTGAAACCTTTGCATCCGGAATTCAGGCGGCAGCTTTTTACAGTCTTTTCTTTTTGGCCTGAATGGTGAGATCTAGTCATTTTTGGAAGGTCCCAGAATGATCGAAGTTTGTCTGTCTGCCCTGATATTGCCTGTCTGATATGATTTGGTAATTTAGTTGTGCATTAAAACTCATTTCGCGTCCTTATTCCCTCAAGAGGGATTTTCGTAAACTCACATTTGATTATTTATTTGTTTTACTACTGTACCCACGTTTATGTTGGGGTGCTGTTTGATTAATTAAATTCAGCGATTCTGGCAGTTCTACGATTGATTACATTTTTGAGTTAAACGCATTTGAGCTGTGGCAGATGAACAATACATAATGCAGATTTAACATTGCACCATCTATATAGGATTGCGAGCTGAGAAAAATTAACTAGTGGCATTATGTTAGTTGAAAGATATGAATAGATTTTTTTGGAATGCATGAATCGATTTTGAATTGACCAGAGAAAGAATTACCGATTCAATTCTTCTGTTTTTTGCACACCCCTAGTTCCAATCCAGAGTCTTCGTCTAGAGTTCACCTTTCTACCGCTCAGATCTGAATTTAGATCATCACTATTTTACCGGACCCCAGGATGTCATTGGCGAGGGTCTGGGAATCTCGATGATGGCGATGATAATCCTCCCTCTTTGTTACAATGGCTAGCACATAAATTCCGGCTTTACATCGCCGCTTCCTTCAATAGCTTTTTGTTTGTCTGTTTGCAGCGGTTATGTCATCTTTTGATAATGTGAATGACGCAGGGTGGGTGTGTGTGTGTGTGACAGCGAGAGAGACCAAGAGAGATAATGCTGGTCGTGATGGCAGCATACACATACACACACACACACACACACACTCCCAACCTCATTAAGGATTCTATCCTGCTATCAGAAGTAGAACTCTTTAACACACACACACAATTATGTCTCGCTATATTTGCATGGTCCTTCCATAGACTCTCATAATGACTAGATGTAAATGATACTGCAGCTACAGCTAGCTCTAACCTCAACCTCAGTAACTTCCACTTTTTCGCATAAAACTCGCAACTGTAAAAGCAGGTTTCTCTCGAGGATGGCTGTGACGTAGAAAAATGTCCTGATAGGCTTCTGCGTCATTACAAGTCTCGTATTTGCCACTCTTTTAGGGGACACTCGCACACACAGCTTCTCTCTCTTTCTCTGTCTAAGGGTTTTTATGCCTCTTTAACTGTCGCTCTGCTCCAAAGAATCTACCAAATCATGTTTTTTTCCTCATTACAAATCCTCACGATGTACAAAAAAACGGATGTTTCCAATCTCGTGGTTTCCTGTGTTTTAGAGAATGTCGGTTCCTCCTAAATACCTAGGTCCCTCAAAACACACAGAGCAAGCGTCTGTGTGAACGTATCTGTATGAGTTCTAGTTCTGATAGCAGCAGCATGGCATCCCTGATGAGTGTGTGTGTGTGTGTGTGTGTCATGTCATGATGACACAGGACTCTTTCAGCAGCCTGTTTTTCCTCACACAAAAGCTTGTTAACAACAGCAGCTGATGGAACAACACAAATGGCTGAAGGCGAATATTAACCGTGTAGGCGTTCAAGTGATAGTTTTTACTCGATACTCATAAACTTTGCAACTTTGTTTGCGCGACAGTTGTTAAGTATGCTTCTACTCTAAAGAAAGAGGCAAAATTGGCCCGTCTCGCTACCAAAATCTCCAGCGATGACGTGGTTCAGTGTTGTTTTTATTGGAAACATCGCTAAATGTGGCCGCACAATTAAAACTCTCCTCAGTCGTGCGTTTCATTTGGTCATGTTAGTGACTTTAGTAACTTCCCCTTTAATACCCGCATCCACATGCGGATCATTATGTTTGTCACACGGTTATTGCAGTGCCGTTTAATCTTTACTTCCCGTCTGAAGTCAGTCAGACAATAGGATCGCTGCTTCGAGGTCAGGTGATGTGGTTTGTTCTGGTCGTTGAAACCTTTTCTCCAGTAAAACACAAAGACTTCAACTATTCCCGGAATATCAAACCCTAGAGTTTATGCCACATGCAAATCTAGCTGTGCTTCCTTCCAGAGCTCGGAGGGTGGGGTAGTGTTGTTTAACACGGGGTGAGCTGTGCGTTTGTGTAAAACGAGGTCTCTTTTCATTAAGTCCCCCTCGCTGACACCTTCAGCTGCTGCTTTCCATGTGATTCTGCTGCCTGTGTTTTTTTTCATTTTAAAAAGTGAATTAGCGCTGGAACAAGGCCTCCTCCCAGGCGGACATGTGGAGGGGCCTGGCGTGAAGAGAACAAGATGGAGGGAGGGAGAGATGTGTGGAAGAAAAGGGAGAGAGAAACAGACAGGAAAGAGCGAAAAATGGATGGATGGGCGGAAATAAGGAAGTAGGAGTTTGTGTTTCCCAAAAACTAGCTGATCCCCAGTTGCTGAGTTGAGCCAGCCTTGCTATAAATGTCAGATTTGGGTGCAAGTGCTACTGTGGCACTCTTAGCTGACTGAATCCTCCATCCTCTGAGACATCACTCTGGCTCACTCCAGCCCATGCTAGATCTTTCTGCATCACTTTAGATCACTTTTCGATCACTCCACATCACTTTGCCTCAGTCTAGATCACTCCACACCACTCTGAATCACTCCAAATCACCCCACTCTAGATCACTTTGGATCACTCCGAGTCCTCTACACGCACTCTGAACCACTCCACATTACTTCACCTCACTCTAGATCACTCCACACCACTCTGAATCACCTCAAATCACCCCACTCTAGATCACTTTGGATCACTCCGTGTCACTCTACCCCACTCTGAACCACTCCACATTACTTCACCTCACTCTAGATCACCTCACTCCAGATCTGTTCACATGACCACTCTCTAGATCATCTTGGAGCACTCCAGCATCCTCTCTGATGCTGTGTCAATCCATAGTTTTCTGTAGCACTCTGCTGCACACAATAGGCCTTCTGGGGAAGTTTGTCCCAAACACACAAACACTTTCTGTCTCACACACACACACACACACACACTCACTCTGCACAAATCAACACTCATTAATTAAACCACAACATCTGTTGCTACTCGGGACGTAACACCAGGGTTGGTACACAATGGCATAAGGGACGAACGAACACAGCACACACACACACACACACAGACCCATGTAACTGGCTTTACAAGCTTTCCCTGCCATCTGGCAGATTGGGTAAAGGTGGAGTGTGTCCTGGTGAAAAAATAACTACAAACAATAAAACTCTCTCGATTGTCTCTTCTGGTCATGTGACTCCAGTCATGTTGGAGTTGCTGCAACATTAAGACACTTAAAGAGCACACAAAATAATGCTGATGTGGCTAACAAGGCATGGGCTGATGGGGACTTTTAGCCTTTAGCTGTGTAATGCTACTTACCTTTCTTTGGTATTTTTTCCATCCTAAAAACCTAGAGGTCGACTGATATTGGTTTTTCTGGGTTGATATCGATACAGATAATTGCTAGTAAACGGGGCTAATAACCGATATGCAAAAAACGAAGAAAAATTAGCATTTTACAACCATTAACACAAAATGTAAAAGGACATAGGAACTCAACAACTTGAGGATTTGTATTAACCGCTTGATTTGTATTAACAGCTTACTTCTTTCGTCCTTTTCACTGTTCTTGGTTTTTAAAAGGTGACCATTTTTATCTTGTTTGTTCTCTTTGCATATTGCCTCTTATCAAACCATAAAATATGACGTGTTGTTCCACCGACAATAAAATTTTTTTCTGCTGAATCTCTAGTAAAATGACAGATATTAAATCGACTCTCGCCAAGCTCACCCTCGCGGCGGTTTTTATTTGTTCCTTAATTGATAACCCATCCAAACATCTCGCTCACGTCTTAGCCTGGGCATGAAGAAGAGCCTCTATCTTTAGCAGGGCTGACGTCATGGTCCCTCGGGAGGGAGGGAGGGAGGGTTATTATCATATCTCACTCTGCAGACTGCCATGGGTGAGGGCGAGGTCAGGGGGAACTGAGATCTGCCGGCCGATTTGGTGTCGTGACGTGGGGCTGGACTGAGGGAAGCGGGGAGGAAGAAGCTATGAGATGGGATGGAAAGTGGAAATCAGCGCATATAGGATTATGGACAATACCTGTTTAAAATCTAATAATGATACGATTCCCCAGAAGCTCAAATCGAACAGGAATTTATTATTCAACAATGGCATCATAAAGTTGAAATTTTTGTAAATAACACTATAAAATAGAAATGAGTGGTACTTACTTCAAGCGTAGTGCACAACATTTTAAGAAAAAGGTCTCTTCCCGTCCCATGTGGTGTACCAGGTCAAATAGGTGGTGTGACACTCCATGTGCACTACCTAGTGCGTAGAAAGCCGATTAAGCTGCAACCTGGCTATTTCTGAGATGCATACTAAGGCTGTGCAGTGTCGAATTTTATTTCAATTTCAATTACAAAAATAATGTAGTCGGCCAAAAAAACAATTATAATTACAATTATTTTGCCACATTACGCTCTGCAAGTATACTCATATTTTGTCTTGTGTTCCGAATGACACCTGCATACCTTCGGGCAGGCACTTGCGTGTGTGTTCTGGTGTGATGTACACAGTCTGGCGGGTAAAGATGGCGGAAGAGAGCAGCATAAAGTCTTAAATAGTAGCTTACAAAGTAAGTGTTAAATGTCATTGATTTCAGAATTGACCAAATTAATCGTGATTATGTTTTTTTTCATAATCGAGCAGCCCTAATGCATACTACCACATAGGAAAATATATGAGTGCCTTACCTACCATACTGACCAAGTGCGGCAATGCAGCGGCTAAGGTTACTGCCGCGTTCCACCGCGCTCAGAATTTTGGCACAAAATAACGCCACACATTTTATGACAGAAGGTGCAGGCTGTGTAAAAAAAACCCACATTGGAACATGCATATGAAAAATGCATCATAAGTATAAGATGCATCGAAGCTTCGGCATTTATCCGATATTATCGGGCGTCTAAATGATTTGTGACCCTCCATGGCAAAACCGGTCGCATGTCGCAAATTTTCTAGGGTGGTTGCCATTTTCGCGAAGAACATAAATCGAAGCTTCATGATACCTATATATGGAATGAATGGGCGACAAGCAGTCGGGTTTTCTCCTGTCACGCCAAGTGAAATCTGCCTTTGAAGTTGACTATCGCCCGTAACACTCCTGAGCGTAGTGCGGTCCGCAGCTGCGTTTGCATTCTGATTAGCCTCGCTGCATTCTAGCCACCGCGGATAGCCTGCGTTAGGTTAGCTGAACTTCAGGAGGCGGAGATGGATTCGAAAATATCTTCCACTAGTCAACCAATTGATTTACACGTAAATATTGATGACGGTCAAAACAGAAACTTTTAACATTCTGCTGGAATTGAATTCCTCTCAAGAGAGTCATGTTTTTAGGATGGAAAGAATTGAGTTTTCGGCAAATTTATTCTAACAGTACAGTATAGACCTTCCTGTTTCCAAACACTAAAATCCAGAAATTTTACCCGCATAGCATAAACGCTGCGTTTTTTCTGGGATACCTCCGTTGCGACAAGCGATTGGTTTTGCCGTGCAGAGTCACATTTAAACGTCAGTTAGAAGTTAGAAGAAGATGCACAGTAATAGAGTGAAGAGATGCATGAGGAATCAAGAGAGGTCAGTCGATGCACTAAATCCACTTTTCTGCTTCATGCTCACTTCATGTTTCATCGTTGGAATTTTCTTAAATATAGTGTTAAAATCTCGTCTCGTTTTTGTGACCCAATCTCTTCGTCTCGTGACCTTATCGTCTCATCAAACCCCTAGTTTCTACACATTGAGACACATTGTGCATAAGTCTGTATAAAAACATATATTAATAATTTAATATTTATAGTTGCTGATGTTACTGATTAGAAGCCTTTGCATTTATGACATTTTGTCTGTAACCCGCTCATATGGAATTAGAGTATGCTCTGACAGTGGTTTATCGTTCGGACTTATGGGGGCTCTCTGTAAACAGGCACAAGGGGCATTAAGGGGCGTCTACTCCCAGACGGGGTTGTTATGAGGGTGGGCCGTGCCTCTCACTCAGGTTATTACTTTTACTTGCTGCGACCGGCCTGTCATGTCTGGATAATGAGAGAAACTCACACTGAAACTGCAAAAGCAGGATGGGGAGAAGAAAAAGGCTGAGGCTGTTTGTTTGCTCTGATTCTCTCTCCTCTTGCTCTCCATTTCTCTCTCCTCTCTCTTCCTCTCTTCTTTCTTCTGCATTATGAATTAAATGATACACAATCTGTGGCCTCCTCTCTATCATTTAGCCATGAATAATGGACATGAACCCATCTGCTTGCTTTCGAGTGAGGTGTGTGTGTTGTGGCCAGGTTGTGTGTGTGTGTGTGTGAGGTATATGTGTGTGTGTGTGTGGTTGTGTGTGTGTGTGTGAGGAAAGAGATGTAGCTGAGCTCGTGCTAATTTGTTCTCTGGAAATTCTCCTGGTGTGCTGTAATCTATAGCTTACACATTGTTCTTTTTCCTGTGTATGTGTGTGTGTGTAGGAGTGTGTGTGTGTGTGTGTGTGTGTGTGTGTGTGTGGGAATATTGACGTGTGTGTGGAAGTGCTGTGTGTGTGTAGGAGATGTGTGTGTGTGTGTGGGAATGTGTGTGTGTGTGTGTAGAGGTGTGTGTGTGTGTGTGGGAGGTGTGTGTGGGGAAGTGTGTGTGTGTGTGTGGAGTGTGTGTGTGTGTGTGTAGGTGTGTGTGTGTGTGTGTAGGAGTGTGTAGGAGTGTGTAGGAGTGTGTGTGTGTGTGTAGGAGTGTGTGTGTGTAGGTGTGTGTAGAAGATGTGTGTGTGTAGGAGTGTGTGTGTGTGTGTAGGAGTGTGTGTGTGTAGGTGTGTGGGGTGTGTGTGTGTGTAGGGAGTGTGTGTGTGTGCTTCTGTGTAAGTGTGTGTGTGTAAGGTGTGTGTGTGTAGGGAGTGTGTGTGTGTGCATGGATGTGTGTGTAGGGAGTGTGTGTGTGTGTGTGTGTGGGAGTGTGTGTGTGTGTGTGTGGAGTGTGTGTGTGTGTGTGTGTAGGGTGTGTGTGTGTGTGTGTGGGAGTGTGTGTGTGTGTGTGTGTGTGTGGGAGTGTGTGTGTGTGTGTGTAGGTGTGTGTGTGTGTGTGTAGGAGTGTGTGTGTGTGTGTGTGTGTAGGGGTGTGTGTGTGTGTGTGTGTGTGTGTGTGGGTGTGTGTGTGTGTGTGTAGGGGTGTGTGTGTGTGTGTGTGTGGGGTGTGTGTGTGTGTGTGTGTGTGGTGTGTGTGTGTGGGGAGTGTGTGTGTGTGTGTGTGTAGAGTGTGTGTGTGTGTGTGTGTGGGGAGTGTGTGTGTGTGTGTGTGTGGGGTGTGTGTGTGTGTGTGTGTGTGTGGGTGTGTGTGTGTGTGTGTGTGGGGTGTGTGTGTGTGTGTGTGTGTGTGGGAGTGTGTGTGTGTGTGTGGGTGTGTGTGTGTGTGAGAGTGTGTGTGTGTGTGTAGGAGTGTGTGTGTGTGTGTGTAGGGAGTGTGTGTGAGGTATGTGTGTGTGTGTGTGTTGTAGGAGTGTGTGTGTGTGTGTGTGTAGGAGTGTGTGTGTGTGTGTGTGTGTAGGAGTGTGTGTGTGTGTAGGAGTGTGTGTGTGTGTGTGTGTCCAGGTGGGTCAGACATCAGCTCAGGTCTAGTGAGAAGGGCGTAACAGGAGAGGTGTGACGGATGCCTGGACTCTGTGTGTGTGTGTGTGTGTGTGAAGCCACACTTCTCTCTTCTTTTATGCTCCTGTCTCTCTCTCTTGCTGTCTTTCTCCGTCTGTCTTCCTGTCCTTTTGCGCTTTGTCCTCTTCCAATACACTTTTGTCTCTGATTTTCTCTTTCTTTTCTTTCTTTGTGTTTTCTCTTTCCTCTGTCTGTTTTTACTTTCTCTTCGTTTCTGTCTGTCGTTCATTCTTTCTTCTTTCTTTCTTTAGATTTTTTGCGTTCTCTTTGTTTTCTGTCTGTTGTTCTCTCTCTCTCTGTGTTTTGTTCTCTCTTTGTTTCTCCTTCTTTCTGTCTTTCTTTTTCTTTTCCCTTCATTCCTGTGTTTTTCTCTTTTTATTCTCTGTTTTTTATCTTCGTTCTTAATCTAACTTTCTTTCTCTTTAGTTTATTCTCTCTTCCTCTCTCTCTCTCTCTTTCTCTTTCTGTCTATCAGTGTGTGTGTGTGTGTGTGTGTGTGTGCATGTATTTATACTTTGTGTGGGGACCTTTTTGTCCCTCGTCATTTTATTTGTTTTGGGGGCTTTGTGGGGACATTTGAGAGGTCTACATGAGGAAAATGACTTTATAGAAATATTGCTTGTTTATTTGAAACTAAAAGAGGTAAGATGTGCTTTTTGGTTGCTGAGGTTAAGGTTAGGGTTGGATTAGGTGCAGTGACGCGATGCTTGTGAGGTGTGTATCAGGCCTCAGCAACAGGTTGATGTGGTTGGAAGCTGTTTGATTCTGTACCAGTTTGAGCTCCTGTTCCAACAAGCGTGGTTTATTTAAGGCTCTCCGTGTTCGAACCCGTCATGCAGTTCAGATCAACTTCACACGCGTTATATACTTGTGACCTGGGTCTGACCCACACATCGGAGCACCACATTTCCATCTGATACCAGCCACTGGACATGGGACATTATAAATGATCATTGTGATTGCTGTGCAGGGTTGTGGTGGTCTGTGTGAGTTACTGGCGAGATGATCGGTGTTTCGTTTAGCGCGGCGTGATGTAGATGGTTACTGGTCTGCCCAATGTTTCACCTCACGACATTTTAATTTTTCATTTTTATATTTTGAGTGTCCTTCTTCTCCTTGCTTGTTATCAGGAGATGCATCTCTTCACTGTGAGACCCTCTTAACAGAGAGTGTCTAAATGAGTGAAAAGATGACACATCCTCATCCGTATCCTCATCCGCCTCATCCAGCATCCATCCTGCCCTAATTGGATAACGGCTGAGATCCTGGCGCCGTCACGTCGAGCCGAGGGGCTACGTTTTTCCGTTTGCGTTTTGAGAGATCGGTTTATTGGAAAAGGGACAGAGTTGGTGGGAATCACTTTTTGCATGACCGCCAGCAAAAAGGTAGGTTCAGGCCTCCGATGGATTTCTTCAAAATGCATTGATGCAAGTGGCAGGACACCATCTGTGCGCGCGCGTGTGTGTGTTTGGTTTTGATGGGGATTGCAACTCTGATGGGATAGAAATGACTGTTGATTTTTCGCCTCCCTCGGCTCATGAATTGTCGGCCCGAGGCCGACAGCGAACGTCGAGGCCTCGATTGTCTGTGGTGATTCGGTATCAAGTCACTCATCCCTCTTTTGACCTGTTTTCATTTTCTGTCCGTCTGTCTCCTACCTCTTTCACTCTTTCAGCGTAATAGTTTCATGGCCAGTGTGACCCAGGCGTGGCCTTCAGACCCTAAATGGTTGTTTACTGGTCTGTTGGCTGAATTATGCATCGTTATTAATATGAAATAATTAGGGATGTTCAATTGAATCACATACTCGAAGCACCACGATCCAGACGTGGACGATTCTGCATCGAGGCAGTGGCGGACACGTAGGTGGGGCTGTATGGAGCTACTCAAGAATTGATAAGAGAATTGATAAGGAATTGGACTGATAAGCAGAGTCGACAATGACATTGATATTGATCAAATCTTATCATTTCCCACCCCTAGTCGGCGGTCTGTGACATGCTGTCCATGCTATCGTCTGCTTCTGCGTCACGCGAAAAATGATTTTTGATTTATTTTTCAAAACGTACCAGATGGTTGGGCATCTTTATGAATAATTGGCCTCTATGATTTCACGTGATGCGGGCGTCCAACAAATAAAAGCGGAATCCGTTGTAAAACGCGGAATGTGGTATAATTGGCTGATATGGGTGTGTGGGCAAAGCAATGGTTTCTAATCAATTTTGGCGCTACCTTTATCATCATTACCTGTTGGCCGGGACTAAACACACAAACGCACAGACACAGAGAGAAGCGTCAACGGTCAGCTATGTGGCCAGAAGCTGGCTACCTCAAGTCTCCTCAAAAACTGACTACGAATTGGAGTGTTAGTGCTATAAGTTTGAAAGCGGAACAATAACCAAGCGATTTTTTATGAATCGGAGAACAACTCTTTTCGTAAGCACACGATAGACTGCATCCGCAAGAACACGTGACGACCACTTACAGTCAAAGACAGAAACGTTTCGTTTTGCACAATTTTTTGTTGTTGTTGTTGTTGTTTACAGGTCAATGTTTTACCAAAGCAGTAAATGTTCTGCTGAACCCCAGCACTCTGTTGAAGTTGAATAACAGTCATTTAATGTGACATTTTTCTGTGCATTGTTCTTTTCCCATCCACCCCATGATTGGTACTTTTTAGGTGAATAAATATGATTATAAATAAACTTTCTGAATTCAGAAGAATAAAAATGGAATTCAGGAAAAATTTAAACGAAATTTAGGAAAAAATCAAACGGATTTCATAGGGCCCTAAATAATGGATTTAATAGAATATCTAAAAATAATTGAAACCCAGGCAGGATTCCCAACCCACAGAGTGAGTGTTGAGCGTCTGCGAATGCCGTAAATATGAATGATTTGGTACGTAAAGAACTAGAAGGAATGAAAATTTTCTCTCTGTGGCCAATGCTGCACCAGTTTCCTGCCCCGTGATTCAGGGCATCGTCACCCGAAGAGCCCCTCATCCTGCAGCGATCAACAATAAAGCAATTGAGATCCTACTCACCACCCCAGTCACCCACCTAGTGTTCTTGTGATTGACTTTTTAACATAGCCCCAAAATAACCCGTAACCGCAAAATACCGTGGATATTAAAACCAGTGACCAGGTAAAAAAAAGAAAAAAAACCCCACCAGTAGGCCCCCTGTATTGCCATGGAGACCTACCAATGAAGTGTCATTTTGTGACATTGTAACCCATAGATATTATAGATTTGTGCTAGGTGCATTGAAGATGATGACCTGAAATTTATACTTAGATAACTGTGCAAACAACAACAAAGAAACAGAAAAGATCATTTAAAAGTAATTATTTTTATTGGTTGGAAAAATTGCACGAAGACATCCTCTCTACGAACACAAAACACACACGGCGCACATGTATACAAAACCACACTAGTTCATCAAAACTGTAACATCTGATGTAACATCAGATCTGAGAACTCTATCAGATTTGAATGAACTTAGTAGAACTTAGGTCTTGTTTTAACTCAATTTTATCTAAAATGAAATAGGCGACACTTGACCGTGATATTTCACCAAACTAGTAGCTTATCCACAAATTCAAAAACTCCAAATTAAATATCACTTGACCTTTCGACAGCTGTTTGGAAACACTGTGGAGAAGCGGATGGAATCCCGTGCCGGGTTTAGCCTGTTCAGCCGCGTTTGCATGCCGCGACCTGCTGAACTTGACCGCGCGCTCGCTCGATCACGCTGGTTTGCAGGAAGCATAAAGCACGCTCTTGCCAACATCGAGAGGTGATTCGAACCCCGTTTGCTGCGTTTTGTCGATAATGAAATGCGTTTTGTAACACCGACCCATCGCCCGCCGCGCCGCACGATATTTAAAATGTCTGCCCTAAAACCGCCCGCGCCAGCAGCGTCCACGAAATCGACCCGTGCATCACTATCGCCAGCACTCCCGCGCACTCTCCAGCCGCTCACACTCAACAAGCTGCAGTTGGCGTTAGGTCAGTCATTATAATTAATTATTTCTGATTCATTCAAAGTTATATTTGAGTGTAAATTCTAAGAACTGATTCGATATCCATCGTCACGTTCACGTGGAAAGACGTGCTGCAGCAGGAGGGATGCACGATATGGGCGTTATCTGCCGATGCCGATTCAAGTGCATTTTCGCGCAATTTGCCTAAAGTTAACCCACTTAGCTCTGGCATTTTCTAACGCAGCGCGGTTGAGCGAGCGTGAAGGCAGAGCGGTGAGCATTTTCAACGTAGTGCACAACATTTGTGAAAAGGTCACTTCCCGCCCTATGTGTTGTCAAATAGGGCGCGCTTGACACTATCTGGTGCGCTACCTGGCGTGTGAAACCGTTCGCCCTGGCCGCGGCTATTCCTGAGATGCATGAAAATCGCGGTAGGCACCTTACCTACACTATTAAGTGCGGGAGTACGCGAGTCGGGACGCAGCTCACATTCACTAAGTGAGGCAAACACCCTACTGAACCTGTTGAACGTGTGAAGACGAGAGATTTTGGTTGCAAACGTTTCACTGAACGCTCAGAATTTAAGCCAAATAGCATGCATACATTTTAAGACAGAGGCGGCGGGACGTATAAAATCCCACCAGGACTTTGGACATGTCCTGCCCAAGTGCTACCTTTCTGACATGCAACAGGACTATCGGCCAAATCTAAGCAGCGGATAAAAATGCAATTATCTGCCGATTCGATATTAGCGTGCAGCCCTATTTATGAAATTGTGGAAATCAGTGAATATGCAAGTGTGATGTAGAAACACTTACGACACAGAAGTCACCTACAAGGAGTTTATCTTCCTACTTCACATTAGGGCTGGGCGATATGGCATAAAAATAATATCGCAATATTTTAAGCTATATCACGATATATATCTCAATACCTTGAAATTTCCTCTAAATCACTGTATAAATGATAAATTTGGCCCGATGTTGCATAAAATGACACCAATATAATGAATTTAGGCAAAGTTTAACATAGTAAATGCTTTTATTTTAAAGCAAAATATAATATAGCAAACTTTCTACTTTATATTGGGGACAGACAAGTGGGCAAGGGGCAGTTGATTGCGTGCTTATAAGCATTAAGACCCTATTACTATTAAATTATATAATTATAAAGATTAAATGGCTATAACTAGCGTTTAACGACACCGTATTCCCTCTTCTCCGTCATCTTTGGCTTTTCTGTAAAACTTTCTGTAGCGTGCAGTCAATCTAAGACCAGAACCATCGTATCTGATGCGCGGAGCAAAAACAGCGAAACCGCCCCAAACTGCCAAACCCGTGGCGAGGAAGCTGACAAGCCAGCTCTGGCGGTACTGCAGCAGCGCGCGTAGGGATTCTGGAGCTGATGGGAGAAAGCGAAGCTGTCTGCTTTGTATGACAGGAAGCTAAGTACATACTGTCTGTTTAACACCTATGCTGGGTAGGATTTATACTCGATGGTCCACACGATAGTCATTTACTACACTTAGGTAGAACAAGCGAGACCATCAGTGGGTAGATATAGCATACACTTCACATTAAGTGAGAACTGAAACGATTATTGAATAACTTCGAATAATTCGATTACAAAAAAATGGTGAGAGCAATTTTTCTAGAAGATAAAACTAGTTTAAGTCATTAAATGGCTACAACATGTAGCAGCAATGTTTTACTGAGCGCTTTTATTAATGGCGCTAATATTTTCAGTGGCGCGCGATCCAGAAGCGAGAATAGATCACCTCTGTATGTGAGCATTATTTGTGAGATACCGTGCATAAACAGAGTAAATTCATGAAAACGCATAAATGACATTTTTTATATGTAAACATGTTTATGGCGTTCGCTTCAGCAGCTCGTTCGTCAACGTCTCTTTATTCACAGACAAAAGCAGCGTAATTTAACTGATAAATAACTACAACAACCAGCGTTCCACTCACAATACAGACATTTAATATGATTTTCCCAACAATTTTTTTTCATATTCCGGAACGTGCTGAACCCTTTATTGGGGACGCGGCTCCGAGGTGTGTGCAGAAGTTGTGGAAATGCAGTTCTCTTCCAGAAAGGCCAAAAGCAACTCATTTTATTGGCCAAATTGGTTCAAAATGACCCTTGAGCTTCATGTTTCTTCATTTTCAATTGAATACAACAACATAAAGCGTATTTGACTAACTTCTACTCACACTAAGAATAAGCAAAATGTAAATGTGTTGTCATTTTCATTTTATATTTTTTATCAGATTGCTGATTAATCAATAAAATAATCGATAGATTACTCGATTACAAAAATAGTAGTTTGTTGCAGCTCTACATTAAAGTGAAATTCAACACACACACACACACACACACCTGACTACTCACCTGACTGTCTCTCTGTGTAGAATATGCCGAGTTTCTGCACTGTAAAGGACGCAAGTTTGTGGACTTCGACGAATTCAGTGGAGATCGAGGCGGAGACGGACCGAATTACAGGCTCGAATAAAGGGATCTCTTCCATCCCCATCAACCTGAGAGTCTACTCTCCTAACGGTAACTCACACACACACACACACACACACACTCACATACACACCTCTTTATTATCTCCAAGGGCCTGCTGTGGTAATAACATGGACAGTCCTTCAAACTGTCATCTCTCTCTCTCTCTCTCTCTCTCTCTCTCTCTCTCAGTGCTGAACCTCACCCTCATCGACCTCCCGGGCATGACCAAGGTTGCTGTGGGCGACCAGCCGCCGGACATCGAGCACCAGATCCGAGACATGCTGCTACAGTTCATCACCAAGGAGAGCTGCCTGATCCTGGCGTGGCGCCCGGCCAGCACGATATGCTTCGGACGCTGAAAGATGGCAAAAAGTGGAAGCCCTCAAGGTAGAGACGCCGTTCGCTCCCTCTTCCTGACCTGAACTTCTAGGAGCAATCCCGACAGCGCTGGTTGAATCGTCCAAAATGTGACAAAGTTACGGTGACTTGATTGACAGCGAGACAGGCCCACCGAGAGGCCTGGGCTGGCGCCTGTAAAATCGTCGGAGCAGCCTGGGCCTAGAGTAAATTGACAAGCCTGAACGGACTGCTTCGTGCTCCTTCTCTTCTTCACCCCCTACTCGGCTATGACGCTGTATGTAAATGCACAAATGCTTTCAGGGCAGGTCAGTGTCTACCCGCCACTACTTGGTGATGGCTTTTCGAGGCGTGGCATGTATATTTCCATCTCAATGAGTAAGCAGTCCCGATCTAGGTCAAAAACAGCTGAAACTTTTTTGGTTACCTCTGTTTTCTGGCCCTGCTGTGACCCTGTGTGTGTGTTTTTACTGCAGGACTGCGCACTATCGGCGTGATCACGAAACTGGACCTGATGGGCAGGGGCACAGGCAGCCCGGGACATTCTGCCAGAGAACCAGCTCACTACCCCCTGCGTGAGGTGGGGACTTTCTCACACACACACACACACACACAAAACCTGCGATTGTAGAGTGTTGGCTGTAACAGGGTGCTTCGGGTGCGTGGTTTGCAGGCTACATCGGCGTGGTCAGCACTTGCAGTCAGGAAGGACGCAGAGCGGCAGGAAGGACATCCCGCGCGCTCTGGCTGCACCGAGAGTTGTACTGTCTCACCAGCGTACAGACACCTGGCTGAGCGAATGGGAACGCCACACCTGCAGAACACCCTCAACCAGGTCTGCCCACTGCCACGTCCGCCGCCACGCACACTGCCCTGCCTACTGCCCCGTCCACCGTCATCTCCTCAGGCCTCCACTGTTCCTTCCACTTTACTTTCTTTTTATTCGTTTTACTTTCTTTTCTACCTTTCACTCACGGCTTTCTTTCACGCTCCTCTCTTTCTCTTTCTGTCTTTCTTTCTTACCTGCTGTTTCCTTTTCCCCATCAGTCCTTTTTCTGTCTCTTTTTCTTTCGGTGTTTTAGTTTTTCCTTTCTCTCTGTCTTGCTGTCTCTTTTTATTTTTTTCTTCCTTGCTTCTTACCTTTTGCCTTCTCTCCATATGTGACTCTGCACAGCAAAACCAGTCGCTTGTCGCAGCGGAGGTTTCTGAAAAGCAGTTTATGTTGCGTCAGGAGTAAATGTTGGATTTTTTGTTTAGTGTTTTGAAACAGTGGAAGGTCTATACTGTACTGTTGTGAATAAATTTGGCTGAAAAACCTTTCCATCCTAAAAACGTGACTTTCTTGAGGTGAGGAATTCAATTCCAGCAGAATGTTAAAAGTTTCTGTTTGACGCTCTGCTCAATATTTACGGTAAATCCACTGGTTGACTAGCGTGAAGATATTTCTCCGGAATCCATCTTCGTTTCCCGGTTCAGTTAACCCTAACGCGGGTATAGGCTATCCGTGTGGCTGTGAATGCAGCGTAGGCTACGTAAATGCAAGCGTGGCACGACCGCGCAAAGCGTCTGTGAGTGCTACGGCGATAGTCAGCTTCAAGGCAATTTCTCACGTTTCTCACTTAGTGACAGGAAAGCCGACTCGCTGAATGTTGATATCTCAGTCATATGTCGTCCCATTCATTCCATATAGGTATCGTTTTGATTTATACCCTTTCATGAAAACATAATAACTCAATTTTGAAAATTTGAGACAAGCGACTGGTCTCTCTCTGTTTCTTTTTTTCTTTTTCTTTCGCTACTCTCCATCTCTTTCATGTACCGTGTCTCACCATCCCGCTCATACCTCTGTCTATGTCTTGCTGTCTCTTGTCTCCTACAGCAACTGACCAACCACATTCGGGACACGCTGCCCGGTTTGCGCAGTAAGCTGCAGTCTCAGCTCCTCTCTCTGGAGAAAGAGGTGGAGGAGTTCAAGAACTTCCGGCCCGACGACCCCACACGCAAAACCAAGGCCCTGCTGCAATGCGTCCTACCACCTGTCCATCTTGCTCCTCAGCATAACACACTGCCTTTTCAGAGCCCTGTTGCCGTTCCTTACGACCACGTTGCTTTCATTAGAGTGCAGTAAATCAAAAAGTGGAAACAAAAAAACAATTTACAGCCTCTAATTTGTAGAAATCTACTTCATAGCCTTGTTATTTGAAGAATATTCCTTGTAATAATCCGAACATATTTCTGATTATCAACCGTCAGTGAACTGTGAGGGCCAAAAATGACCGAAATCAAAAATTGTTCATTAATCATAATCGAGGTCAAAATAATGAATCGTAACATTGATTTGAGGTTGTCTCGTCCAGCCTTCCTCTATATTCTATTACGCAAAGTCTGAATAGGACCCATTGTTGCATTTTTGCAGCATATTTACACTTTTATGGTCCGTTCTAGGGCCCCGTCAGCGAGATTCCTGCTGTTACGAGCTCTGGCGTGTGTGTGTGTGTGTGTGTGTGTGTGTGCTCGTTCGCTCAGATTTCCTCCTCCCAAATCACTCACATCATTATGGTATTTGTGATGAGAAAAGAGCTGGTTTGTATCAGAAATTCCACCGGAGCATCTCACTCCGTCTACTGGTGTTTTCTGGTCAACTTAGGCCGGTTTTACTGAGCGTGGTCACTGCTTACCTCCAACGTTTGCCTTTGTTCGTGTTTTCAATTTTTAGCTTCAATAATAATAATAATAGTGAGCTAGGGATAAGCCCGTACCATTTTTGAGACTAGAATGCGGTGTGATATTTATTTTTGGGTACTCACCGATACCTGTGTAGATGCGTTATTAATAGTGATGACAGTAATAGTAGGGTTTTTGGTGTGAGTGTGGTGTGACCGCTGTGTGCTGGTTGTGTCCGGTGCAGGATGGTGCAGCAGTTCGGAGTTGACTTTTGAGGTGTGTATCGAGGCTCGGGATCAGGTGGACACGGTGGGCACAATAAGGCGCTTCATCAACCGCATCTGGCGCTTCCCTTGAGCTGGTCAAGTGGCACTTCACCTGAGCTAGAAACTCATACAATACGCTTGCTGGCCAACCCGCTAAGGCGGTGGGGTCAGATTTCCCTTTTCATGTGTTAAACTTTGTCTCTCTTACTCTCTCACCCTTCTCTCTCTCTCTCTTCCTCCCCTCCTTCCCTCCCCTCTCTCTGTCCCCCCTCTCTCTCTCTCTCTCTCTCTCTCTCTTCCTCCCCTCCTTCCCTCCCCCTCTCTCTCTCACCCCCTTCTCTCTCTCTCTCTCTCTCTCTCTCTTCCTCCCCTCCTTCCCTCCCCTCTCTCTCACCCCCTTCCCTCTCTCTTTTCCTCCCCTTTCTCTCCACTTCCTCCTCCCTCCTTCTATCTCTCACTTCCTCCCTCCCTCCTTCTCTCTCTCTTTCTCTTTCTCCTTCTCTCTGTCTTCTTCCTCCCTCTCTTTCTTCCTCCTTCTCCCTCTCTCTCTCACCTCTCTCTCTCTCTCTCTGGTGTCAGAGTGTGTTTTGATGAGAAAGAGTTGAGGAGAATCAGTCAATAAATGGGAACACGTTTCATGGTGTCAGGCAAGTGGAGCTGCACTAACATCCTGCACGCTGTAGCCACTACAGCACAAATACACACACCTGCCTTTTATACATACACACACACTGCCTTTTATATATACATACCTGCACATACATACACACACACACACACATACATACACTTACCTTTTTATATATACACATACCTTTTATATACCTTACTTTTATATACATACACCTGCATACCTTTTATATACATACCACGCACATACATACACTGCCTTTACATATACATACACACATACATACCATACATACACACATACACATACACACACACTGCCTTTTACACACACACTCATACATACACACAAATACACACACACACAAACACACTCATACATACACACAAATATACACACTCATAAATACACACACATACATATACACACACACATATATACACATACACACACACATAGACACACATATACACACACACACACCAACACACACACACATATATACACACACACACACACATATATATATATATATATATATATATATATACACACACACACAGGCTCTTTTTGCGCATGCACTTTACACACACACACACACACCTTCTGTTCCCACGTTCACCTTTTTGTCTTTGCCCCCACTTTCCACACTCAGTCTCTCACTTCTAATTACTACTCTCTCGCTCTCTCTCCCTCTCTCTCACTCACTCTCTCATCCCCTCTTTCTCTCCCCTCTTCCATCTTCTTCCCTATTTTCAGATGCACTTCCTTCTCTCTCTTTCTTTTCTAAACTTTCCCTACTTCTTTGTTCCCTCTCTTCGCTTTTTCATCAGGTTCTTCCCTCTTTTCAGATGCTTTATTTGTTCTCTCTTCCATAACATTTCTTGCTCGCTTCTCACTTGCTCTCCTTTCTTGTTATCTTCTCTCAGAGAGGCTTTCTTTTTCTCTTTCTTTCTTTCTCGCTTCCTCTCTCGCTTTTTTTCTCTCTTGCTCTCTTTCTTGTTATCTTCCTCTCTGTCTGTCTTTATTTCCTGCTCTGTTTCTCGCTACCTTTCACTCTATTTTTTTTCCTTCTCGCTTTCTCTCTTGCTTTTTTTTTTTCTTTTTCTTTCTCACTTTCTCTCTTGCTCTTTCTTTCTCGCTCTCTTTCTACTCTTTCTTTCTTGCTTGCTTTCCTTTCATTCTTTCTTTCTCCAAATCTGTTTCCTTCCTTTTTTCAAATGTGTCTTTCTTCGTCAGTCTGACTCATTACCACCTCTCTCTCAGGTCACGGCCTCTTTACTTTATCACCTTCCTCTGTTTGACTGTAATTATGTTATAATCTCTGTCTGTTTCTTGTTCCTCACTTCTAAATGTTTTCTGCTTCTTTTTGGTGAGTCTGTCTGCTTCGGTGCATCTTCCGTCTCTTTGTTGTGTCCCTTCATCCGTTTTGTGTCCGTTTCTCTCTCTTGCTTTCTGTTTATTTTCTTACGTTACCTCTTTCTCAGTACACGCGCCTCTCTGTCTTCCATTCCTCTGATTTCTTTTCCCCCGTCCCTCCCTCTCTCCCTCCTTCCTCCCTGTGCATCGTTGTCACCCGCCGGGTCTGTGTGTGTGTGTGTGTGTGTCTCCCTGTCTGTCCCCAGAACGGGCCTGTTCACTCCAGACCTGGCGTTTGAGGCCATCGTGAAAAAGCAGATCGTAAAGCTGAAAGAGCCGTGTCTCAAATGTATCGATCTGGTCATTCAAGAGCTCATCAACACGGTCAGGCAGTGCACCAACAAGGTACTGCAGTGCCCTTCCCCGTATACAGGCGCTCAACTCCGGCTGGGGGAAGTGGTGGGGGTAGAGGTCGAATCCATGCTGGTCGTGACCCTCCACCTCCACCTCGTGCCCTTCCGGCCCCCTTGTGCGGGTTCGCTGCTGTCGTGTGTTGGGGTGTTGTGGTGGTCTTGTGCCTCGAATGAAGCGCAAGCGAATGGAAAAAAGCCCGCTCATCTTCGCTTCCAAAAAGGGGACAGGAGTCATTTTCCACATCCTTCTCACTGACCCATAAGTGTTCGGCCAAAGTGTCCGGTTTGTACCAGCCTGAGAGCTATCAAGCGGTTTGTTGAGATCTCTGCATTTGCCCCGTCCGCGAAGGAGCAGTGGGCAGCGTTTTATGGCAGTGCCCGGGGAGCAGTAGCAGGAATGACCTGCTTACTCTCATGGTACCTCAGTGGTACCTTTGGTTCCAGGACTTGTTCCAGCGCTCGATCGTCAGGGTCCGCTCCTAACGTTACTCAAGCATCTGCCCCTGAAGTCGCTCGTAAAAGGTCGACCAGTTATCGGGGGCCGATATTAGGCATTTCACCGACTATCGCTATCTGTGTTTAATTTTGAACGTCACCGATATTAAGTAATTACAAGGAGGCGCTACCGTGATGGCTCCACTGCTGTCTCTTCTCTGTGCGTTTGCTCTCGACTCGCTGCTTCATTTAATGTCATACAACAGTCTCTGATTGGCTAAATGTCACACGAGTGGTAGCCAATCAGCGCTGAAGCCTTATCACTCACAGCAAACTCACACCAGCGCAGCGTCCCGTTAACTAGCAATAATCAGTATTGATATCAGCCCAAAAAACCAATATCGATCGACCTCTGAGTATTATCCTCTCACTGACCCACTTGAAGCCTTTAGACAAAACTTCGGTTTGTACCAACGGCGGCTTCTGGCGTTAACGAGAGAGTTGAGAAAAAGTGAGAAAAAGAATGTGTAGGCTCATCAAAGTCTGTCCCCTTTTTTTGGACCCGTATCGGTGTGTCGGTAGATTAGCTGGTGATTAACCAAAACTAAACAGTCCTTTCTTTACGTCTTCTTCTCTTCCTCCCTCTCTCTCTCTCTTTCTACCTCTTTCCCTTTTTCTTTCCTTTGTCTTGGCGTCGCCACCTCCCCCGCAACTTTCCAAGCAGGGGTTGTTCACCCCGACCCTAGCCAGGCCATCGTGAAAAAGCAGATCTCAAACTCAAAAGCCCCAGCCTGGTCGTGAACATGGTGGTGTCCTTCCTGCACCTTCTAGTGCAGAGAAAGTGTGCCGACAGTGCAAACTTTAAAAGCAATGGCCCGAAGAGGATAACCTCCGTCTCGTGTAACCCCCTCCCCAATCAGCACCCCCGTCGATGTGAAATCATTGCAAAACTTGATCCTATGACCCCCATCTCATCCTCTGTATGATGTCAGTTTGGTGTCTGATGCGTCCTTCCGTCCTAGTCACCATCCGTGAAAAGCACTTCTTAGGTTGTGAATGAAGTTTGCAGCGTTTCCAATTCCTCCTCTTTCGTTTTTGGGGGTCGTGAGTTTCTGTTCCTTAAAGATGATGTTGAATTGAGATCAGGGCATGTAAACTGATGTGTGTAGTGAAGTGGAAACCCGGTTCACACCTAAGACACCTGTGTGTGGTGTAGACCGTGAGTCAAAAAAGTGGGATAGTTACAGCTTACAGCAACACAGTAATACCTGGGATTATGCCGTTTCGACATCGCTAATTCTAAAATAATGAAAAAAAATCAAATTCTATTAAAATCACCCTTGAATTTGTTTTAATTCAGACTTAATTCGAATAAATTCCCTTAAGAAACCCTGTTAAGATACCAAAACGTACTTGCTAGCGCTGTCACATAGAAATATACCAAGTCATTCAGTAATGAAACTTTTTTCCCTACTTTTTGGAAAAATTCTGACCTTTCATATATAATATATATATGTGTGTGTGTATATATATATATATATATATATATATATATATATATATATATATATATATAATATATATTTCTATGGCAAAACCAATTCGCTGTCTAGAATTTTAAATTGGTTATTGTGGTTTCATGAAAGGGCATAAATCAAGCTTTAAAAACGATACCTATATCGAATGAATCGGACGACATATGACTGAGATATCAACATTCAACAGTCGGGTTTCTCCTGTCACATAAATGAAAGGAGAAAATCTGCCTTTGAAGTTATTTATCGCCAATAACACTCTGGGCAGCTTTGAATGCGATTAAGCGGCTAAGATTTGCATTTTCACGGTCGCCTCGCTGCATTCACAACCACTGCGGATAGCCTACCTGCGTTAGGTTAACTGAACTTTCGGAGGCGGAGATGGATTCGGGAGAAATATCTTCGCTTCGTCAACCAGTGGATTCTATTAAATATTGGGTAAGCGGTCAAACAGAAACTTTTAACATTCTGCTGGAATTGAATTCCTCACCTCAAAAGAAGTCACGTTTTTAGGATGGAAAAGGGTAAGTTTTCAATAAATTTATTCAACGGTACTGGTATAGACCTTCCACTGTTTCCAAAACACTACAAACAAAAATCCAAAATTTTACATAACATAAGCGCTCAGTTTTCAGTGAAACCTGTTGTGACAAATGACTTTTGCCGTTGAGGGTCAAAAGTACCAGTCAAAAGTTTGAACACACCTTCCCATTCAATGTTTTATTCTTTATTATCATGACTATTTACATATATATATAAAATATAATGACTCAAGTAGCTGGATCGGGTATCAGTGGCGTTGGGCCGATCTATGGAGCTGATCTGTAAATAGTAGTTTAATTGTTAGCATTGTGTTCTGTTTTAAAAAGGCTGTACTGTATGTGTATCGTATCGGCAGATTTCAAATCCAAATTGCAATATGTCGGTGTCGAGATAAGTAATAAAACGTCATCGTTATATGTCAATCTATTAATGTATTGAACATAAAATAGTGATGGCCGTAGTTGAGCCGAGTGTCCTTGTTTGTTGTCCTCAAATGGTTGTGTAGCAGCACCTTGTGGAAGGTGGAGGAACTACACCCTGACCTCCCACACCACCACCCCACCCAATCACACGTTGCTTCTTTTTATCATCTTTATTCTTTTCTTTCACGTTTTCTCAGCCTCTCTATTAACCGTAGCTCTACTAACCGAAAAAATGCACCTAATCTCCTCAGCTCTAAATTCACACACTCTATGTTGTAGGCTCAGGATCTGAAACCTCATTTCCATTTTATTGAACATCAGGAGTATTGGTTTTCATTGCCATTAGTTTTGTGTGTATTCAAGAAATATTTTTTGATTTTGAACTCAAATGCATGAAACATTGATTCAAACATGGCGTTGAATTTTCTTAGCTGGCGGTGAGGCTTTGCATATCAGCTGAGTGTGTGTTTGTGTGTGTGTGTGTGTGTGTGTGTGTGTGTGGGGCCATTTTTACGCCTAGCAGCAATTCCGGGACTCTCAGCCAAACACCAGCAGGTCTTCTTTCACATTGGGTGTGACCTGTGAGAAGGAGGACAAGCTTGTGGTTGCTTTTGGTTGTGGTGTGTGTGTGTGTGTGTTTTGATGACTCCTCTGTATGCTGTAGTCTGCAGCCTTGTGGTTTGTTGTGTGTCCACAGCTGGGTTCTTATCCGCGACTCCGAGAGGAGACTGAGAGAATAGTCACCGGTGACCAGAGAGAAAATAAAACCAGGACAGTAACACACACACACACACACACACACACAGAGGTGATGAAGTTGTCTCGCTCACTCTGACCTGACCTGCTTCTGCTCAGACTGCTATACCTGTGGCAAGAACAACAGCGTCATTGCAAAATTGTGAAGAACTTTAGACCCCGTTCGCCAGTATTTCTCTCATAAATTTATGCCTAAGAACGTTGACATTTAAGTAAAATAATAAGAACTGAAGAAAAATCCAATAAGCTAATATTTTGACCAAACAGCCATGTAGAATTTGTGTAAGAGTGCTGTTTACTTTAAAAAACATCGAATCAAATCACGATTCTTCTCTGTCGATTCAAAATCAATTCATTCATTCCAAAATATTGATTTATATTTTTCAACTAACGTAATGACACTAGTTCACTTTTTATCTGTGATGAGTCCAATCTTATAGATAATGCAATGTCCACATGAGCCCAGAGAGACCTCCTTCCCGTGAGCATGCAGGAAGTGCAGTCAGTATGTGTGCATATGCATTACATTCAGTAAACTACGTTTGATTCAGTGTGATTTATTTGTTGATCTGCCACACTCATGGGAAAAGTAACTCAAAACAGCAGTCAAATTCATCTAGTGAATTGGGATTCATTCATGAATCATGACTCATTCATGAATCATGACTCATTTATGATTTATTGATTCATTTTTATGAATTGACGGCTCATTTATGAATTATTAAGTTTTCACTCTTGGTCGTTTCAGCCCATAAAAGCAAACTCAGATCGATTAATTGACATTTTTTATTTATATGTGAACACACACCAAGCGAACTCCAGACCCTCACATGGGAGGTGGTCTCAATCGTTCCGGCTTTAAGTCTCTTGGCGGTTGTTTTAACTTTCTGGCAGCGCCTTGAGCATAAGCGCTCTGTTCGCCGACAGTTTTTGTTGAAGTAAAGAACAAGCAGAATGCAAAGCAGTGATCTGAGAGCTCCATAAGAATGAAGTATGAACAGAAAAGGGCTGAGGCCCCACACAGGCTGAAGTGGACCAAAAAGGCAGTCCTTTCAAATGAACTGCAATTGTGAACATAAAAGAACTGAGTTCCTTTCTGTTGGTCACTTTTGGACCTTCTGAGACTTCTGAGTTCGGTTTGCGTTCCTTTAAGAAGGACTATATGTAAAACCACTCATTTTATAGATAAAGCGTGACTCACTTACGAATTGTAAATCGCTTATGAATTGTGAATCGCTTATGAATCTTGAATTGATTTTGAATCGATTTGTAAGCCCAAGAATCCGAAACGAATCGAATCGTGAGATTTCCTGAATCGTGCACCTATCTCCACCATGTGTGTGAGTCCTGTTTTTTTACCTCGAGGAGCCAAATCTCAAATAAGAAAATAATGCGGAGACCTCCAGAACTCTGCGTGAAGAATTACATAGAGGTAGGTTTGAAGAACAAATTTGTTCTAAAAAACAGTTTAAACCCACTTACACAGACTTCACCAAGATCCTGACGTTGGATGTGTCGACCAATATGTATTTTTTTCAGGACTTACATTGATTATTAGTCATCGCGGAGCCATAGAACCGATATTTTGCACAGATACATGTCTGTTTGGTATTTTCTTCCTCCAGGTTTTGTTGCTGATTGACATTGGTGTCACCATCAGCACCAACCCGAAGACTTCATAAACTTTGCCAGAATACGTTAATGAATCTGAAACTGCCGCTTGTTTCCTGGCGTGGGGTTTCCTTCTAAGCATAGGTGCTGCCCGTTAAGCAGCTCAGCTGCTAATCATTGGCTCTTTCCACTGCTAATGGATGAAATTGGAGATAATCGGGCTGTTGTGACTCCTAGTGGATGAAATCGGACAGTTGGCGGGAGCTCATTAGGATGTAAACTAGAGCAGCTATAGCTCGAGTTTTACTGAAGAAATGAAGACATTACAGCTGGTTTCTGTTTGTTATTCTAATTGTTGCTTCAGTTTCTCCAAACGGATGAGTTCAGGTTTTTGTGGGGACTCGGTTTTACGTCCCCACAGTGGCACCGGTCCCCGCCTTGCTGGTGTGTAATCAGGTTAATGTCCCCATCTTGGTAGATTTACAAACACACACACACACTAATAAAGACTTTCTTTAATGTAGTTTTTGGAAGTCGTTCAGCCTACGCCTGGATCGATTGTTTTGGAAGCACAGTTGGTGGTTGTAGTTTTTAGTGTTTTTCAGCATTGCATGATGTGGAAGTTAGTAGGAACTAATTTTTACGACTAGCACAACTGTTCTTCGCTTTCCAGGTTTGTCCCAGATGATTCGTGTGGATTCCACGCAGCATTAGTCAGCACTGCAAAGACTCACAAAGCAAATCAAAAAGCAAAATCAGTGATTGCATGCTTAACAGGGAAAGCTCCCCGAGCCGAACATTCCTAGCGTTTGATCGGCCGTCCAAGTGGGCATGTTTGGGCATGAAATTGAAGCGTGACTTATGCACCCGTTACCCACCCCTCCCTCTCTCTCTCGTGTATTTCGTGCTCGTCCCCGGCGCCTGGTAGGTAAGTTTGGGCGGCGTTATGCGTTGTCGCGTCTGTTCAGTCTTGATACGAGCTGGATAATGATGCGCTGCCAGTCTCTGGCACCAACAGGTGGGCACCAAAATTTCACCAGACCCGTCTCTTGCGGCCGGGCGAAGTGAGAAGAGTGGCGCTGGCATGGGGTGGAAGCGAAACTGCTGCAGGTGTAGCGATGCTGTAGAGCTAGCCCTTTATTTATACATTTACAGAGAAAAGAGGAAGAGATAGTCTTGATCAGGGTGTGTTTATGTTCTGATTTCTTTTCTCTCCCTTCCTCCCTCCTTCCTCTTTCTTTTCTCTCTCTCTCTCTCTCCCCTCCCTCCCTCTCTCCCCTCTCTCTTTCTCCCCTCCTCTCTCTTCCTCCCTTCCCTCCATCTTTCTCTCTCTCCTTTTTCCTCTCCCTCCCTCTCTCTCTCTCTCTCTCTCTCCCCTCTCTCTTTCTCCCTCCCTCCCTCTTTCTCCCTCCCCCTCTCTCTTTCCTCCCTCCCTCCCTCCCTCTCTTTTTCTCTCCTTCCCTTCCTCTTTCTCCCTTCCTCTATCTTTTTCTCTCCCATATTGCATCCCTCCTTTCCTCCCCTCCTCCTCCTCCGTCCCTTCCTTCCTCCCTCTCTTTTTCTCTCCTTCCCTTTCTCTTTCTCCCTTCCTCTATCTTTTTCTCTCCTATGTTGCATCCCTCCCTCCCTCCCTCCCTCTCTCCCTCTCTTACCCTCCTTCCTTCTCTCTCCTCATGCATCTGTTGCTTTCTCTTTCTCTCTCCGCTTCTCTCCCTCCCTCCCTCTCCCGTTTTCTTTGTACCCCTACCTCACACACTCTCACTATGTCATACTCTCTCTTTCTATTCCTCCCTCTCTCTCTTCCTCTCTCTCCTTCCCTTTTCCTCTCTATTCTTTCTTCACTCACCTCTCTCTCTCTCTCTCTCTCTCTCTCTGCAGCTCAACAGAAAACATACATACCAAACAAGAAAAGATGCGTTTAAACCAGGTACGCATCCTCCCTCTTTACTTTCACTCGTCTATCCCTCCTGTTTTCAGTTGGTATCTCACTCTATAACTAGCTATACTGTATGTCGCTGTCTGTAGAGACTGGCTGTATTCCAGAAATTAGGTATTGTAAATTGGCCAGTATATTGAACCGTTTTGGTGTATGGCCGTCATGTTACTGGCTTGAAGAACAAGAATGCCTTGCTGTGAGCAGACTTGATGCATGCTGAGCCAAGTTTTTAATAGCAGTGACTGACCCCAAAATTGTCCAGAAAGTTTGATGTTTTAGAATTTGTGTCACTGCCATGTTTCACAAAGACCAGCGGTAACGCTGTAACTCCTCCTCCAAGTGCTCCTGTGATCCCTGATTTTAAGGACAGTCCCTGTAAAGGTGTCACCCGTAACAGCCCAAATTTGCGTCTGTCGCCCTCTTTCCCGCATTTTCAACACACTGACCTTCCACTAGCGCCGCGATACTCACCTGCACGCAACACAGGAGGCATGCGTCTGCACAGCAGCCGGACAACCCGCCCACTCACGGCTGGCGTAAATGTTTTCACCATCTTGTCACGCCTCAGTTAACCGGTGCTGCGCTTCTTTCCGCCTGTTGATGGAAATTCTTCCGTAGGAATATTGCATGGGCATAGGTGTGGCACAAATGAAAGAAAGAAGCGTATAATCTGTTTATCTGATGAGTTTTAATCTAATTGCATGTAACCGTGTTCTGTTCCTCTCTCTCTCTCTCTCTCTCTCTCTCTCTCTCTGTCCTTCTCGTCTTCTTTGTGTCTGTATCTCTTACTCGTTCTCTGTTGGTCTGTATCTGTCATATCTCTTTCTTCATCTCCCCCACCTTTCGCTTTACTGTGCCCTGCTTATACATCCACTCGTTCTCTCTCTCCTCTCTCTCTCTTTCTCTACCACTCTTGCTCTGTGTTTTTTAACTCTCTCTCCTTCTCTCTCTCTCTCTCTCTCTCTCTTCCTCGTCTTCTTTGTGTCTGTATCTCTTACTCGTTCTCTGTTGGTCTGTATCTGTGTCTGTATCTCTTTCTTCATCTCTAACTCGCTTTCTGTGCCTGTATATATCACTCGTTCTCTCTCTCTCTCTTTCTCTCTCACTCTTCCTCTGTGTTTTATCACCTCTCTCTCCTTCTCTCTCTCTCTCTCTCTCTTTCTCTCTCTCTCTCTCTCTGTCTTCCTCGTCTTCTTTGTGTCTGTATCTCTTACTCGTTCTCTGTTGGTCTGTATCTGTGTCTGTATCTCTTTCTTCTTCATCTCTTCGCTTTTCTGCCTGCCATACATCACTCGTTCTCTCTCTCTCACTCTTTCTCTATTTTTATCTCTCTCACTCTCTCTTTCTCACTCTTTCTCTGTTTTTATCACTCTCTCTCCTTCTCTCTCCTCTCTCTCCCTCTCTCTCTCTCTCTCTCTCCTCTTTCTCTCTTTCTCTCTCTCTCTCTCTCTCTCTTACCTCTTCCTCTGTATTTTCCTCTCTCTCTCTCTCTCTCTCTCTCTCTCTCTCTCCCTCTTCCTCTGTATTTTATCCTCTCTCTCCTTCTCTCTCTCTCTCTCTCTCTCACTCTTCCTCTGTATGTGTATCTCTCACTCTCACTGTTTTTCCTTGTGACTGTAACTCACTCTTTGTCTCTCTGATCCTATCTGTCTGTACTGCTCTCTCTTTTTCTCTGTTACTCTGTTTCCCTCTCTTTCTCTCTCTCTCTCTTCCTCTCTCTTTCTCCCTTTCTTTTTCTCACTCGGTGGATTCTATGTCTCGTGCTTTTTCTCTCTCTTTGTGGCTGTATCTCTCACTCTGTCTCTCACACTTTCTCCCTCTCTTTCTTTGTGTTTGTATCTCTCATTCTTCTTTCTCTGCCTCTCCCTCACTCTGTCTTTGTGTCTATCGTCCACATCTCTCTCTCTCTCTCTCTCTCTCTCTGACTGTTTCTCACTCTTTCTCTTGTATCTCTTTCACACTCTTTCTCACTCTGTCTCATGTTTTCTTTCTGTCTTTATGTATGTGTTTCATTCTCTGTGACTCTTCTTTCTTTGTGTTTGTATCTCTCTCACTTCTTTCTCTTCCTCCCTCTCTCACTCACTCTGTCTTTGTATCTGTATCGTTCACATCTCTCTCCCTCTCTCTGTCTGTTTCTCACTCTTTCTCTGTGTATATGTCTCACACTCTTTCTTTTTTCTCACTCTGGTGTTTCTGTGTCTCATCATTTCTCACTCTTGGTCTGTGTCTCTCTGTCTCGCACTACTTCAATTTCCTTCCATTCCTCCCTCTCTTTTCTGTCTCTCTTCTCGCAACCCCTCGCAACACTTCCTCACTCTTTTGCGTTCTTGTTCTTCCTCTCTCTCTTTCTGGAGCGTCTCGTCTCTCTTCCTGCTCTTTTCTCCCTCCCTCCATCCCTCGCCTGTGTGTTTTCTGTCCTCCTTTTCGTAATTCATCCCCCCATCCCACCTCTCTTTTTACCTTTCACCGCAGGGCGAAATATTGGTAAGTACACAACACAAACAAGCCCCGCCCCAGTGGGGGGAGTGGCCAGGGCTCAGCCAATGGGGAGAACCGAGGCCGTGACGCAGTGTCATATCGGAGGTCAGAGGTGGATAGGAGGCTCACTGGCGCTATGTTAAAAGCTGACTTTTTGTTCTTGTGTCCCGCAGCTGGGAGGAGTGAGAGAGTTTGAACAGGAAAAGGTATCGTCCTCAAGCTGTTAAAACGGGGGAGATAAAACCGGGGAGGAATCCCAACATCGTCATCTTCCTCGTCGTTACCAGTAATCGGTAGCGGCTCTAGCTTCCTCTCGAATCCGTGTATCATTCTTTATTCATCATGGGCTTAAAAATGTTTTACATTCGTTTATAAAACCAGAACGTAAAACGAGTCATTTTCCGATTTCCCATTTTGTAGTCAAATTAGAAAGTAGGGGTGCGCAGGCAAACAGGCAGCTGGTGCCGTAACGGTAAGTGTTGGCCCGTGTGCGCAGAGTTCCAAATCAGGACGATAAAGGCACCACTGAGGTACTCATGAGCAAGGTACCGTCCCCAAACACTGCTCCCGGCCGCTGCTCCATGTTAGCTGCCCACTGCTCCTTCACAGATGGAGTCCGTCTGCGAAAGTCGTGGGTTGTACTGTGTGCTGTGCTGTGGTGTGTTCATAATGACAAAATAATCACTCACTTTCACTTTAACAGATTCGAATCGAATCGCGGTTCTTTCTGCCGATTCATGCATTTCCAAAATTACGATTCATATTAAATTTTTCACATTTTCAACAACGTAATACTGCCACTAGTTTACTTCTCATCTGTCACGAGTTCACAACTGAAGTCATTTAAGATCATCGTTGCTACAGAACAGCTCTTTACCTTGTTATTTTATTAAACAAACTGAACAGCCTCATGTTATTGATCTTATGGACGCACCGATCCAACTTTTTCACTTCCGATACCGATGCGATACTTGAAATTGGGTACATCGGTCGTCAGTGCCGATCTGACCTGTGCTAATCATGATTTTTATACAATGAAGTTGATTAAGGTATATAAATATATATATATAGAAGCACTTTTGGGTCACATACGTAAAATGCAATGAGCGAGTTTTCCCCATTTTTTCTATTTATTATTTCGGTGCAAAATGGGAAATTGCCGAACGACTGGTTATCCGTTTTTTCCATTTTGGTTTTGGAAACAAATCCTGGGTTTTGGGTTTTGGTTTGAAGTGTAAATGGCGGTAGATTCCTCGTGGACCTGTTCGCCCGACTGCAATTGAGTATGATTATGCTAACACTATATATGACCAATTGATGTAATTGTGCGAATGATACTAACTTATAGAATGAATTAGATTTACTACTAGTGCTGACCTCACTCTGAATTTCAGCTTAATTTAATTGTTGTTGTTGATGAAGTCGTGTGACGTTGCCGTGGCAGCTGCAATGAGCCTCGGTTGTCAATGCGTTATTAGCTCAGCCTTCTTTGCCTCAGGCGCCGAGTTTGCCTTGTGGAGGAATCGGCCGGTCTTGACGCTGAGCCGGGGGTGGGTGGGTGGGTGTGGGGGGGTTGAGCCGAAATCAGGATGAGCCCAAACTATGTGTGTGTGTGTGTGTGTGTGTATGTGTGTTTGTGTGTGTTGTCTGAACATTTTTTCCTTCCAAATTTCTTGTGTATTTAATGATGAACTAATTGGGAAAATATAAAATTAATTTCTAGATTTTCCTTAAACCCCATCGTTACTCTTTCTCTTTCGCTTTATCGAATCAAATAAAACTTCTGATTAAATTAGTTTATTTTAGTAAATCAGATTTTTTAATGTAATTGAGGAGATCATTATAGAAAAATAGATGACTATATATTTTTATTTATCCAAATTTTTCATATCATATATAAATTATAATAATCTGTTATCTAAATATATATTGATATAATTCATTTAATCCTATGTATGATCTAAATCATATTCATCTAAATGTATTAATTATTTTAATTTATATTTTATTTTTGGATTTTATTTGTGCTGTTCCTAATATTTACAGGTAACATTTATTCTAATATTTACATTTAGATTGTAAACATTTACTATTTAATCCTGAAATTTCGAGCATAAAATTATTCTTCTGTTTAGAAATAAAGTGCTTTTAAAATGCCTTCTTCTAGAGAAATAATACATCTGTAATCTTCTCTTATTATAGCTAAGCAGACCCTCCAGGATTTCGCGATGTTGTGATCACAACTATTGACGCAAATTCAGCCAGTCCCCGTGAATTCATTGCCGACCTGCAAATTTTGACCAATTACCGCAACTTTCCAAAATTTTTTGACCAATCGCTGTCGTCTCCCGCAAAATGTTGTGCCATACGTCAGCAAACTCACTTCCTTGTTACGTTTTAGAAGATGCAGGAAACGTGTGTAATAAAAAAACGCCTCACATTTACCTTCAAAAATAATGAAATGATTAAAAAATAATAGTGGTTTCGTTCTCTTCATTTTAGTTAACTGTTAAAGAATCATTATAAAGGGCAACAAAATCACATTTTTTCCGCAACTTTGACTTGCTCCTGCAACTTTATCGCAAGAAAATGCTTAAAAATATCACAACTTTACATTTTTCTGAAAAGCTGCTGTAAAGTCGGGCATTTTAGGCTGCTGCAATCTCAAAACAGGCTGTGAAATCCTGGAGGCACTGCCTAATAATCAATCTAATAAAACTAATTATGGATCAGTTAGAAGATATCAGAACATTGATTTTAAGCAGGGACGGAACCATACTGCACGACCTCAGCATTCCACATCCACAACCGGAACCGGATCTAGACCAGTTCTAGTTCTCGTTCTCATCTCTCATCCCTCTCTCCTCTTCTCTCTTCTTACCCCGTATCAGTAGAGGGTTCTATTAGAGAAAAAGGGTTGAAGGCGTTTCCCAGCCAAGGCAAACCATGACTTTAGGTTCCACTC
This sequence comes from Distichodus sexfasciatus, assembly GCA_032718565.1. Classification (NCBI taxonomy): domain Eukaryota; kingdom Metazoa; phylum Chordata; class Actinopteri; order Characiformes; family Distichodontidae; genus Distichodus; species Distichodus sexfasciatus. Next base: position 857,349 of record JAVGVS010000143.1, read on the forward strand.
TCCTCCTCCTCCTCCTCTCTTCACCTCTCCTCTTCTCTCCTGTTCTGCTCCTGGTGTGTTTGTAAATCCCCCAAACCCTTTTCTCACGCATTCTGTTGGAGAACTCCGCAGCTAGAGGAGAAGGAGGGAGAGGTGGTGGTCTACTTTCAAGTTTACAAGTTAAATTCATGTAACTTCTGGAAACGGAAATGCAGAATTTCACATGATCTGATTTAAGTTTGATCTCCCTCTTTTACGTGACTTGTAAAATTCTCTAAACCGCCTCAAGATACACTCTTTTATGTGGATGGTGTTTTAGAAACCCTGCGACTTTTTAGTCCCTGGGTAAAAACATGTAGAGACGACTTTAGTTTCGCGAGATGTGCCGAAGTCAAGTCGTCGTTATCCTTTCAGACACTTGCACAGTGAGCTAGACTCTTGGCTCTAGTTTTTACCGGGTGCAAAAATGAGGGGTTGAGCGACGTGTTCATTTCATGCCTCCTGGACGCCTCATTGGGGAGGTGTTCCGGCCACGTCCCAGCGGGAGGAGACCCCGGGGGAAGACCCATAAACACGCTGGAGAGACTATGTCGGATTTCACGACGTTGCAGTCACAACTATTAAGGCAAATACCGTGCAATTTTGACCAATTACCGCAACTTTTCCATAATTTTTGACCAATCACTGTCATTTCCCGAAAACGTTGAGCCATACGTCAGGGAGCTCATTTCCTTGTTACATTTAGAAGATGCAGGAAATGTGGTTATTAAAAACGACTCAGATTTACCTTCAAAAATAACGAAATGATTAAAAAATAGTGGGTTTGTTCCCCTCATTTTAATTCGTTGTTAAAGAATCATTATAAAGGGCGACAAAATCTCAAATCTTTCCGCAACTTTGACTTGCCCTCACGACTTTATTGCAACAAAATTACTATTAAATATTTAAATATTTTAGAAAAGCTGCAGCAAAATTAGTCATTTGAGATTGCAACAATCTCAAGAAACTCAGCAAAATCCTGGAGGGAGATCCTAGTCTCTCCAGCGTGTTGGACGCTGGGAACGCCTCGGGATTCCCCCGGATGAGCTGGACGAAGTGGCTGGGGAAAGGGAAGTCTGGGTGACCGTGCTTAGGCTGTTGCCCCCGCGATCCGACTCCGGCTAAGCGGAAGAAGAAGGATGGATTGTGGTATTTGTTATTGTACATTTTGACATCAGTTTCCCTCTTTACAGCATACATACGGTACATCATACATGATTAGTAATAATTGATGTCGGCCCCGGAAAAGACAACATTCAGCTAAAACAGAAACTAGTTTGATCTTGTGGCTTTGTGTTCAGATTTTCTAAAATGCCATTCAAATGAAATCTAAAGCAGACACGAAGACGGAAGAAAGTCACAAGTCACGTATAAAACTAGGACGCAACTTAGACTCTGTGCACTACGGAGGATGGACTTTAGCAACCTGTTTACAGCATGAAGTTCTTGTATTAATCCATCATAGTAATCCTGAAGCCCTTCTTGATCACAAGCTCTCCTCCTCTTCCTCCTCACAGCTGTGAGCCTTTACCCACTTGATTAAAGGGACACTCAACCCAAAAACAACGCTAATGTGACTAACAGCAAACAAAAAAGATTCTTTATCCTCGTATTAAGTGTCCCTTTTATTAACTTTCCTCTTCTTTTCTTCCGACACATCACTCCAACGCTGATTACTCTAACACTCTCTCTTTCACGCCATCGTTTCCTTTCTCTTCACTCTTTTAAACCCTCCGTAGTTCTCACTCTGAGCTTTTAATACCTTTCAGATTAACCCCTCTAACCCCTTTTCCGGTATAGCGAACAGTATGCAGCCTAGCCGATTTTACTGACCATACTGACCCCTAACAAACCGCCACTGACCCCTGACTCCTGGCCTTTTGATCCTCCAGAGTTCCGTTTGGTGTGGATGCTGTTGTCCCGACCTTCGGGATTGATGATCTCGTAACACAAATTCCTTTTGCATGATTTTTTTTTCTTATTTCAAACTTTCCTCACCAATTCTTTTAGAAAGTGTGTGAAATTGCACTGAATCGTTTCTAGTAGCTTTGGAGAAAAAGATGGAGGATGCAGTTTTTAAAGAGTCTTTATTTAGGTTCTGCATTGCTGGCACAACCGCATGTGAATATTGATAAAAAGGTTGTAAAGAATGGAGACCGAGGTGAGAGACTGTTATCAGCAGGTAAGTGCAGGTAGTGAGGAATTAATGGAATAGTTGTGGAAAAAATCAGATTTTTGCACATTTCCAGCAAATTGTTTGGCGTCCAGGTTCCTGCTCGTCTTGTGTTAGCCTTGTTTTAATGTAACATATATTTAATTATATTATAATTTATCTTCTGAATTGGCCTGAAAAAAAAAAACAAGGGGTCAACTGATAACTGATAATCGATATACACACCGATATGCTGTTAAAATGAGAGATGCACAAGGGAATTACTGGCCTGTGCCGATATCCGATATAAAAAGATTTTTAGACGTCTTCAGATTTAAAGAGGTTTTGCAGTATTACTACTGGTAATAATATTTTGTTCATTAATAATCTGTATCGGTCGACCCCTAAAACAAACTCACAAAGTTCATTTGAGAACCAAAACAGTAGCCCTAACGTTAGCCTTGTAGCTTCGATGCAGAACGTAAAGAGGCGGAATCTGGACACCAAACCCATCTTTGCGGACTGACTTCTTGTGAGGTAAGTGAAAGAGGAACTAGGAGTTGTGTCGTTTTTGGTGCTGAAGGTCTGACGTTGCGCCCCCCCCACCCCCCGTCCTGGTCTCTCCACCCCTCTCCGCAGGTGATCCGTAAAGGCTGGCTCACCATCAACATCAGCATCATGAAGGGAGGCTCCAAGGAGTACTGGTTCGTGCTGACCGCCGAGTCGCTCTCCTGGTACAAGGACGAAGAGGTGAGATATGGAGAGTTAAAGGGAAAAATCTGGCCTCATATATGTTGTAAATATGCTCTTAACTAGCAAGTAGTTCAGTAGGTGATTGTGTATGGTCTGTCTCGCTAACCTGCGGTGTGTTGGCGCCTGCCCAGGGTCGGTCCCCGCCTTGTGCCCGTCAGTTCCCGGGATAGGCTCCGGTCCCCCCGCGATCCCAGTTGGGATAAAGCGGTTCGGAAGATGAATGAATGACTGTCTAGCTAACATTGTGTTTGCACAGTGTTACAGTTCAAGTTTCTAAGAAAGTAAATTTGGGAACCTAACAGATTGATGACTACATGTCTACACACCTACGTTATTCTTGATCTGAAAAATTACTCAAATTAATAATCTACCCACATCGGTCAGCCAGCTCATTTTGCAAGCTAATTAGGTTTTGTTAGCTAGCTGAGTAGTTTGTTGTAGTCCTTCTTTTATGTTCTAGAGGACATTTTACTAGCAAGACTGTTGTTAGTTGCTAGGTATTAACTCGGATTCAACAATCAATGTTAGCTCATTAGGAGCTGTAAATGAATGTTGGCTAGTTAGCAGCTGTGACTGAATGTTGGCTAGTTAGCAGCTGTGAATGAATGTTGGCTAGTTAGCAGCTGTGACTGAATGTTTGCTAATTAGCAGCTGTGACTGAATGTTTGCTAGTTAGCAGCTGTGACTGAATGTTTGCTAATTAGCAGCTGTGACTGAATGTTGGCTAGCTAACAGCTGCGACTGAATGTTGGCTAGTTAACAGCTGCGACTGAATGTTGGCTAGTTAGCAGCTGCGACTGAATGTTGATTAATTAGCAGCTGCGACTGAATGTTTGCTAATTAGCAGCTGTGACTGAATGTTGGCTAGTTAGCAGCTGCGACTGAATGTTGGCTAGTTAACAGCTGCGACTGAATGTTGGCTAGTTAACAGCTGTGACTGAATGTTGGCTAGTTAACAGCTGTGACTGAATGTTGTCTAGTTAGCAGCTGTGACTGAATGTTGGCTAAACAAAGCTAAAATGGCTATTTGGACAAGTTTGTACAGTGTTAGCAAGCTAATAAGACAGTGTATTACCTGCTAGCAGTAAATAACCTCAGGGACGTATTCAGTCCTGTTGCCTTCACTTCAGGCTCTAAGGACTAGTCATGTTAGCATTCTTGGCTGGATGTCCCTCGTTTGTCATGAGTTTTCGGGTGTGTAGAGTGTGGGAGTGTGTGTCGGCGTCCGCCCGTGTGTGTCCCGGCCCAGCCTAACCAATGTGCGGACTACTGTTCAGGTGCAGTGTGATGAACAGGTAGTCTGAACACTGGGCAGGCGAGGAGGAGGAGGACGACAAAGTGGAAGTGGGGAGGCGTCTGGAGCACAGGTCACTGCCCTGGAGGGGGGAGGCATGAGTAAACAATCGCCTCTGATAAACCACACACATGCGCACAGACACACACACACACCATAGACATAACGGCGACTGTAGCTAAATAACTATGTAGCTAAATATGTTTACTCACAAGCTTATCCTAAACCTCTGTAATGAAAATTCTGTGCTTTTATTTTTCCTAAATTTTAATGCAAGAGCTATAAACAGTGTTCTCTTTATGTTAGAATAAGGCCTCCTAAATCTAGCACCGTCTCTAGCCTGCTGTCATTCCAAAACTGCTGCTGCTAATGACTGGATGAATAAAAACGGGAGACATTTATATCTTTTTTATGGCCTTATTATAGCAATACCTGCAAATGTTTTTATTTTTGCTGTGGTTCACTTTTATTTTCTGTTTTATACGTGTTTTTAGACACTTTTGAGGCCTTCGTTGTAAATAAATAGCCCTTCCTAATGCCTTGGCTGGTAAAAAATAATGTTTTAAATAAATGAATAAAAGGCAGCGAAACCAAAGGTGAATCTTTCCCTAATCTGCGGGCACAGAGTCTGAAATTTGTCCCCAAAACAGGTCTAAATCAAACACACACACACACACACACACACACACACATACACACACACACACACTACAACGTCTTTGTGAGGTCCATCCATAGACCCCCGTACTGAGTAGATAATAAATAATAAAGTCGATAATAAAGTATATAACACTACGAACTAGATCTTACCAAAATCTTTTACCTCTTTTTACACATCAAACCTCGAACATTTCTATAAACGCATTTTTCCTTAAGAACCCCATGAAAAAATGTCCCCGCAAAACCACAAATATCTGACACGTCTCATGTTTTCCCGTCTTTTAGGGCATAACTAGCCACAAAAGCGTTGAAACCTTAAAAAATACAGTTTTTAAATCCGTTGGTCTTTTCTGGAACCAAATGTTGTCTACAAACAATATAGGTGCCTTAAATAATGCAAGTTACGGTGTACACTTTTGCAGCAGTCTAAAAAGCAGGTTCTCATCACTTCAGAACTGCATCCATTCCCAATTTATATTACTCAAATTGTAAGCCGTCAAACAACTTCATCAAGCGAATCTTTCTGTTACTTTAAACCGGAACACATGCTACGTGCTCACCAGCTCGGTCCAGTAAAGTGTGTATGTGTGTGTGTCCTGGGTCCAGACCTGGTCGTCCGTTAGAAACTCCACCAAAAGTTTAGCTTTCGCTGCTCCCCTGATTCACAGCAGAGAAGAGCAGGACTTACTTTGTGCTCAAGCCGCTTTCCAAAAACGAGTGCCGTGTCCTTCGTGCTGCCCAAAAAGTGCAGTGGCAGAGAGAGAGAGAGAGCGAGGAGTGGTGTGATGGTACACGGTGGAAGCCGGAGTGACGTGGCAGGCGGCTGAAATGTTCCAGCCGGGATCTGACTTTGGAATTTGCAGGAAATCGTACTGGGTTACTGGGGAGTGTGTGTGTGTGTGTTGTGTGTGTGTGTGTGTGTGTGTGTTGGGGGCAGGGAAGTGTGCTTTTGAGTGATGTAACTGCTGTTGGGACCACAAGCGATCTCTCTCTTTCTCTCTCTCTCTCTCCCTCTGTCTCTCTTTGTTTCTCCTTCATTCTCTTCTCTCGCACCCCTTTTCTCTCCTTTGCACACTGTCGCAGTTCCTCTCTTCCCTTTTCTCTCACTTTCTCTTGCCCTTTCTGTCTTTCATGCTCTCTCTCTCTCTCTCTCTCCCTCTCCTTCACTTTCTTGCTCTCTTTCCTCTATTCTACCCATTTCGTTCTTTCCCTCTATTTCTGTTTGTCTCTCTTCTTCTTTCAGTTTTTCCTCTCTTTCTCCGTTCTCTCTCTTTCACTCTGTTTGCCCCCTACCGATTTTTTTTAATTCTCTCTTTTACTTTCTTTCTCTCTTTCTTTCTCTCTCTCTTTCTCTCTCTCTCTCTCGCAGTCCATGCCTAAATGTTTCCAGATGTTTCTCTTCAACTCAGAGCCCACAGCTTGCCCACATTTTTTTTTTCTCTCTCTCTCTCTCTCTCTCTCTTGCTCTCTCTCTCGCTCTCTCTCTCCCCCACTCTCTCTCTCGCTCTCTAAATCTGTACTTTGCCAATGGCAAATCCCTGCAGCTGTGTTGCAATCCCCCTGTGATACCACAGCAAAGCAGCTCTTAAAACACTTGAGTTGCAACTTTATAACCGCTTTTCTCTCTCTCTCTCTCTCTCACAGGAAAAGGAGAAGAAGTACATGCTTCCCCTGGACAACCTGAAGCTGAGGGACGTGGAGAAGGGCTTCATGTCCACTAAGCACACCTTCGGCATCTTCAACACCGAGCAAAGGTCAGGCAGCTTCCTCTCGTTCGCCGAGGGCCGCGAGCTTCCGGTTTATTCTGTCCAACCTCTTCACCGGCCTGTTCGCGTCCCGCAGGAACGTTTACAAAGACCTGCGCCAGATCGAGCTGTCCTGCGACTCTCAGGAGGAAGTGGACAGCTGGAAGGCCTCGTTCCTGCGCGCCGGCGTCTACCCCGAGAAGGACCAGGTACCTGGCATGTGTAAAGGAGGGAAAGCTGCTGATGTCAATATGAATGGAAGGTAATAGGGATCTGTTATCGTGAGTGAATCATGGACACCCATAATAATCCTTAACAGTGGGACAGTTGGTAGCATGGGCAGTTAGAGCGTTCACCCCATGAACCGAAGGTCGCCGGTTCGAGTCCCAGACCTGTAAAATGACCACTGAGGTACTCATGAGCAAGGTACCATCCCCAAGCACTGCTCCCCGGGCGCTGCCCATGTTGGCTGCCCACTGCTTCATCACAGATGGGTCAGATGCACAGCTCACATTTGGTTGTGGTGCACTGTGTGCTGTGCTGTGGTGTGTTCACAATGACAAATAATCACGAACGTTCACTTTCTTGACCAACTTAAAGGCAGTGTGCGCAGAATCACCACTGTACCAGTGTACACATAACTTGAATAGAGCGAATTTAAAAATCATAAATGATTTTCTTCCACCAAATCTGTCACTTTATTATATTAATATATAATAATTTACATTTATAGCATTCAGGAGATGCTGAAGAGACCATGTTCTTGTCAAATATTAATTTTAAGCCTGACTGTTTTTATTAAAATTCATGTAGAACGAGGTGTTTGAGTTACCATGAAATATAATAAAATATTAGCATGCATAAGTATATATAATTATATATAGGTATTTTATTAACTCATATAACACATATGATAGTTTCTGAAAAAATCATTTATTATGAAATATAGTAAAATATTTACTTAATATTTTATAATGTTTCATAATATCTCATTAGGGAGTATTCTTTTTAGGGAGTTTATTTTTGTGTGAATTTGTGAAATGTATATTACGTCAATATGATGTGAGTTATATATTTATAATACTTCCAGAAAGGCCCCTAATAATATAATATGAAATATGACATTTTCATATTGCATTATATTCATATTATCTGCATCATAAATTGGCATTTTCCCGTTCTTCACTTCAGAGATCTGTTATCCAATATGAAATATAATCTTTAATTAACTAATAGCCTAATGTCCTTTAATGTGATCACAAAAGGAGGATTATTTTTATTTATATTTATGTAATATCGAGCTGATTTACGACTGAGTCAGATCTCAACACGTCTTAAGCAACATTCTTTACACTGGAAAAACCCCTTGAGTTGAAAGCCCAGTTTGGTTTCTGTTGGATTCTTGCTCATAACACCAGGTTAGTACCTGAGCGTTTGAAAAGGCTGACGTGGTCTCTGTTAATGTAGAGTTCCGTCCTTAATGACTTGGTGTTTGTGTTTAGGTTGAGGCTGAAGACACCGCCCCCACAGACACCTTCTCCATGGACCCCCAGCTGGAGAGGCAGGTGGAGACCATCAGGAACCTGGTGGACTCCTACATCGGCATCATCAATAAGTCCATCAGGGACCTCATGCCCAAAACCATCATGCACCTCATGATCAACAGCGTAAGCCGCCAACAGCTGCTCTACACTGACTAATCAGACCTCTGTCTGTCGGTCTGTCGGTCTGTCGGTCTGTCTGTCTGTCTGTTTGTCTTTCTGTCTGTTTGTGTGTGTGTGTGTGTGTGTGTCTGTCTGTCTGTCTGTCTGTCTCTCTCTGTCTGTCTGTCTATATCTCTTTCTGTCTGTCTCTCTCTCTCTCTCTCTGTCTGTCTGTCTTTCTATCTGTTTGTCTATCTGTCAGTCGGTCTGTCTGTCTCTCTATCTGTTTGTTTGTGTGTGTGTGTCTGTCTGTCTGTCTCTCTCTCTCTGTCTGTCTGTCTATCTGTCTGTCTTTTTGTCGGTTTGTCTGTCTCTCTATCTGTTTTTGTGTGTCTGTCTGTCTCTCTCTCTCTGTCTGTCTGTATGTCTTTCTGTCTGTCTGTCTGTCTTTTTGTCGGTTTGTCTGTCTGTGTCTGTCTGTCTGTTTGTCTTTCTGTCTGTCTCTATGTCTGTCTATTTGTCTATCTGTCTGTCTGTCTCTCTCTCTCTCTGTCTGTCTCTGTCTGTCTGTCTATCTGACTGTCTGTCTGTCTCTCTCTGTCTGTCTATTTGTCTTTCTGTCTGTCTGTCTTTTTGTCGGTTTATCTGTCTGTCTGTGTCTGTCTGTTTATGTCTTTCTGTCTGTCTCTATGTCTGTCTATTTGTCTATCTGTCTGTCTGTCTGTCTCTCTCTCTCTGCCTGTCTGTCTTTTTGTCTTTCTGTCTTTCTGTCTGTCTGTCTGTCTATCCATTTATTCATCCACTCACCTACATGTGTACATATATCACAATATTTAGTGTTTAGTTCTTTCTGTTTTTGTAATATATCTGATGTTATTTTATCTGATGTTACAGCTCAGCAGATATGAAATATAGTTCATAATTACCTGATAACAGTGAGCACAAAAGGACAACTAGGTAGATTAAAAAAGTGGAGTTTTCACACCTATTTTGTTGCCTGTTTTATTATTTAATGACCAAGCCAACGTGATAGTGAGGCTGCTCTGTATTTCTTGAGTGATGTGGTTGGTTGCTGGATTCTAGAATGTTAGTTACCTACCGTGGCATAAAATGAAGGTGATACTGATATGAGTTGCTGGGACGTTATGTGTGGATTTTACTGTAAATCAGCAGAGCTCCAGTACAGTAACATCTATTTTTAAACCAGAACCTCCAAAAAACATCCAATACCAGCACAACCTCACCAATCTCACTTAGCGGAATGAAGCGTCATTGCGAGTTAGCATGTCGACAATTTCAGACAATCGTTTCTTTATATCTCGTGAATAAAAATGCAAGCGGTGCTGAGAATCGAAGGCGTTACTGCGCTCAGCGCGGACGGGGTTCGGCTTTGAGTCAGAGGGATTTCAGAATGACGGCGGCATGGAAACGGGCGAGTTGCCACCGGACTGCAGGGTGTTACTGTGGCGGATATGAGAGAGGGCAATGCGGCCCGTTCCCAGCCCTGTGTGTCTGTGTGTGTGTGTGTGTGTTTGGTCGGTATCTGTACATTCATTTCGTCTGGTTTGATTTTAGTGGAATATTCTATCCGATTAGTCATTGAGCTGCTCCAGACTGGAGTAATTGCGTTTGTCTCTTTATCTCTCTTTCTTGTTTACTTGTTTTTGTGTCTCTTTCTATGTTTCGGTTTCGTTCTGTCTGTCCACAACACCCTCCCACTCTATCACTCAATCTTTCTTGTTCTCTTACCGTGCATTATTTGATTCTTCTTCTTTCATTTATTCTCCCTCTCTCACTCGCTTTTCCAGGTTTCATCTCTCACTGTGTGTTTCTCTGTTTCTAATTAACCACTCTCAGCCTCTCTTTTTCTCTTTTCTGATTTTAAACCTTTCTCTTTCCATCTCTTGTTGCCTTTTTCTTTCTGTTAATGTTTTTATTTCTCTCTCTCTCGCTGTCCCTCACACACACTCCTTACTTTTTCTCTTTCACTTTCTCTCTCACCCGCTATGTCTTTCTCTTTTTGTTCCTGCTTTCTCTTTCTGTTACCACTGCTCTCTACCCCTTTTCGCTTTTCCCTTTCCCTTCCCCCACTTTATTCCCACCTCCTTTCTCTCATTTTACTCATCTATCCATATATCTCTCCATCCACTCATCTGTCCACACATCCATCTGTCCATCTCTTCCTCTTCTCCTCTTTTATTGTCTCCCTCTCTGTTCTGTTCTAGCCATTCACTTCCTCACTTCTTCCTTCCTCTCACCGTCTACTTCTTTTTCCATTCCCATCCATCCTTCTATCTATCCATCAATCTAACCCTTTCTCTCTCCCCCCCGTCTGATTGTCTCACCATCAGTTTAAACATCTGTTTGTCTCAGTCCATCTCTCCGTCCATCCGTCTCTTTCTCTTGCCCCGTTTTATTGTCGTTTTACACCTGTAAACACATCCGTCAGTCAGTCCATCTCTCCATCCATCCATCCATCCATCCATCCATGTGTATATCTATCCTGTCGTTCATGTGTCCATCCATCTCTGTCTGTTTCCCCATGTAGTTGTCTCCCTCTCTGTCTCCATTCATTCATATATCCATCCTTTCATCTATCCATCCATATCAACGTTACTTCCTTCTCTCCATCCGTCCTTATCTATTCAGTCATCGATCTCTGTCTTTCCCCATTTATACGTCCACATGTCCATTCATCCATCCGCCTCTTTCTATTTGTCTCTCTTCTTTGCCATTCTGATCTTTTCACCCCTCTTTGTTTTCCTCTCACCCTCCTTTTCTCGTTCTGTTCATCTACTCTCTCTCTCGCTCTCTCTGTCTGTCTCTCTCTTCCGCTCTCTGTTTCTCTTTCCGTCTCTGGTGTCCTTTTTTCTTCACCGGTTTCTGATCTCCCCTCTCTTTTCTTTGCTGTTTCTTTTGGGTTTTTACCATCTCCTCTTCTCTCTTTCTAACTCCATCTCTCTCTCTCTCTCTCTCTCTCCCCCCCTCTCCAGGCGAAGGACTTCATCCACTCTGAGCTGCTGGCGTACCTGTACTCGTCAGGAGACCAGAACAGTTTGATGGAGGAGTCGGCAGAACAGGCGCAGCGGCGAGACGAGATGCTGCGCATGTACCACGCCCTGAAGGAGGCGCTCAGCATCATCGGGGACATCAGCACCTCCACCGTCTCCATCCCCGTTCCTCCCCCCGTCAACGACAGCTGGATCCCGGAGGCCAGGTCAGTATTCATTTTTTTTTAATTTTTATAGATGCACTTGTACGTTTTCATTGACCTTTAGCATTGTTTACCGTTCCCCTGTGTCCTTTCACCAGAATGAGTGATTTGACGACCAAATTATGACTAGACGTCTAGACTGATTTCCGAACGTGGAAATGTCTAGATTTTCCCTTTAACCCTTCACCAGTAAGCTGGGTTGCTACTAAATGTTTTTTTTGTCTCCGCCCCCAGCCCCACCCCTCAGCGCCGGCCACCCACCAACGCCCCGCCCCCTAGCAGACCCCCAGCGGTGCGAGGTCCGGTCCCGGGCCCGCCTACTTTGAACCCCTCCCCTGCCTTCGGGGCTCCGCCAATTCCCTCCCGCCCGGGCCAGCCAATCGGCGCCTTCTCCAACAGCAACCAGGACATGGGGCCTCCGCTGATTCCCTCCCGCCCTATCCGCGTGCCCCCCGGCGTGCCCCCCGGCGTGCCCAGGTAAACACACACACACACCAAGCAGGGTGTAGATCCCCCCTGGGTGTACACCAGGGGTGTAATTATACTTTTTGTATGACACATTAGATTACAATTACAATTATACGTGGATAAGTTATATAAATTAGTCATTTAGAGTGATGCAGAAAAATTGATGGGATGCGTCGTGATATCGTATAGAATTGAACTGTTGACCTGATAATTGTAATCGAATTGAATTGTGACACCAGTGAAGGTACACACCGCTAATTGTTACACCACGTTACACTGCTGCTCCATGAACACAGACACTGAGAGCAGGGCTTTACGGAGGCCGTGTTGATCCGAATCAGGAGTGGGTTTGAACAGGATTTTTGTGTTTTTTTTGTTTGTGTTCCATGTCGGGGGGAAAAAAAAAATTGTGATCTATAAATTGTAACCTGTCACCTGCCATAATCCCACTCTACCAGGTGATGTGTGCTACAGGACTTTTGGTATGTGTGTGTGTGAGAGAGAGTGAGACCGTCTCCACTCAGATGCTCTCTTGAGGTGTCTCTCTGCATGCTTGCTTCCACTAAAGTCTCCATGGCATCTCCTGATTCTACCCCTTCATCACCTCTTTCTTACTTTGATTTTCACTCCTAATTTATCCGTTGATTCATTTCATTCTTACATCCATTTCACCCAGACTTTCCTCTCCCCCCCGATCTCTCTCTGTCTCACTCTCTCTGTCTTCTTGTCCGTCTCTCAAGGTGTAATCATTACATGCGTATGTTTGGTCGCTCTTTCTTTCTGCCTCTTTATCTTTTGCTCTTTCTTCCTTTGTGTTTCTGCTTGCCTTCTCTCTCTCTCTCTCTCTCTCTCTCTGTATGGGTCATGGTCTCACTCCTCTCTCTTTCTTTCTCTCCACTCTTCTCTCCCCGCAGCCGAAGACCCCCAGGTGCCCCCCACCGACCCACCATAATCCGCCCCGCCGAGCCCTCGCTTCTAGACTAGGAGACTAGTCCCGCGCTCCGCAGCCACCGCCACGCCACCGCCGCCGTGGGCCGAGACAGAACAGAAAGAAAGAAAGAGCAATATAACAAAAAGAGAGAAAGAGGGCTATTACCTGTGGACATTACCCGTACATCAAGCCTGACCAGTAGAGCTGTCTCTAGTCGACTCGAGCGCTGCTAACTTACTCCTTTTTGTTCTTTTCGAAAAATGAAAAATGAAAACTGGCCCGGTAGCAGAACTGTTGGTTTGCTGGAGCTGCGGTGGGTTTCTCGTCTTCCTTTCTCCCCTCCGTTTCGCCGCCTCTCTGGTATCAGCTGTTCACTCGCTTGACCAGCAGGTGGCAGCGTGTTAGTTCTGTAGATACAAAAGCCTTCCTTTTATTTTTGGGCTGTGATTTCACTTCTGATGAGGTTTTCTTTATCTCTGAGGAAAAGGAGAACATTTTTGTTCCCCCCTAGAAGGCCATTTGCCTCGATAAGATTAAATTAGTTCATAAATTTCTGTTTCCACCTTTTGTGCACCTGGTTTGTGTAATATACACTCGTTAACGACCTTTATTTGCCCGTTGACTAATTATACTGAAAACAAGACCATTTTTTCATCGTTTATTCAGGGGTAGTTTTTATTTACAAACATGTAAATAGCTCTCCGACCAGCCGATTCCCTCACTGAATTTCCTTTCCTAAATTACCATCATTCCTTAGCGTTCGCCGACCGTAATTAGCCGTAGTTGCAGAAATTATTTTGTGGGAAGCACTAAAATGTTCTTTATCCATCACGGCTGCTGGGAATTTTTTTCAGGCGGACTTCTTATAGAGCAGTTTTTAAACTTTTGTGGAAAAGGTCTGATGCAAAAAAACAAAAAACAAAAAAAACATATTGTAGTCAGAAGCAGTCTTGGTAGACTCGGTATACGTTAAGTATATATGTTGCTATGGGAATTAAAGGCACAGTAACAGGAGCGTGAGGAGCTTCTCTGCTCCAACATTAAAAAGATAGCGCCTCAGGTTTTTGTTTTTTTTTTACGTTTATGGTTTATGGCTAATATGGCCTCGTAACTAACTATGGCCGCGTAAACCAACAGAAAAGTAGTGAAAAATAATTTATAAGCTAAGTATTTTGAGTTTGTGTCGTTCCGGGACGGAGTAAGCGCGGCGTATTTGAAGGGAGCGAGTCTTAAAGGGGCGGTGCGAGCGCTAACGTGGCTAACGGTGTGAGGCAAAGTTAACCCCGTTAGCGCCGCTCGAAACGTCTTTCTAAAGTTTATTTCCGACGGTTTCTTAAAAAGCCGGACTAAACGGACCGGGTCACGACAATGGCAGGCAATACGCAGGTGTACAGGGACGGCGGTGGGTTCATTGTTTTCGAGATCGGGGAGCAAACGCGGCGATTTTGTTCGTTTTTGGTCGGCGGATACGAAGCTAGCGGTGAGCGGTAGAGACTGTAATAATCCAAACTAGCGAAGCTCTTATAACGTAGCTGTGGATCGTACTAATAGACTAATAACCGGGCGTCTGTGTTTTTTGGGGGACGGATTAGGGAGTAGACGTGAGGAATTTCAGACCTTATTTTTTGCGTGTGTTTATTTATAATCAGGGCATTTGTCATTGACGTTTTGATTTCCGAACTCTCATGATCTGTGTTTAGAAACGTATATCCAGCCTCTCTCTTCTTAGCAGCTCTTTTTGGGTGAACAAAGAGTTTAAGAGTTGCTCCTCTTGCTCTTATGCTAAATGCAGAATTTGGGTGTTTTATTTGATGAGTTAGGATGGGTGGTGGTGATGATGATGACGACGATGTTAATGATCTGTGATTTCACTTGGAATGAACTGTGATTAAAATACACGTGGACACAAAAAGGGAACAGGGGACATCCAGAGAATCCATTTTTAAAAAGCTGTAACCTGTGTTTTTGGCACTGACTCTTAAATAAAAGTTACTAAATGAATAAAACTTTCATAATGTTCTAAATACTGCATATTCTCTGGATGGAGTTTCCCTCCGGCCCTTTACTTTACTTAACTTTTTACTGACGGTGTGGCTACAGCGACTTGTCCCAACTTCAACTTGTACATGATGCGTTGGGTAAATTCTGATGAGTCAAATATTTTAATATTAGATAGATTTTTTTATATGCTAATGCCCCACGATTTGACTCATCAGTCTAAATTGGGAAGTCGGAGGGGATGCCGTTTCGTCATGGTAGCCACGCCTCGGCAAAATCTTGTAGCGTGAAATTTCTCTTCCTCAAACTCTCCACACTCCTCCTCTCTTGTGTCGTGGGAGGAACGTGTGAGGGAAGAAAGGTTTGACCACCTGTATAGTTCACCTGTATGTTTTTTCCTGTTCGTTTGTTTTCTCTCTCTCCCTGAAATCATCAAACCTTTGTCAAGTGCCTCTGTAGCTATTAATGCACTCTGAGCAACTGAAAAAATTGAGAATTGGAGAAACGAGCTAATAAAGAGGTATTGTGTACAATAAAAAGGGATTGTCTGTGGTGACTGGTGTTTCCTCGTGTGCTCTCGTTTCCTTCCTGCCTCCTTGCCGCCTACCAACTCCTCTCCCTTCTCTCCACGCATGTCGTCCTCTTTCCTCTTTCGGTAGTGTCATCGCGACCGCGGGCGGGCCCAAAAGTTCACGGCTGTTGCCAAAAATGGTAGCAGGCAACCTCAGCCCTGTATAAGAACTTCTCGTCTTTTGAAATCAGCCTTTAAAGGTGTGGGCAATTCCACTGTCACAAAGGTGTGAAGCTTCACGCTCGAGGGTTTTCCCTCTTCTAACGCATGCATGGTAAACTTTAAAAGGAACTTCAAACAGCAGGGGAACAAATCTAAACACTATAGAACTTGATTTGCACACGATGCAAATGATGATGGCGTCAAAACCACTGTATTTTGTAAATGCTTTAACAGGTTTCATAGTCTAGAGTTTGGTCCTTAACTCGCTCAGTAGAACTTCTAAATATAGTATTTTTGTTTTGCACACTGCCTTTATTTTCCAGCACCAAACAGACTTAAGATTTTGGATAATGACCCAAGTAGATCTCTACACTCCAGCCCTTGATTGTGATGGTGGTCTAGTTGTAGAGTGATCAGTTATGGACCAAGAGTTTGTGAGTTCAAACCCCACTCTATCTCCTCCACAACTACCACAGTTGAGCTGCTTAGCAAGACCCTCAACCCCAACTTGCACCACTTTTTAAATTTATGTAAAACATTTATCACACGCTCTTCTCCAGAGTGACATCCAATTTCTAATTACAGGAACATTTCCCCGGAGCAATTTGGGATTAAGGGTCTTACTCAGGGTCCTATGGTGGAACCTCTGATTGGTCTGTAAGTGGGTATCTTATCACTAGGCCCAAAAATAGGAAATCAGCCACACCATTTTTTCCACCAGTCTGCAGCAGCTGATATCAAAATCTTCCTGTGTCTGATGAATGCCATAAATGTAAATGTCAATGAACTGTCGACGGTGTCAAAGAAAACCACCAAGGGCTGGATCAGCAGATCTTTTACGGTGCTTTTTCATCCTGTTGTCTTTACTCCAAACCTGTGTCTTTACCGATTTACTGATATTGTAATTAATTAAATGAAGATCTTGTAAAATCTTAAAATGTAAAATCTTAAGACTAGGCAAATAGGTTTGATTCCAGGTTGGCAGTTGTGGCTTTTGCATCTGTAAATGCTGTCTTTCAGCAAGACTTTAATAAAAAGGCGTCAAGCTGTAAAATCACAAAGTAATAATATTATTAAGAATGATTAATGGGCAGGTGAACTTGAGGTTGAGGAGAGCTTAAAAATGTTTTCAGTCATACCTATTAGTTCATATCAAAAGTGCAGACCAGGATGTGTGCAAGACGCAAGATGAAATTTGCTGATAAATGTTTACCCTGTTACCACTTAGCTGCAGAAATTACAAAGAAAAACCTCAACCCCCTAAAGTGCATGTCTTCCCCGATGTGTGTACTGAATGACAAGTCAAAATGTCAGACTGAATGTTTAAATATTAAAAATGTAGTCCTTAAATTTGGTACACATTCAAGAATTTAATTAAAACACTTCATAAATGCATTAATAATAAAAACACAGTGTGGTGATGTTAGTTTAAGGGATTATTTAAAGCCTTTTGAAGTTTTAAAGCAACTAAGGAGAATATCCATGAACTTTTAAGCTTTAAAATAAAGATTGTCAGTTTTAGGATTTTTGAATTTCATAGGAGCACAAACGCAGTTTTGGGTTAACCCTAAACCCCAGGTCTTCAGCTGATTAAATAAACGCAACACCAGATTTCACGAATTCTCGAACACAAGACAAGAATTGTTAGGTTCCAAATACCTACGGACTAAACTCGTAAAGACGTGTACATCTTGGTCATCTTCATTTCACAGCAACACGTTATTCAGGAGTTGAGATTAAACAAAAAAAAAGAGCGGTGAATTAATAGCGTTATTAAGTGTCGGCCAATTATCGGAGGCCTACATTAAACATTTAGCCGATAATCGGTATCAGTGTTTAATGTTAACCATCACCGTTATTAAGTAATTAAAGGTGACGCTGCTGTGGCTCCACTGCCGTCTGTTCTCTCTGTGCCGTTTGCTCCTGACTCGCTGCTTCATTTAATGTCCCGCCCGCAACAGTTTCTGATTGGCTTTATGTCACACGAGTAGTATCCAATCAACGCTGAAGCCTTGTTGTCACTCACACATGAGCACAGCTGGAAGCACCGAGAAAGAGAAGAGGAGAGTTTCAGCTGAGCTTGGTGTAAATATCAAATATCGGTTATCCATCCCTTTAACTAGAAATAATTGGTATCGATATCGGCCCTGAAAAACCAATATTGGTCGACCTCTAATCATTATAACCTGTGTTTCGTAAAGACATGCAAACCATTTTACAGAGACACTGAATTCACTGTTTCGGTGCAAGCTCTTGTCTGTGGTTAGTAACAAACCTGACCTGCTTTCAAAAGCTCAGTAGTTCAGAGACGGAAACTGATGCTCATGATGTCCGTGCAAAAAGCTGCCTTTTCCAGTCAAGAGCGTAGGACGGTCTCGTTGAACCCAAAGCGTATGACGTGTCTAACGCATCTGCAATAAATTTAGGGTGGAGTTCTCATCTGCTTTCTGTCGTTCTCGTCACCATTCTTCTCAAACAGACGTCCAGCTCCACGGCGGAACCAGTGGTGAAGTGCTGCCCGGCAGAGAACCACCAGAACGAGGATGACGACAACGATGACGACTGTCCGGATTTTGGGACGTTACACCGATATAAACCTACAAAAATCACAAAGTCTGTTTTTGGGTTCAAGAATGGGATGCCCCCCCCACGTTTGTCATGATTATGTGGTAACTACAAAGCTTTGAGGAGGTGCATGTTGAAGTGATAGTGAGGTTGGTTAGAGAGTCATTGCTCATCAAAAATGATACAGATTAGGCTTACGAACATGGCAGAATTGAGATGATCCATGAAGAAAACAGCCTCTTTACTTTGTTTTAACAGGTCTGATCTGGTCCTCTAGAGTTTAAGAGGTTGAAAATGGGCAGTTATCCATTGCTCACTTTGATAACCTCTTAATTATTAAATATGATCAAATTCATTATAATCACTCAATTAGATTCGACCTCATTGATGAAAAAATCTAAAGAAATGTAAGGCTCTAATCTGTACTTTTCTCCCATTTCAATACCAGACGCTAATATTCTATGCTGACATTCACTGTGGCATCAGCGTAACATGTAAAACCCAAAAGCTATACGTGGCGTAAACTTAATTCCTTCCTTTTTCCCGGCGTGCCTTATTCTTTCTTCTTTTTCACTGTCCATTCCTCAACTCCTTCCTTTTTCATTATTATTAATTTAGATAAAATCCAGATTTGCTTGTGTTTTATGAGTAACTTATAGAGAGTCAGTGCTAATAAGGGACAATAAAGGATTTTATACAGGGGTATATTTATGCTCGTTCACAACACTAAACAGGGAAAATGACTTGGTTATGGTTGAAATTTTAGTAACTTTCTCAGGAAAACTGTTCAAATGAAGACTTGGGCCTGGGGTTGCAGTTTGAGGGATTTGTTAAAACAAATATTTGTCTTATTTTGAGCAATGGGTGTTCGTCTAACTGAAGAATGAAGCTTTACATAAATGAAATGGCTGACAGCGTTACTGAATCTGTTATTGCACCAGAAATGCCATATAAATGATATGTTATGGCCAGTCATCGTTTGTACCTCTGTAAAATGCAGACACACTACATGCTATTTGTACAGTTTTCTCAATTTTGTTGTAGCTATGGTGCAGTTATGAAGGTAATAAGGGCATGTGATGATGGTAAAGCTCTGTGCTTGTTTTTATCAGCCAATGCTCACTGCTTTGTAAAATAATTGAGGGTTTTATAGCTTTAATAGCCTTAATGTAATTCTTCTTTGTGAGTAAAGCCTCCCTGTTACACCTGTTATTGATGTGGATCGTAAATTAATAAACACATTTAACACAAAGCGGATAATTGTCATTGAATCATTGTATGTTCTTTAAAGTATTAAAAATGTACCAAGAAATAACCCTCATTAATCAGCTTAAAAGCTGGTAGGTGAAGTCTCCATTTTTGAAATCAAGACTCGTTGATAACCAAAAATTACAATATCAACATTTTTGCTTTTAGATTTGATTTCTTCATGGCAAAATCACAGCAGTTTGTGACTCCTGCCATGTTATGACCCTCTATCATACAATCCATTTTCAGTTGACTGCAATTTAGTAACCCATATTTGGTGCAGTCCAAACAAGAAAAAAGATCAATACCCCCCAAAAAACATTTCAGTAACAGTTACACATCAAAAGTATAGGCACAAGTAGCAGAGAGCAGGGTCCGAAAATGCAACTATGTGGACAGTGTCGAACAAAACGTTTGTAAGCATAAAGGGGCCGTTAGGCAGCACAATCCATTTTGTAGGGGAGAAAAAATAAATAAATTAATAATAATAATAAAGAAAAACAGAACAATTACAAGAGGGTTCCATAGCACTTCATGCTTGGACCCCTAAATATGGGTTATATAAATCATGCCTGGGATTAAATTTCAGAATAAAATCTACAAATTAAAAGTCTCAAGTCAAACTCCCTGTATAGTGAACAAAGGAAATTTATGTAAAATTATATAAATTTTAAATTTATGCCCGTTATCATGACTACAAGACCAGGACTATGCTAATGGAACCCCATTACATTTTAGTCATTGTTTCCCATCTGTGCATTGCACGTTTATCTGGGTTTAAGTGGAAAATCACTAGTAGAACTCTTGTAGCACTGTAGTATTTTGAAGTCCAAAATTATGCTCAAACTGACCAATCACGTGATACCAGCATCATCACGTTCCTGCCAGTGTGGGCTCTAAGGGCAGATTCTTCTGTTGTCATCACGGAAGAACCTGCGCACCGTAAAAACCTGTGTAAGAGCAACACTGATCATGACCAGAAGGCTGATGCTGGACCAGAAGGACACTCGCCACAGATTGTCCTCCAGCATGTGGCGATCTCGTGCCTCGAAGGCCCTCAACACTCCCTGAACCTGTCGACTTCGCTCCAGGTTGGAGTGAACCACCTCAATCACCTCCTGCAAAAACATTCACAAAGTATGTCTCAGTAGAAGTCAGGGGATGTAACCTAAAAATGCTACACTAGTAAAGAACATTAACACCCGCAAGTGCAACGCTGACACCGACCAAAATCAGACCTGGTTTTAAACATACCCTGATGTTTTCCAGCTTATAACCCAACATCTGCTCAGGCTCCATCAAATTTGTCCAGTCCTCGTTCTCCCCCTCAGTGTCGTTTCGTGGGTCCACCGTCAACATCAGGTACACCATCTTGTCCGCCAGCCTACTGAAGCTGTTGTCAAAGCAGAACCTGTAGTCACCCTGCTCAGTGGATTCCAACCTGAGGTAGAAAAGACGGTGCAAGACCAGTTACTGAATCCCGTTTCTGAAAGCGTTGACAAGTTTTGCTTAATTGGGCCATCAAAAATATTTAGAAGGTTGTAGTATCAGAGTTTGAGTGACTGATCAAAGCCTGTGTTGGTGACCATAAGATTGGGATTTTGAATCCCGGAAGAGTCTAAAACTACCATTGGACCCCTGAACAAGGCCCTTAACCCCAAAATTCTCTTGGGAGAATGCACCTGTAAATAGTTGCTCTGGATAAGAGTGTCTGATAAATGGAAATGGAGGAAAAACTCTGGAATACGTGTACTTCTACAAACACCAATCCATTAGTTTGTAGCATAACGGCTAGGGCGTTGACCGTGTGACCAGAAGGTTGCTGGTTTGAATCCCAGGCCAGTAAAGGTACCACTGAGTTACTCATTAGCAAAGTACTGTCCCCAAGCACTGCCCATGTCAGCTGCCCACTGCTCCTTCACAGATAGGTCAAATGTAGAAGTCCCATTTTGTTGTGGTGCAGTGTACTATGTTGTGGTGTGTTCACTTGCACTTTACTACCTTTAGTGGATCATGCAGTAATGTAATGATATGATAAACACACACACACACAGTGAAAGTGTAACAATGAATCAATGGTATCTAGATGAATACACACATGTGAGTGCCTTCAGGCTTCCTGAAGTCTGAGACCAGTCTGTGCCCACTGGGAGAGATTAATGCGAATCCTACATCTAGACTGGAACCAGCAATCACCTAGAGAGCGAGAGAGCGAGAGAGAGAGAGAGAGAGAGAGGGGGATCACTTTAAGTACGTAGGGCCATTTTCATGCTCACCACAATGTTGATTTTTCAGATTTTTCTAACATATTGGTATGGTTTGGTAAGTATACCTGTAGTCCTTATCACTGTTAAGATGACGTTACAAACTGAACGAGAATGTAAATTGTATTGAAATGTTGGACCAGCTGTGAACATCAAATCCGCCATTTCCTTGAACACCATCAGCATTTAGCAGATGCTCGTAGAGCCATTTCCATTTCCTGATTTCAGGCACAGTCTCCCTGGAGCAACTTGAGGTTAAGGGTCTTGCTCAGGGACCCAATGGAGGCAGTAGGATTCGAACTCATGTCCTCTTGGTCCATAGGTGAAAATCCTAACCACTAGACCACCACCACCACCAGCTGTTATTACTTTGGTAATAACAGCTACTCAAAGACCTGCACTGTTCATTGTATCTTTTCAAATTTCCATATGTAAATTCTCCCTGCTCGGGGTGCAACTGCCCTGAAGACATTTGCATGGACAGTTGCTGTCAGATAACAACCTACAGTTTTAGTGTAATAATAGTAGAGATGCCACCGATCCAATACGTGGATGGGATATCGGTCTGATAACGACTCAAATAGCTGGACTGGGTATCGGTGGCATTGGGACGATCTAGGGAGCCGATCTGTAAGTGCGCATTGATATTTACAGTATCAGTATCTGACAAGTGGTATCATGCCATGTCCAAATACTACTTGTTGGAGACCTCAGTGCTGAGCTTAAAATTAATGTTTAATGTCAGTCGTAGGAAACAGGAAAATGGTCATGGACAAAGGCAAAGCTCATAAACAGGAATCAGATTTAAAATTCAACTCAGTCGGTTGGCAACAAGAGTGAAAAACTGGAAAAGGCTTTAATGAATAATGCTCAGTACACTGAGGCAAAAAGGAAAAATATTTTTTCATAGCACAATTAAAATAAATCTACCACATGACTAATAATCGACGGATTATTATTATCTTCTTGCTTTAAGCGAACTACCCCGAATAAATCTGTAATCTGTAAATCTGTAATAGCACTATAACAGCTAGCTTTATAAATCGGTGCAGTGCAAACCAAATCCTTCGTGTTATATTCATGTTGGTCAAAATATATTTATGGTCAAGATTATGGAGTCTACCAATACTAACTCCTAAATCTGGATGAAAAAAGAAAATTTTGCCAATTCTTGTGTTTCAGTAAGTTACAAATGGGTTTGTAATAGTTAAAGAGATTTTGTAAAGCCTGCCCTGACACAATAAATTATAGTCATCTCTTTTTATTCCATATTTGAGAGGTTGTTAGAAACAGTGGCAATACAAAGGTGTACTTTTCCCATTAATGTAAGCTCTGGTTTATACCAGTGAAAATAGGTAAATATTTAATACAGTAGGCCTACACTGTGACCCAAACAGGTACTCTTTAAATGTCATTTCTGTGGAAAACTGTGTCAAAATTTAGTCACACACCTCCTCGATGACATTATATTATCTGATGACCTCATTGCGGTGTGGTAGATCAAATCAGTAAAACAGTATAGTAAAACAGTTTGCGATAGAAATAAACCAAGATGGTTGTTCTCAAGACCACATTGACAAGATTAATTATTATATCAACAGTCGTTCAGTCTCTCTAATTCAGGTAGTCCAGGTATGTCTTACATAATTTTTACAATGTGTGCAATGTTATCACATAGCTTTAGCTAGCTTAGCTGCTAAACCTTGCCATGCTACATTTAAGCTGCTTTTCATTATTAAACACCAACTGTTTTGTGGAATGAGACTCATCCGTTGCGGTAGTTGTGGTAATTCTGTGTAATTGCTAGTTTTTGGTTGTTGTTCAATATTTTATATTCAGCCAGCCCAACATGCAAAATGTTCAGGGAGGGAAGTGCCGACTCGTGTTTAGCGATGGTACTGGCACCTCGTGGCTCCCCATTACCTTTCGCGCTCTTGCTTTTAAAAACAGAGAAAATTAATAACAAGAAAGTTACTTGAAATTATGTGGTAAAAAGTCAAAATTATGAGGTAAAAAGTTGAAATCATGCAACAAAAAGTCATCATTATGAGGTAAATGTTAAAATTATGAGGTATAAAGTTATAAGTATTACTTTCTTTTTCATAATTTTGACTTGAACTTCTGTATTCTATAAGTTGTATCTGAATTTTGAAATGTGTAGTAAAGATTAACTTTCAAATTAAGTTTGTAAATCAGTAAACCTAAATCAGCCGCGTAAGTTTTAAATGGTTGAATTAACTTGAACATCGTAATTTATTGAACGTGTAATTATGAGGTAGAACAACTTAAGTCTAGTGTAATGTACTTGAACATTTAAGTTTGTTTAATGAAATGTTCAAGTTCAAGTAAATTGAAGAAAATAGTTTTGAGCCTTAAACGAGGCAACAAAGTTCTTTTGAGCAGATTCAACTTAGCAGTGTGAGGTTAATAGCTTCAAATTTTATATTAGCTTTAAACAATGCACTTTATTTTTAAAATATATTTCAAGTGAATGAACTATTTTAATCATTTTATTTTTAATGTAAAAGAACTAACATAATACATCCATATAATACATGCATAACAGTGTTATGGACCAGCTGAAAATGTGCTATGAACTGAACAGGTGATAATTATAAATAGAATATAATTATAATTATAGAATAATAGACCTGATACTCCACAATGATGCTGCTGTTCTTCCCTGTCGGCTGAAAGAAACACTCTGTATCTCCGGCAGGAAGAACAAAAGTAAACTCAAACTCCTGCAGTCTCCCCAAAACACACATCAAATCCACACTGAGCATCAGAACTAGCACAGAGGAAAGGCCACGTCTGTTCCACTTAAAGCCCATCTCCATTGTAAGAAGTGTGGGAGAGTAAAAATCAGCTCTGTCTTTCCCTTATGTCACTGGAGTGAGACGTGACGAGACTCACCTGCTGTGGGTGGGAACCACAACACGGTGGACATTTTGAATAGATAAATGATAAGCACGTCCGTCCGACTTAAATTGTCTTACCTTTCTTGTCGCTGTCAGGACTCTCAGGTTTTGGTTATTAACTTTCATCCTCTTATTGTGCAGCTTCCACTTTCCCTTAAACTTTAACATTTGGACATTTTTTAAACATTCTGAATCAAAGTTTGAAACACAATAAACACATACAAATATGAAATATTATCCAACACAACACAGATCAATTGAGTCCTACATAAAATGTTAGTTTTAGGGTGTTTTACATTTACAGCATTTAGCAGACGCTCTTATCCAGAGCGACTTCCATTTCCTAATTACAGGGACAGTCTCCCAGGAGCAACTTGGGGTTAAGGGTCTTGCTCAGGGACCCCGTGGTGGTATTGCCAGATAGGGGATATGAACCCATGACCTCTTGGCCCAGAAGCGAGTGTCCTAACCACTTGTTGGCCCACCAAAACAACCAATAGTGCTGAATGCATTTGAAACTAAAACAGACACACATATACTAGAGTTGGGGGTCAAGACCACCTAAACCAAGACAAGACCAAAACCAAACTGTGTCGAAACCAAGACGAGACCGAGACCAGGGTGGGCAGGGGCGCCGCTAGCAATTTTGGGCCCCTGAAAGAAAATCATTTTGGGCCCCATGCTCCCCCCAAACCACACCAACACACACAACTGATATTAGTGGGCTTCTATGGGCCCCATGAATCGTCCAGACTTAACCCTCCGCACAAGACATAACAAATAAGTGGAACATGCGAAAACCCTCAAAGAGCTAAACAAAACAAACACCATACACTAAGCAATATTAAACATGTTTATTCTATATTTCTCTCTTACATATGTGACCCGATCTGCCGTAATGAGTCGGAAGTCGGCGTTACACAGCAGAAGATACGGGCCGATTATGTTGAAAAACATCACAAAAATATCGAGACCAGATTAATTTTGAAGACCTTTTCTGTCATATAAGAACAAAAAAGAAAAATCAAAATTTTTGATGTTTGTCAACACAATCGACCCGTATCTAAATAAATAGAACGCCGACTTCCGACTCATTACGGCAGACCGGGTCACATATCAATAAGGGGGAAATTGCTTCACTGGAAGCAGTTATCCAGACTGATCACATCATATGTTAAACTCAACAAGCCACAGTGGCAAAACATTCCTCAAGACCAAACTCACTGTTTTATTTACTTGAGTTTTTATTATGCAGAGACATTCTATGGCTTAGAACTGAGAAGAGAAATAAGGTTAGTGCCGGGCGGAAGCACTTCTTTATCCAATTGGGATCTATCTGGATACGGAATAAAATGACTTGATAACAAACAATGCATATTTCTATCTTTATCTTTTCAGTATTGATGTCACTGTAACATTATAAAATGAAAAAAATATTTTCTGATCAATTGAAAATGAAGAAATACTTAAGTTTTGGGTAATTTTCAGCAGATTTGGAATCATTTTGGCCTATAAAATGAGCTGCTTTTGGCCTTTCTGGAAGAGAAATACATTTTTGTGCATGATTGCGTTCCATATTAGAGCCGCGAGCACTAACTCCAGTGTTTATATTTACAGCATTTAGCAGACGCTCTTATCCAGAGCGACTTCCATTTCCTAATTTCAGGGACAGTTCCCCTGAGAGCAACTTAGGCTTAAGGGTCTTGCTCAGGGACCCAATGTTGGTAACACCAGAGGTCAGATTCGAACCCACAACCTCTTGGTCCAAAGGCGAGTGTTCTACCACTAGGCCACCAACACCCCCGTATAGTGCAAATAATGCAATTAATGTGTTTTTTTACGCAATTACTTCAGTTTTTGTGCACGGAATTACTCAGAAATTATTTCACCTAGTCTTGTCTTGTGACGGTATGTGTGTGGTTTCTGTAAGTTAAAGTGATTCTGAGTTAAAACACTAATTAATAAACAACGCAAAATGCCTGCATCGGTTTTAAAGAGTTTTAATAGTAATATTCTCAGAGTTGTGGTCTCGGATGGTCTCCAGATAAAATCTCGAGTCCTCTTAGTCCTAGTCCAAGACAAGACCGAGTACAAATACGGCCGAGTCCGAGACAAGACTGAGACTTTCAAAAACCGGTTTCGAGCACCACACCACTAACATATACAGAGAAAGTGAAAGAGAAAAGAGAGATAGAAAATGGGAACTTCAGCTGAAACTGCGTATTGTGTTTGCACCACTTTGAGACTTAATTTGATCTACTGTATGTAGCAACGTTCATATTCACCCAAAATTGACGAGGTGATTAGTGACAACTGTTTCTTTGATTATGAGGAAATCATTTTGACCTCACTGGGTCTTTAAGTTTACTCCACCTTCCTCTTCTAGAATTAATATATTGTTCCTCTTGAATTCATGTGAGTAATTATTTGTAATTGTCAACACAGCACAGGAAACCGCAGTGCACAGTGCACCACAACAACATGTGAGTGCTGCATTTAAAGCCTGATAAAGTGATTATTTGTCACTGTGAACTCACCACACCACAATGCAATGATATGTGACCTCTTCATTACACCCATCTGTGAAGGAGCAGTGGGCAGCTTTTTTGGCTGTGCTTGGAGACGGTACCTTGCTCATGTGGTACCCTTTACCAGTTCGGGACTTGAGAGTTACTCTACCTGAGACCTGAACATGTGGCATAAAAATTGTACTTAATCTTAGATATTGAACTTTGAACAAATGTTTACATCACATTTATTAGATATTTGTATATTATATTATCTATAAAGCCAAAAATACCCAAGAGGGGTTAGTACACACTATATAGCAGTAACATTTGGGCCTTTTAGGCAAAAACAAAGGACGAGTTGTCAAAAAATGTATGACATATTACAATATTATTGATTTAAATGATACATTAATACATTATATTAATAAATATTTAAATGTGTTCCTATAAATGTTTCTTTAAAGCAATTTTTGTTTACTTTAAATAGTTTAAACTGAGTTGGGTTTTAAGGCTTCTCTCTCTCTCTCTCTCTTTCACTCTCTCTCTCTTTGATTCTATATTATTCTCACGCTTCCTTCCTCGTTCTCTCCTCCACCAACGTTTCTCACTTCTCTCTGAAACTCACTTGTCCATTGTCTTTAAGGAAAGTCCAGTCACTCTTTCCACAGATTGTACTTTTTGATACCCATTTGCATCTCGAGGGCCTTTTATTAGTACCCTCCTATTTATCCACCCACCCCCCCATTAGCGTAGCCAGCCCTCGACTAACACCATCCGCCCACCTTGCCTTCATGACGCGACACCGGGTGTGAGTCTCACTCTCTCTGTGTTCTCATGTGAGTGAGTGTATGTGCTTGTGTGTCTGTGACAGCAGTCAACAAGTGGGAGGTCGCCTCGTCTATTCAAACCGTCGCTCAGCATCTTTGCCTCTCGCCTCTGCTGCATCAGAGACCCAGACCTTGTGGACATGGCTGACCGGAGCGTCGCCTATCCTACTGTCTTCATGGTGGACGGTCATGCCGCGCTCCCTCCGCTGCCCCCCAAACCCGGCTTTAGGGAAGCCCAAAAGCGGAGAAATCGCCTGTTCCAGAGCACGATACTACTACTACTTGGAATGGCTCTGTGTGGCATCGCGGTGGAGGCCTGCTTCATCTACGACCTCTACACCAAGACCTCGGTAAGTCCTGACAGAAATAAAAGTATTTAAAATACTCTCTCGCTCTCTGTCCTGACCCACATTCTCCTCTTCCTATCAAAGTGTCTTCATCACTTCTTCACTGAGTTAAAAGCAACAGCGTGTGGTTTCTTCTAAAGTTGCCGTTTACTTGCACGCCGGAGACTCGCTTCTTTTCTTGTCTTTCTACTTTTCACCCTCTTTTTGTGTCTCCTTTGTTATATTTACCTGCCTGTTGCCCCTTTTCTAGTCTGTGGTGTGGTTTTCGGGCTGTAAAGCGGTTTCTGTTTTGCCCTTTCATGCTTACGTGGTTTCATGCTTAACTTCATAAATAACTTGCTTCACTAAAGAAATGACTGTAGTTACATCATTAAAATGAAGTGATGAGTAAAATGAGGTTTGGAAAGAAAGAAAGGCCAGAAATCAAAGTTAAACTTCAGCTTGTGTGGGCCAACTGGAAGTCAATTAAGATAGCAGAGGACAGAAACGTGATGACTTGGAAAGTTAACCTCTTAAACTCTCACGATATACAATTTTTATTGCTTTACCTGAGCTGCCTTCAATAATCAAGTAACAACTCTGTAATAACTAGCTTAAGCTGTTCTAAACGGTACATGAATCTCAAACCTTTTATAATCAAACATTCATCAAAAATGATATGTTAAAACTGTTATAATAGCAGTGTAATCAGGATGATCAATGAATTAAAGCAGCTTTTGTCATAGGTCATATATAGGGAAGGTCTATTCAGATATTCTGCGCTTTCTCAAAATAGCCATTAAGGTTTAAAAAGTTCTGTAAAGTTGCTTTGCACAAACCCTTAAAGCCGTAATCCCTCAATCGTACATTTTACCATTTCGTCCACTAATAACACTATAATAACTAATATTACGTCGCTGTTTTACCCTCACCTCATCCTCAGAGGTCAAAAATGCATTACTCAGTTGTGGTGTTTTCTTAACTCTGATACTGAAGCTTTAATGTTCAACGATGAAAAAAAAACCCTGTCCAGTCGTTTCTGATAAAATATGATTCAAGTTTCCCCATGGTTTCGGAGATTAATTTTCCGTAATGATGCTAAGGAAAATTTGGCTATTACAGGTACGATTAAACTCCACCTCTTCTCCTAAGCCCCCCTTGTTCTGAAACTTCCCCTCTGTGGTCTGAAATGCTTTGCAGCAGAACTGACCTTGTGCACCTGCAGCGCCATTTTGGAGCCGTCTGTCTGCCGTCTGATTTAGAACAGCGGTCTTATGACCTGTTTGCAGGACTGACTCTCCTTAATATGCTCACGCACAATGCTCATATAGTGTCTGTCATTAACATGAGTTGTGGCTTGAATGTGTGTGTGCATAGTTTCTCTCTTTCTGCAGTGTTTTAATTGCAGGATTTATGATGTTCATCAATCACTTTGTTCAATATATAATTTTTATACCTATGTTTGTTTTGATTTTTTTTTTAGCAGAAGGGACAGAGCAATGAGACTCCAAAGACAGAAAAACAAATAGGTAGAAAATACACACCATTTCCATTCTTCTTTTTTATTTTAATTGAATATTTTGTACAGTAATTCATCAGTTTATTGTATAGCGTGTGTTCACCATTGTATCGGTTATCAATCATGTTCACTTCCTCCTCATATTTCTCTCTGTCTCTCTACATACAAACATATTCTTATTGATCCTCTTTGATTGATAGTGCAGTCTGTAACTGGGAAGGTCACTATCCCATCATGTGTTACAGGTGAAGAACAGAAAGAAGAAATCCCAAAAACGAGGCGTCCTTCAGTTTTCCAGCCATCAAAGCCTTTGGCCCATCTTATAGGTGAGGACAAAATTCTGATGACATAGGGCTGGTTTCTTAAACATGATTTAAGCCTAGTCTTAGACTTAGACTGCAGTATCAACGGAGATTTACCACCGAAAGTCAAAGTTAGTCAAAGTAAACTTTATTCTGCTGTATACTGTACAAATATACAGAGAGACGAGACGACATGGCTCCAGCTTTCACAGTGCAAAGAACAAATAAGCCACATAGAATGAACAATATATAAATAGAATATAAAATATACACTTTAAACTAGAACTAGAATATAAAATATACACCTTAAACTAGAAGTACAATATAAAATATACACTTTAAACTAGAAGTGGAATATAAAATATACACCTTAAACTAGAACTGGAATATAAAATATACACCTTAAACTAGAACTGGAATATAAAATATACACTTTAAACTAGAACTACGGAATATAAAATATACACTTTTAAACTAGAACTGAATATAAAATATACACCTTAAACTAGAACTGAATATAAATATACACTTTAAACTAGAACTGGAATATAAAACATACACCTTAAGCTTCATTTGGAATATAAAATATACTGTAAACTAGAACTGGAATATAAAAATATACACTTTAAACTAGAACTGGAATATAAAATATACACTTTTAAACTAGAACTGGAATATAAAATATACTGTACCAAACTAAGTACAATATAAAATATACACTTTAAACTAGAACTGGAATATAAAATATACACCTTAAACTAGAAGTACAATATAAAATATACACTTTAAACTAAAAGTACAATATAAAATATACACTTTAAACTAGAAGTACAATATAAAATATACACTTTAAACTAGAAGTACAATATAAAATATACACTTTAAACTAAGTACAATATAAAATAATACCTTAACTAAATTTTTAATATAAAATATACCTTTAAACTAGAACTGAATATAAATATACATAAACTAGAAGTACAATATAAAATATACACTTTAAACTAAAAGTACAATATAAAATATACACTTTAAACTAAATTACCAATATAAAATATACACTTTTAAACTAGAAGTACAATATAAAATATACTTTTTAAACTAAAAGTACAATATAAAATATACACTTTACACTAAAAGTACAATATAAAATATACACTTTACACTAAAAGTAAAATATAAAATATACACTTAAAACTAGAAGTGGAATATAAAATATACACTTTAAACTAGAAGTACAATATAAAATATACACTTAAAACTAGAAGTATGACAAAATATGCACTTTAAACTAGAAGTACAATATAAAATATATATACTTTAAACTAGAAGTACAATATAAAATATATACTTTAAACTAAATTGATATAAAATATACTGCTTTAAACTAGAAGTGGAATATAAAATATACATTTAAACTAGAAGATGATATAAAATATACACACTTTAAACTAGAGAGTACAATATAAAATATACACTTTAAACTAGAGGTGGAATATAAAATATACACTTTAAACTAAATGCGATATAAAATATATACTTTTAAACTAGAAGTACAATATAAAATATACACTTTAAACTAAGTACAATAAAATATACACTTAAAACTAGAAGTGGAATATAAAATATACACTTTATAGAACTAGAATATAAAATATACACCTTAAACTAGAGAAGTACAATATATAAAATATACACTTTCAAACTAGAACTGGAATATAAAATAAACAATATATAAATAGAATATAAAATATACACTTTAAACTGGAAGTGGAATATAAAATATAAACTTAAAACAGAAATTGAATATAAATATACACCTTCAACTGAAGTACAATATAAAATATACACTTTAAACTGGAAGTGGAAATATAAAATATACATAAAACTAGAAGTGGAATATAAAATATACTGTAAACTAGAAGTACAATATAAATATGCACTTTAAACTGGAGGTGGAATATAAAATATACACTTAAAACTAGAAGTAGAATATAAAATATACACTTAGAATATAACATATACACTTTAAACTAGAAATTTATATAAAATATACACTTTAAACTAGAAATGCGATATAAAATATACACACTTTAAACTGGAAATTGAATATAAAAAATATACGCAACCAAACTAGAGTACAATATAAAATATACACTTTAAACTAAGAACTGGAATATAAAATATGCAGCAAACTAGAGAGTACAATATAAAATATACACCTTAAACTAGAAATTGGAATATAAAATATACACCTTAAGCTAGAACTGGAATATAAAATATACACCTTAAACTAGAACTGGAATATAAAATAACACTGAAACTAGAAGACAGAATATAAAATATACACTTTAAACTAGAACTGGGTGTAAAAACATACACCTTAAACTAGAAGACACGGAATATAAAATATACACTTTTAAACTAGAACTGGAATATAAAATATACATAAACTAGAACTGGAATATAAAATATACACCTTAAACTAGAACTGGAATATAAAATATACACTTTAAACTAGAACTGGAATATAAAATATACATTTTAAACTAGAACTGGAATATAAAATATACACCTTAAACTAGAAGTACAATATAAAATAATACTAGCTTTAAACTAGAACTGGAATATAAAATATACACCTTAAACTAGAAGTACAATATAAAATATACACTTTAAACTAAAAGTACAATATAAAATATACACTTTAAACTAAATTACCAATATAAAATAACCACACTTTTAAACTAAGTACAATATAAAATATACACTTTAAACTAAGTACAATATAAAATATACACCTTAAACTAAGTACAATATAAAATATACACTTTAAACTAGAACTGGAATATAAAATATACACCTTAAACTAGAAGTACAATATAAAATATACACTTTAAACTAAAAGTACAGATAAAATATACACTTAACTAGAAGTACAATATAAAATATACACTTTAAACTAGAAGTACAATATAAAATATACACTTTAAACTAGAAGTACAATATAAAATATACACTTTACACTAAAAGTACAATATAAAATATACACTTTACACTAAAGTAAAATATAAAATATACACTTAACTAAGTGGAATATAAAATATACACTTTAAACTAGAAGTAGAATATAAAATATACACTTAAAACTAAAAGTAGAATATAAAATATACACTTTAAACTAGAAGTAGAATATAAAATATATACTTTAAACATGATACAATATAAAATATATACTTTAAACTAGAAGTACGATATAAAATATACACTTTAAACTAGAAGTGGAATATAAAATATACATTTTAAACTAGAAGTATGATATAAAATATACACTTTAAACTAGAAGTACAATATAAAATATACACTTTAAACTAGAGGTGGAATATAAAATATACACTTTAAACTAAGTACGATATAAAATATATACTTTTAAGCTAAGTACAATATAAAATAACACTTTAAACTAGAAGTACAATATAAAAATATACACTTAAAACTAGAAATTGAATATAAAAATATACACTTTACTAGAACTAGAATATACAAAATATCCACCTTAAACTAGAGTACAATATAAATATACACTTTTAAACTAGAACTGGAATATAAAATATACACCTTAAACTAGAAGTACAATATAAAATATACACTTTAAACTGGAAGTGGAATATAAAATATACACTTAAAACTAGAAGTGGAATATAAAATATACACCTTAAACTAGAAGTACAATATAAAATATACACTTTAAACTGGAAGTGGAATATAAAATATACTTAAACTAGAAGTGGAATATAAAATATACACTTTAAACTAGAAGGGGAATATAAAATATATACTTTAAACTGGAAGTGGAATATAAAATATACACTTTAAAACTAAATGGAATATAAAATATACACCTTAAACTAGAAGTACGATATAAAATATACACTTTAAACTAGAAGTGCAATATAAAATATACACTTTAAACTAGAAGTACAATATAAAATATACACTTTAAACTAGAAGTACGATATAAAATATACACTTTAAACTAGAAGTACAATATAAAATATGCACTTTAAACGTGGTATTCAGCCTAAAGTTATGGTCTTGGAGTTGTCTTTTACACAGAATGTGCATGAGTTCAGTAACAGTTTCAAAATTTAAAATTCTAAACAGACAGACCCTGTGATCAGAAAGTCGCTGGTTCAAATGCGGGCCTTTTTTGAAATTGTTGCAGCCTAAAATGCCTGATTTTGTGGCAGCTTTTCTATAAAATTGCGATGAAAGTTTTGGGAGCAAGTCAAAGTTGTGGAAAAAGTTAAGATTTTGTTGCCCTTTATAATGATTTTTTAACAATTCATTAAAACGAAGAGAACAAAACCACTTATTTTTATTAACCATTAATCATTGTTATTTTTGAAGGTAAATGTGAGGTGTTTTTATGACACGTTTCCTGTGTCTTCTAAACGTAACAAGGAAGTGATTTCGCTAACGTATGACAACATTTTGTGGGAAAGGACAATGATTGTTTAAAAATTGTGGAAAAGATGTGGTAACTGGTCAAAATTGCACGGTAGTAATGAATTCGCAGGGACTGGCTGAATTTCATTAATAGTTGCGATCATACTGAGGTACTCATAGGCAAGGTACCGCCACCAAGTACTGCTCTACA
This sequence comes from Distichodus sexfasciatus, assembly GCA_032718565.1. NCBI lineage: Eukaryota > Metazoa > Chordata > Actinopteri > Characiformes > Distichodontidae > Distichodus > Distichodus sexfasciatus. Next base: position 892,100 of record JAVGVS010000143.1, read on the forward strand.
GGTGCCCAATGCTCCGTCACGGATGGCTCAAATGCAGAGGTCACATTTTGTTGTGGTGCACTGTGTGCTGTGCTGTGTTCACAATGACAAATAATCACATAAATAACCAGCACATGGGCTACAATCTACAGTATGATCTGACATGAATAACGTTATTCAACTTCTGAGAATATTAGAAATATTCATCCCTACATCTAGTGGTGACACAAGTTAGCCAACCTCGGCTACATCTTACCTGTCCAGGAGAAAATTAGCCACTTGCAAATGCTACTGACTTCGTGATTGGGAGATAGCGGTGGGTGGAGCTACAGGTCAAAACACAAAACCAAAACATAAACACGATTTACGTGCTGTAAATTAACTTTTAAAATGTGAATATTCCGGCTGTACTAATGTTGTCAGTGAGATCAGCATTTCAACATGATTCCTGACATATTAGCTTCAATTTAGGATTACTTGCCATAAATTCCTTACATTTAGCTCCTTTAAGTAATAAATATATTTTTAACGAATACCAGCTAACAGTTTAGCAGATACTTTAATACTTTTACTGTTCAAGTAGTATTTTAGTAGATGTCTCTAAACTACTAGTTATTTTCTTTGTAATGTTCTTTACTTTAGCTCTGCGTTTCTTTGCCAGGGTGGAACAAAGATCCCTCGTGACGAGACTGTAGAATATATTGTTGTGCCATCTTGGTAGTAACCTGGTAACCGCTCTTGGTGCAAATGCTTGAATTACATTCAACGTTCTTTTTTCTTGTAAAGCGAACGTAAAGCCCGGCATGGACGGCATCATGCACTGGAAGGAGAACGCCTACTCGGACATGCACGACCTGGAATACAAGGACGGGGCGCTGGTGGTGAAAACAGAGGGCTTCTACTTCATCTACTCCAAAGTCAGCTACAATGCAGATAACAACTCCTTCCACCACATGGTATTATGGGACACCACAAGGTACAACAAGGACACCGTCGAGCTCCTTCGGTCCCGCAGGTACCAGACCGCCAAGCTCACCAGAAAGGGCTCGGTTAGCAACAGCTACCTGGGCGGAGTCTTCCATCTGTTTCCGAGGGACAAGGTGTTTGTAAAAGTGCAAAACGCCACTGATGTGTTGGTGCAGCACGCATCTGATAACTTCTTTGGCATGTTCATGCTGTAGGAAAAATTCCAAAGGCCGCCATGTTTTACAAACGTCTGGTAAACGAGCGCCACATCGAAAGGAGGTGCAGCTGTTCAGGTAGATGCTGAGGAATTTCACCGGATGAGATACTAAACAAATTGAAGATGTTTAGAAATGGTTTAATGGTGATCTCTGGCTAAGAAATGACTCTTGAAGTCGATGTGCTTCATTTTAGTGTTAAAGGTTCACAGTTAAAGGATTTATTTATTTGATGCAGTTATTACAAGAACTGAAGATATTAAAGGTGTAATAAGCAATATAACATGGTCTTTATGCACAATTAAAACTTCCTCTCATGAGTTGAACTGGGGATGAAAAAACATTTTCTCATTCTAGTATAATGTCTGTTAAAACAAAAAAATCTTAATTTTTATCATTCTTCAGTTGAAATAAGTGATTGTACTAACTGGTGTGTACAATTTTGGATGTATATAGTTTTCTGCACTCCTTATTTAAGGACGCAAGTATAGTCCTGAGGGACAAAGTAAAATCTCTCTCTTTATCTCTCTTCCTCTTTTTGAAAGCACACTGATATAATTACTTACATTATATTATCAATATGTTTTATTTATCAACCTGATAAATACAGTCTAATATTTTAAGGACATTGTTACGTTTTTCATTTTTATTGCTTTTACTTTTTGAAACCAAGTATCATTAAGTTGTACAATTTACTGTACATTTATTAACTAATTTTTATCATTAAATCTGTCTTATTATTAGACATGACTTTTATTGCCTATTTAATATGCTTCAATCTGCAAATATAATTTATGAATAATAATCAATAACTTGGAATTTGCACATTTTTTGATATTTTGCCATTTTATAATCACAGCTAATTTGCATTGCTTTAAGTGAAGAATTGAAGTGAAGATGTCAGGATTTTAATGATTTTTAATAGATTCACTTTTGTACACACTTGACAGTTTTTAAATACAAAAATAAACGTTTGAACCACAGAAACACGGCCTGTTGCTTTGCGCTGAAGAGCTGTGTGTAGGTTGGAGGACGGAGCGGACATTTCCTACCCGACAAAATGTTTGCATGCATGGGTTGTGTGTGTGTGTGTGGGCTGCAGCACTGCGGTTTGACTTCTGCTGGGGGCCCAGAGCAAGTCAGCCACAAAGTGACACAACGAAGGCACCACCAAGAACTTTTGTCTTCATGCTGACAACTTTTGCTCTTACTTTATTTCTCCGTATATGTGTGTATGTTTGTGTTTAGTTTTTAACCCTAATGATAGGAGAGCCTGGAGGAGATTTGCATGATTTTTGAGGCTTAGTGAGACCATTTTTATATACTGTATGAGGACAGGTCTTTATGAGGAAGACTGCTTTTATAGAAAATTTTCAGTTCATAAGAAAAAAAATTTATAGAAAAGTTAACAAAACTTGCTTTTGTTTGCTGAAGTTACGTTAGTTGTAATTATAGTATTATTTACATCTAGTGATGATGGTAGTCAAAGATTTAATGATATTTTTCAGATGAAAGTGACAGTTATGGATAATTTGTCATTGTGAATACACCACAGAACAGCACACAGTGCACCATAACCTCTGAATCTAACCCATCTGTGTAGGAGTAGTGGACAGCTGACATGGACAGCACCCGGGGACGGTACCTTGCTCATGAGTACCTCGTGGTACCTTTACCGTTCCCAGGATTCCAACCAGTGACTTTCCGATCAGGGGGCGAATACCCTACCTGTTTTTACTTTTGATTATTTGTCATTGTGAACACACCACACACAGTGCACCACAACCAAATGTGACCTCTGCATTTGACCCATCAGTGAAGAAGCAGTGGGCAGCTGGGATTTTTGGGTGTACGCGAGGACATTTTTGTATGAGTGGACCAGTCCTTATGAGCAAAACTGCTGTTGTAATTTCAGGTTTCAGGTTTTATGTGAGAAACTAACAGTTGAAAGATTTGCTTTTGGCTACTGAGTTTAAGATTAAGATTAAAGTTAGCTGTAGTATTATTTCCATCTAGTCAGGTGCGGACCAAACAAGCGTACCAAGACCCAGCTGAAGGGGTGGTCTTGGTTCGGTTCCAAACCAACTCTGGTACCATTGGTTTAAGGTGTGAAAGCAGCCTGACCTCGATCCACTCCAGTTGCTAAAAGCAGACCTTTTTGAATGTAATGGGCTCCCGTCGTTGCCCATTACAGGAAATGATTGTTTGGATAACTACACAACACATGAAGCCGTATATAGCCAATGCTAGAAATGAGCCGTGGGTTAACGTGGAGCTCCGAGGAGAGCTTTCCTTCACAGCCGTCTTGCAGCACGTCTAGCAAAATTGCTAGCATCATATTGTAAAAGTGAAGTGGCATCAAACGCTCTTGACGCTCAAACATTTCTGCAAACGTATGCAACTATGTACACCATATCGCTATAGGGACAAGGAGAATCTCCATGATTGTGTACTTCGTGCTTTACCTCGCCCCACGTTTCTGTCCAATGGTTGAACAACCTTAGCACACGTGGTTTTGTTTGCAAATTCTGGTCCACTTGCAAGGCCTACAATGTGAAAGCGAACCGCACCAAATATAAAAAATAAACATTTTATTTGGTCCGAACCAAAGCAAGTGAAGTAACGAACTTCCCTGGTGTGAATACACTCTAAGGTTAAGGTTAGAGTTAGATGTAGTATTTACATCTAGTCATTAAGAAAGTCTAGGAAAGGACCTCATGCAAATATGCAGTGTGTGTTTGTGTGTGTGTGTGTGTGTGTTTTCTATGTGACTGTGGCATGATGCAGCAATGCTCATGAAACTTTGCCGGGGTAAGTGTGGGTGCATCTGAAAGAATGGCAAAAAGGTTAGAGGTGATCAGATTCCTTCATTCTTTTCATCTTGCTCTCTATCTCTCTACACTAACACGCAAACAAAAACACACATATCGATATCGACTTTTATCTTCAGTTTACACAGTAAACTTTTTTGGTCGAGGCTGGGTTTCCTCTCATGTGTCTTCTGTTCTAAGAAGTGGGTGAGCTGCGCCCACGCTGCAGACCCGAGCTACACCAAGCTACGAGGGGAAGTGGGAGGTCTGAGACAGGTTACACACACACACACACACACACACACACACACACACACATGGTCGCTCATTTGCTGACTCAGAACTCTCAGGAAACTTCCCCCTCCTCACACACACACACATACACACACACACACACCACTTGGAACGTTCCGGTCCTGAAGCATAGGGTCGGATGAGGGGCTGCTGAGAGTTGCGGAACGGGATGTGGCAGCGAAGCATAACAAGTAGTGCTTTTGAAAATATGGTGTGGAGTTTGAACGATGATATGGCTCACACGCAGTGTGTACTAGCGAGAGTGAGGTACAATGTGAACATTCACAGTGAGAGAGAGGGGGGGGGAGAGAGAGAGAGAGAGAGAGAGAGAGAGAGAGGGAGAGAGCAAGAAAAATAAAGAATAGAGAAATGAGAGAGAGGAAATTTTAGAGTGAAACAGACAGGGGTCTCACAAAAAATAAAAAATGAAACAAAAAATGAGAGAAAGAAACAAAACAAGAAACAAAAAATGAGAGAAAGAAACAAAACAAGAAACAAAAAATGAGAGAAAGAAGGGGTGGGAATTGATAAGATTTTATCAACATCATTCAATTCTGCCAATAAATTTCTTATCAATTCTCTTATCGATTCCTGAGTAGTTTTTTGAGTGTGAAAAAAAAAAAAGTTCTACACAGTCTTCTGCACCAAAAACCACCATTTTATTTTTCCCAAAATGATGTCTGCACAAGACTGTGAACATCAACACATTCATATTCAGAGTTTGTATTCTGCAGAGACATTCTATGGCTTAGTGCTATGAAGAACAATAAGCTTAGTGCAGGTGGAAACACTCCTTTATCCATTTGGAATCCATCTGGATATAGAATTAAATTATTGATTAAAAAAATATATATGATTTTTTCTATATTCATTTTTTACTCTCTTACATTACAGAATGGAAAACTATTTTCTGATTAATGGAAAATGAAGAAATACTGTAGTTTTGGTAATTATTGAGCATTTCTACTCATTTTGGTCTATAACTCATTTTTGACTCATTTCAGGGAGAGAAGTACGTTTTTGTCTTGAGGGCATTCCATATGAGAGCCGCGGCACAATAGCGCTGTGGACGCGCGTCGGGAATAAATAAATATCAGGTAAATGTCTGTAGTGTGAGTAGAACGCTGGTTGTTGTTATTTATCAGCTAAATACACCTTTTGTCTGTAATAAATGGGAAGATTTAACTGAACTGGAAGGTTTTAGTGAATGTTGGACTTCCCTGTGAGCAGCGCGTGTGTTTACGTCGCGAGGAATTGAAGGTCAAGTCGCAGAGAGTGTGACGTAGTGTAACCGCGACGCAAAACTTTGTGAAAAGCGGAGAACGTGGTGCTGAGAAATGAGAGAATCGTTCAAAAGAATCGACAGTGTTGCAGGTGAACACTCGATTCCAACCCCTTATACATATGCAGGGACCGTGTGGATAGTAGGGGTGTTGAAATTAATCACATAATCGATGCACTGCCATGCAGATGTGGAAAATTCTGCATTGATGCAGAATCTTGAGGCCAGTTACGTTTCACACCTCTAGCGGATAGCTGGAAAAACATTTAAACACACACACACACACACAGAAAGCACAGACAGGAAAATGAGAGATCGAGAGAGAATCAGACACACACACACAGAAATAAAGACAAGAAAACTCACCACACATAAAGAGAGGGAGGGAGGGAGATGCTGCACTGTCATATGAATCATCTTTACTCTCAACTCTCTCTCTGCGTGTGTGTGTGTGTGTATGAAAGGATGTCTCTCTCTCTCTCGCTCTTTCTCTGCAGGTATGCCTTATTCTCAGCACATTGCATGTTAGGGGCTGAAACTGAGAGCCGTGACACATTCGCATATTACACACATTTCTCTGGATTTTCCCTTTTTCTTTCTCACCAAACCGCACCGCCGTCTCAGTCACAGCTCGTATCAGTTCATCTGCGGCTTCAGTAAGAAGTCCTACCTTCACTTCAAAGGCCTGAGTGACTGTATGAAAAAGGAATGGAAGTTTAAAACTAATACCTGGAACATTCTGACTGATCATTTAATTATGCACATTGTTCAATCTGTTGTTCTAAATGTTTGTTGAGTTGTTAAGTTGCTGAATTTGTGTGTTTTGGGAGCTTGTTAACATTCTAACAGTCGCTAAAGAAGTGAACGTTTTGGGCCAGAGGTCAGGGACAACATTTGTGCTGGTTGTGAAGCAGGTGACCTGGTAATAATAAACAATAAGAGATTAATACTCAGAGAGGAACTGATGTCAGCACCCACATGCAGATCGAAGAGCGCCATCTACTGGCCACATACACACACTGCTCAACCCGCAGAATTAACTTTAATCACCCATAATATCCCCTGTGATGAAAGTGAGTGATTATTTTGTCATTGTGAACACACCACAGCACTACACTTAATGCACCATAATCAAATGTGACTTCTGAAACTGACCCATCTATGAAGGAGCAGTGGGCAGCTTTCGTGGCAGTGCCTGGAGAACAGTGCTTAGGGACAGTACCTTGCTCATGAATACCTCAGTGGTACCTTTACCGGTCCTGGACTTGAACCAGCAACCTTCTAATGATGATGCCAACTCGCTAACCGTTACGCTACCAACTGCCCCATTAAAATATGCATTAATTATTAATTATAGTAATTATTTCAGGCCTAATGTGGGATTGAGCGGTCTTCTGGAAGCTCCGAGGATGTTTAAGTGACTGCAATCCCATGTTGATCATAAAATCATGGGATTCGAGTCTCAGGAACCACTGTCGGGCCGACGAGCAAGACCCTTAACCTCAAGTTACTGTTAATAGGAAAATGAAGCTAAATGCCAATGATATAGATATTTAAATTTATACAAGGAAGGTAGAGCAAGGTCTCGTTCTTCTTCCCACTCGGAACTGAGCTGAGAACAGAGAACAGCTCACTCTGTCAAAAAAGCGACATCTTGCCACTTTTCTTCTTATTCACAATTAGCATATTTCAGTTTCGTCTTCGTCTTAGCGTGGGTAAGACAGACAAACAATGTGAGGGAGACCCCGTCTGGCTGGATGGTTGGTAGAGGGACGGGCCAAATGACAAACGGAGCAGAAGAGAAAATCTGCAAAGTCAAATGCTGAATGAGTGAGAACGAGAATATGAAAATAATGTCCAACAAATAGGAAACACGTACGCCAACACGGTGATGCGGTGGTTAGCGCTGCCGCCTCACAGCGAGAAGGTTCCGGATCGGCCGTAGGGTCTTTCTGTGTGGAGTTTGCATGCTCCCCTCGTGTTCGCGTGGGTTTTCTCCGGGTGCTCCGCTTTCCTCCCACAGTCCAAAAGCATGCGCTATAGTTTCGTTGGCGTCTCTAAATTGGTCCCGTAAGGTGTGAATGTGAGTGTGATTGTGTGAGTGTGTGTGTGCCCTGCGGAGTGTCGGTGCCTGCCCAGAGTTGCTCCGGATCCACCCCCCTGAGACCCCGTTTGGGATTATGCAGTTCGGATAATGAATAAATGAATGAATCAATGTGTTTTTACTATTTTATGTTTGATACATTTATATTTGACTAAATTTGTGTCAATTTTAATTCATACTGTGATTCCGTTGCTGACATTTATGACACTTCTAGTTTAAAGCTTAAAGTGTATACTTTATATTCTGTTTATATATTGCTTATTGTATGTGCCTTATTTATTCTTTGTTCTTTGCACTGTTAAAAACCGGAGCTACGTCATCTCGTCCCTCTGCACGCTTGTACAGTACATAGCAGAGATGACAAAGTTTACTTTGACTTTGAGAATTTGATGTGTTCTATGAAATTCTTGATGTTGAAGATTATTGCCGCCCCATTTGGCAAGCAGTTTAGCTTATTTCTAAGAAACAGAAACTCAAACAGCCTGATATAACCATAAATGGATAGTAATCTTGAGTAACAGTCGTAGATAATCTCCCAAACTGCCAGCTGTGTCGCTTTGCTGAGATCTTTACTGACGCGTGCTGACTTGTAATTATCTGATAATTGAGAAAAATGATAAATACTCCTTCAGGAAACCAGAATATATCAAAATATCACATCTCTCCACTCTATTTCTGTCTTCTTTCCCTCACTCTCTCTTTCTGTGACGTGTCTTTGATGTTTCAGACCTTTCTCTTTCTGTACGTGTTTCTCTCTTCTCACTCTCTTTCTATCACTCGATTTGTTTGTGTATCTCTCTCTACGTTTCTGTTCACCTCTCTTTATCTACGTTTCTCTCTCTACATCAATCTTTCTTTCTTTCTTTCTTTCTTTCTTCCATATGTCTCTCTTTAAATATACCTCTCTCTTGCTCTCTTTGAATATCTCTTTCTTTACATTTCTCTCTCCTTCTTCCGTCTCTTTTTCTCTCTATATATTTCTTTATATATCGCCCTGTTTCTCTCCCTCTTCGCTCTCTTCTCCTCTTACCCCGCTCTCTCCATTTCTCTGTATATCTCCCTGTGTTTCTCTCTCTCTGCTTCTTGTTATCTCTCTCTTCCCCTTCTCTCTCTCACTTCTCACTGCCATTGTCGTCCGAAACACGAGTGCAAAGCGGCCGATGTCGGAGTGATGATGATGAGGAGGAGTGGGTCGAGGTGACGAATGAGCTTGAGACTGTGATCGCTTTGTTTGAGGCTGATGACTGATTTGAATATCTCCGCTGTGGTACAGGGAAAACTCACGAAGCCTCACGAAGCCTCCCACTCGAACACAACGAGGGAATCTTAACCTGTCTAGCTTTGTACCTAATCCTCACCGTTTCCTACTCCGCACCGAGGACGCTTAGCTCGCACTTAAAACCCAAATATCAAGGGTAAGACGAATCGGTTCAGGCGCAGCGTGGGACGACACGGGGACATGTGACCTTTCGACTGGAAATGTTAATTAGACACGTCCTTTATTTATTAGCAAGCGCTTTGATGCGAGGGGGGAATTTTCTCTGTTAACATTTATAAAGCAGCTCTGCTGTCGTTACGAGGAAACGTCGGGTGCTGAAATTCCCTCCTTTTTGTTCATGTGTGGAACTGTGTCATCTTTGACGCCTCCACCCCGCCAGCGATTGTCCCTGTCACGGAGTTTAAGAGTTCATTCATTTACATCATTTAGGAGACGCGCTTATCCAGAGCAACTATAATTTTCCTCATTTCTGGGACAGTCTCCTTGGGGTTAAGGCTCTTGCTCTGGGAACCACTGATGGTAGTGTTGGAGGTAGGATTTGAACCCATGACCTCTTGATCCACTCTTTGACCTCTTTAACCACTGGACCACTAGGCCACCCCAGGTTTTGTCCTTGAGTTTGTTAGTTAATCATTTGTTTCAGCCCTTTGTTTTTAACATAAACCGATTTAAGCCAGTTGACTCATTGTTCATGGAGGAGATTCACTGGCCGTTCACCTTTATTCATATTTAAGTGAATCTGAGTGATAATTTGTCATTGTGAACACAGCACAGCATTGCACAGCCCACAGTGCAACATCTCTGCATTTGACCCATCCATGAAGGAGCAGTGGGCAGCTTTTTTCAGCAGTGCTTGGGGATGTGACCTTCCTCATCTGTACCTCCTTGGACCAGGATTTGAACTTGCGACCCTCCAATCGTGGGGTCAACTCCTTAAATGTCAGGGCCTGTGTCCACCAAACGTGCCGAGAGTTGTTGCTAAGTTACGAAAAGCATCATCGGGCACTTCCGCGTTCATTGCTATTTCATGTAAACATTGTAACGTGTTCCTTTGGGATCGTTAAGTTTGCCGACAAGATTGTCTTTATAATGGAGAGAAATCACATCTTGGCGTTAGCGACAGCGTTTGAACTAGATGCTCACATGTCTTCAAGACGAAGATGTTGGGTGCATGAGATGCCCCGCTCCTTCCTCGATTTTCATTGGCTAGCAAGAGAGAAGTGACACTGATAAGCGCAGCGCTGTTCTAAAAGTTGAACTTGAAACGCTCTGAGCAATAGCCGCAATAATGAGCAAAAAGGCCTAATTGGGATTATTATAACACCACCGTGGTTTCGAAACCCCTTCAACTGCAATTTTGTGGTCCACATTCGCGCCCCTCGTGACTGACTCATCGTCTGTTCTTCAACAGCTCTCATTTAGTGATTTTGCAAATCTCAGCTTCCGACTCTCGCTCTCGCTTTCTCTTCGTATCAGGGGTCTCACCTCTGAGTCATCACCCCGAGACGCTGCACAAATATTTCGTCTGACCGCTCACAAGCGTGATACGGTTGCCCCCGGATACGGCGATGCCGCTACTCAGTTGGTTGGAGGGCGGATTATGGGGTCTGTGGGTCAAAGGGTCTTTCGGGGGTCAACTGACTTCTCGAATGTTGAAGAATGAGACAAATAAGTGGTCTGATTTTTAATCAGATTGTTGTTGAGAGAAGCCACACTTGACTAAGACTTTCTGTTGGGGGTTTGTTGGAATTAGTCATAATGGAAAGAGCGTTGCGTTCATGTCACGCTCCCACTTACATCAGACCTCAACACAGCACTAACAAAGACCGTTTCTTTTTAGTTAGTCTATATTAGGTACTGATGTGACAAGACCCTAGACCAGTGGTCACCAATCTTTTCAAGCCCAAGATCCCTGACCTTGTGGAAGACAAGATCTACCCATTGAAGCACTGAGAGAAAAAGACAGCAAAAACAAATCTTTTTGTCAAATTGAGATGGGTATTTATTTTTGTACTTTAAAATGTATTTTTCGTTGCACTCTGTTTCATATTAAGTATAATAATCCATATAAATAATAAACATTTGATATAAAGTATGTTTCATACATTAGTAATTCATTTTACGCATAATTTGACATTATTTTTGGTAATAAATTAATTAAAGCAACAAAACAATTTTGAGGAGCCACTTGGGAGCCGAAATCACAAATATCTGCAGCAAGAACACTTCTCATTGGTCAATTAAAAGCATTTATCTCTACTCTCACTGGTCACTTTCACGCTACTATGAAAATGCGGCAACTGGTCCAATAGAGAGAGAGGCGCTTGCAAAACCGAATGTTAATCAGGCGAGACTGAATATATTTTTGCCTTTTATATTCAGAATCTAACATGAACGCCTCAAAGATCTACCGGTCAATCGCCATCGATGGTTTCCGACCCCTGCCCTAGAGCCTAGTCCCTAAAAGAAGGAAAATCTTTTAGAAAGCGAGTGTTGAGGGTGTGTTGTTGGGAGTTTTTTATCCTTGTGAATTGAAATATGTATCCAAATGTATTGTCCAAAAAGTAAGTGATTATTTCTCATTGTGAACACAATCCCCGATCCAGGTACTTGACTACAAACCAAGAGGTCATAGGATCAAATCCTTATTTGGTGGGTTGCCGGTTCAAGTCCCGGACTGGTAAAGGTACCAATCGGGTACTCATGAACAAGGTACTATCCTCATATAATGCTGTCCAGTCACTGCCAAAAAGCTACCTACCTACCATCCCTTCACGGGATGAATCAAATGCAGGGGTCCATGTGCTGTGTTGGGTTCACAATGACAAATCCCTCACTCACTAAATATAAATTTTTGCCATGTTTTAGACTTTTCTGTCTACTTTATCAACTGAAAAAATTTAGCATAGTCAATAAAGTCTTCAAAAATATTTATTAAAAAAATTATGTTTAAAATGTACATCAGAATTAAATTAAAGTAATAAAAAATATACAGAAGTATTTTAAAAGAAAAATACAGAATTAAGATTAAAACAAACAAAAATAAACAGACAAAAAACAATTCCATTTTGAGGCAGAAATTAAGGCCTAGTTTAGTCTAAGGATGATCAACCACAGAACTGAGAGTATATTCAAAACGTATAATCATAGTAGTGAGGTGAGAACTGGTTATTGAAAAGTTGGCGTTGAGGTTTGTGACTAGAATTCTGAACCCGTTTTGAATCTGTACTGGAACTCTTTTGAGATGAGAGGAACTTACAGTAATCTAGTCTAATGACAAATAAAAAACTTGAGCTTTATCATTAGCTTTAATATGAAAAAAACACCGCTTGGAGAAACCACATTCACAATCCACAGCATCCTGACTACTAAAGTGACTGTGAAAATAATATAATAAATATTTTATCTACTATATTTTATTTAAGCTTCTTATAATGACTCATGGCAAAAAGTTGGAATATAAAATACATAAAAATGAAGTCAGTTTAGAGCTCATACAAAAAGTACAGGGCAAAGAACAGATTAGTAAAATATATCATACAAAATGGCACTGTGAGCCAGCATTGTGATACCACAATGTTTTATAGAATTTTACTCTCATTAATATATAAATAAATATATACATACATAATGTGCAATAACACCAACAACAAACACACAAGTAATTTGAGTAATACATTCATATCAACCATTAGGTTATAAAAACATTTCAGACACATTTAAAGTACAATTATAAATAGGATAAAGAAATAAGTTACAGAAATCGACACGCAGATAAAAATGCACTAAACTACTAAGGGCCTGTTTACACGTATGTATATATTTTTGTATGCGTCTGAGCCTTTTCGTTTACACCTCAAACGCATATTTTTTAAAACGCTCTCCAAAGTGAAGATTTTTCAAAACTCCGGATTCTGTGGATACGTGTAAACGAAAGGGCCAAATGTATTTTTAAAATATATGTGTTAATATATCCACATACGTGTAATCAGTCCCCAAATCTTCATAGTTTACCTAAAATAGGATTTTACATTTTCATATGCTATTTCTTTGAGGATACTTTTGAAATATCCGCAAATATATAAGCAATAATAAGAGATATTTTTTGGTATGTTTTGTTCTTGACAAAATACCACTTAAATACCACCTAGTACCTAGCAACCATAACACAAACAAAGAGTCTGTACACAAACGAAAAAGAAAAGAAAAAAATGAAAAGGACAAAGTAAAACCCGAAAGAAACCATTTACATGTCACACTCCAATATATAGAGATTAAATACATTCTTTAAAAGCAAAAGCTAACAAAACTCAAAAAATATTTTTAAACTACCCATGAAGCCAGAGAAGGTGGATGGATATTTGTTGGTTCTGGCGTCCTGCGAGAACCGCAAAATGTTCCTGCTTAATTCAGAACAGACCCTGGAACAATCTCTCACCTGTACTTCAGGTTACGTGTAGAGAATATGGTTCTATCATATTCATGTATGGCACATTTGAGGATCATGCCTTTTTATTTCTACATTTAGTAGAACCTAAATAAACAACACAACATTTACATTATAAATGTTCTAACTCTGACTTAAGCAGTTGTCATGTTTGATTGTCATATCATTTGAGAATAGGGGGTGGGAATCAAAAACGGGGTCTAATTGATCAACTCCATCTAAACTGTTCACCTGCAACGTTACCTGCACGTTTTCCGGTTTTCCCTAGGTTTTGTGTCGCGGTTACATTACGTCACACTCTCTGCGACTTGACCTTCAACCGCGAGGAATCATGACGCATAAATGATATTTCTTGCGATGCAAACACACGCGCTGCTCACAGGGAAGTCCAACATTCACTAAAACCTTCCAGTTCAGTTAAATCTTCCCATTTATTACAGACAAAACGTGTATTTTAGCTGATAAATAACGACAACAACAACCAGCGTTCTACTCACAGTACAACCGTTTACCTGATATTTATTTATTCCCGACGCGCGTCCACAGCGCTATCGTGACGCGGCTCTCATATGGAATGTCCTCAAGACAAAACGTACTTCTCTCAGAAATGAGTCAAAAATGAGTTATAGACCAAAGTGAGTAAAAATGCTCAAAAATGACCAAAACTACAGTATTTCTTCATTTCCCGTTAATCAGAAAATATTTTTCCCTCTATAATGTTAGAGAGTAAAAATATAAATATAGAAAAATGCATGATTTGTTATCAAATAATTTTATTCTATATCCAGATGAATTCCAAATGGATTAAGAAGTGTTTCCACCTGCACTAAGCTTATTATTCTTCATAGCACTAAGCCATAAAATATCTGCAGAATAAAAACTCTGAATGTATTGTACTGTATATATTGTATTGTCAGTCTTGCACAGAACTACTTTGTAGAACTGTGTAGAACTACTTTTTTCGCACTCAAAAAACTACTCAGAAATCAATAAGAGAATTGATAAGGAATTGGATTGTCAGGCAGAAATGACAATGGCATTGATATTGATAAAATCTGACAAATTCCCACCCCTATTTGAGAAGTTTTAAGAGCTGATAAACTGTACTACAGTGGTACCGTTGTGCTTTTTATTTATCATTCATGGCATTGTGCTTCATTTGTGCTTTGGATTCTTCATAGTATTTTTGTTCATTGATGAGGCTTTCATGGAAATTAAAAAGATGTAAATTCATAGAATGGCATAACATGATCATTTAGATTCTTGACCAAGCACATCTACTGGTTAAGTTGAATTTTTTCATAAAAACATTTTACAGCATTCATCAATGAGTATTCTCTTAGATTTGTCACAACCTTTGGTATTTGAACAGTATTGGTGCTTTCATAGTACTACAAAGGTAGTGCTCAGAAAACGTGGGCGTACCAGGGTAATATGCTTGCTATTTTAGTAAGGTTTGGATTTCTCAGTGTTGCACTGAAAAGTAACCCCAAATATGCTTTAATAAAATATTTCATTTTCTTGAAAAACAGTCATTTTGCTGCAGTCAGACCTTTTCAGTTCACATTTCTCCACAATGGTAAATCCAGGAAAAATCACTGTTTAATAGTCGTACCCAATCTGATCATGCCCAGGTACGTTTCTTTGGTGTCGAGTCGGGCATAAGGGCTGCAGGTCACAGTCAGTGTTGTTCCCTTTGTTAGAATGAAGCCCTTACTCATAAGTCCACTAGAGAGGTCGGGTCCTCTGATATGTCCCTTCATGATTGTGGTTGCAGATTGTGAATTATCGCTGTATTTACTCACGTTGATTTTATAGTTCTCGCTCTTGTTTGAATCATTCCTTGAATTCAGGGTTACTTGTAGGTATAGGAAGTAAAAACTGTCCTCTGGCACCTCCAGCTTAGTAGTTGTTACTCTCTCGTGTAACATTTTTTGCCATTGTAGCTCATCTCCACTTATGGAATCTTTATCTAAAGACAGAATTATATGGGTTAGAGCAGCAGCTATAGTCAACAATCCCATGGCTAACCATGGCTAAATTGATATTATCGTAAAAATTTTGGAATTTAACGAAATGTAAATTTGCTCATTTAAAAAAATACTGGCTTGAAACACTGAAACATGTTGATTTATGGTTTAATAATAATAATAATAATAATAAAATAATAATAATAATAATAATAATAATAATAAACAAAAGGTCTTACCGTTGTCAATATAATCATAGCTAATTATCTCGGAGATTTGTTGCTGTGTTTCGCAGCAAGTGATTGCTGGTACATTTGCCTGTGGAGACATCAATGAGAGTACGTCCTGCACATTAGATTTCAATAATAACACTGTTAGCTGCTTACTCAAAGGGAAACAACATGACACTTCTCTGGACATGAACTAAAGTTTGTTTATTAACACGAGTAAAGTTTGACAACACAACTGATTACTATCCTGCTATCTATCTATCTGTCTGTCTACTCATACACTCATTCATAGATCCATCCATTCATCAGTTCATCCATCCATCCATCCATCTATCTATCTATCTATCTATCTATCTATCTATCTATCTATCTATCTATCTATCTATCTATCCATCCATCAGTTCATTTATCCTTCCATCCATTCATCTCTCCCTCTCTCCCTTCCTTCCTCCCTCTATTTATCTGTCTACTCTTCCATTCATCCTGCCATCCATTCATCTCTCCCTCTCTCCCTTCCTTCCTCCCTCTATCTATCTATCTATCTATCTATCTATCTATCTATCTATCTATCTATCTATCTATCTATCTATCTATCTATCTATCCATCCATCCATCCATCCATCCATCTATCTATTAAATACTACAGTCCTGAATATGACCTACAATAAAACAGAATAGTAAAACTGCTTTTCTTCATTAATAATTCATATGGTGATGTTAATGTAACTGCATAACCCACATAATGAAATACATTTGTGATTGAACCATTTCTGTTAATAGCTTATAAACAACTCTGAAAGAAACTGAAGTCTTATGACAGAATTGTGAATCAAAAAGTATAAAATCAATAACCTTAAGGAAGGTTGTTTTGCCTTCATTAAGAGTATTGATTTTATTTGTGAATGGTTATGATTTAAAACCTCATAATTCATATGTGGTTAAAATAATTACCATTCACGAATAATTACTCAAAACAAGCCTTTTCCCTCATTTTTACCAGTTTTGTTCTTGTTTCTTGTTTTGTTTTAAGGTTTGACTTTAGTTCTCATTCAGATTTTTCCTTCATTACAGTAAACATTGAGAAGAGTACAGCCTGCGGATTCTCACACACTGAAGACACAGATTTTCGTTCTCACTTTCGTCAAATGTTCTGTGATGTCAAGCTTGGGAAGGTGGGTATGAACTGACAATGGGATCAGAGCAGCGTTCTTACTATTGTCTCATCTACGATGAGCTAAAAAGAGAAGCGTTGACTCATAGTAGGAGTCGAATATCCTGCCTTCTCTCATCTCGGTGGTTACGTGGTGTTCAGGGCTAAAAATGACTTGAAAACCCGAAACCCACTCCCCCTTTCCCAAAATGGGCCAGTTGGGTTCCGCTGTTGCAGACCTGCACCTCCCACATGGGCCCATGCTTAGTTAAACTTTGCAAGTTCGGTGGAGCGAATAGACACTGGCGCTGCGCCAGTCTGATGCTCAGAAATGAGCTACAAGTCTCAGTGATGATAAAAATCTATTAACAAACTCACTGTTTTTCACAGGACACAGAAATGCAGAGTTCACTACATAACCATGGATTCAGTTTCTTCCTAGCGTGAGCTATTTTTGAACATGTGAAAAACAATGACTGGTAACATATGTGGTTTCAGAACATTGCGCCTTTCATTTTCAGGTAGCAGTAGCACCTTTTACATCACTAGGTGCCGCTACCAAATTCAACTTGAAGGATTAACCCTTTTTGTCAACTTCGTTGGCTGCTTAAGTTTTACCGTTGATCCAGTCTGTTCTGGATTCACTTAGAAAAGGGTGTTTCTGGGTAAAAACTTGTTTTAATCTTCCTTTAACCTCTTAAAACCTTCAGATCCATTAAAGACCAGTTCTGCCAAAGAGAATATAACGATGTCAAGCTCTTTCTGATTTTACAGTTAGTAAATCTGATAATGGTATTATTGATTAATTGATTATAAAATTAATTGATTATATATTAATATCTCATAAAAAGTTGGAGGTTCATTTTCTGCATGTAATGGCTACTTTACTACACTATTACTATGTTATTACGTAGTTATTACTTGCTTATTACGGATAAAGTCCATCTTTGGACTATCTTTGAACCTCTTTTAGCTAACACTCTAGAACTGGCCTTCAAAGTCAACCTTCTTCTAAAAAGCCCTTAAAACAAATTTTTGGGGCATGTTTGCGCTCTGTTCAGACACGTCAAATCTGTCTCCACATGTCAAGCTCTGCCCGCTTTCACTCCATGGAAGTCTGTGTGTGAAACTGTTTTCACTCTTGCTTGGTTAAAAACACAGAAACCACAGAACTGCTCCTGTTCCTCTCCGAGGCTGAAGTGTGACGCGCAAACTGCTAGCACCTCAGACGCAAATTCGGGCCCTCTGTGGTGCTGATACGGCAGAGACATTGACATCATTGTGTTTGTGAAGACACACACGTGTATAGCACCCACAGACGTGTTCGTGGTATTACCAGACGGCGATGTTCAAACACCTTGAAATTGACTGACGCAAGATGCAAGTGGGCAATTTTGTTGCTGGAGACACCGGAGGTCATGGTTTTTAAGCCCTAAAAGCGACCTCCACGTGTACTGTTACATTTAGATGTTGCTCTTTTTTGGGAGTGACTTCTATGTTGGATTTACAGGGAGCAACTTGGGGTTAAGGGTCTTGTTCAGGGGCTTAATGTTGAAAGCTGGACTTGCACCTAAAACTACTTCAAATAAATTCATTTGCTTTCTAACATGTAATTTATCCAAAACGAAAGGTTTTTGTTGATTTATGTTAGTTGCTAATGTACACTATGTTAGTTGCTCGGTGCAACTCTCCCAGCTGTTTTCTTGCACGTTTTTTCTCATGCACCCAATCTCTACGTCTTGGAGACACACGAGTATGTAATTCAAAAACTTCCGCTAATGCCAAGATGCGATTTCCCTCCGTCGTAAAGATAATCTTGTCGACTAAACTACAGATCTCAAAGGAACACGTTTCAATGTTTACATGAAATAGGAATGAACACGGGCGTGCCTGATGACACTTTTCATAACATAGCAACCACAAGCGCCGAGAGAAGCACTCTGGAAGTGAGGTTTTCACCACTCTCAGCCCTATTGCATCATTATAGATATTGTTTGTTTACACAAACTTTCTTTTGTTCATTAAAACATTAAGATTTTTGGTAACTTATTCAGAATAACTATTTCCAAAATACAGGGACAGTCTCAGTGAAGCCACTTATGACACTTTATGGCACAGACGCTATAACTAGTTTATTTATATTAACAAAAGAGAAACATGGCAGGAAAAATGGCTTTTATTTATTGATCATTCGAATTATAGTTTTTAATCCTCATGATCTACACAGACTGATGAACGTCTGGTTATAAAGGGGTTGGAGGTTCATTTTCTACATGTACTTGCTGTATAAAGTTGTCTATTACAGTGTTATTACAGAGGTAGCTCGGGTAAGGCAACGTATATGACATGTCACAACAGAGGTTAACCAAAATACAGTTCTGTACTCCAAATAGTGCATGATTGAGCAGATAACACTGTAGGACTGGTCCTCAATGCCAAACTGCTTCTGTAAAGCTCTGATACAGCCCGTAAAAGCTTTGGGGTTGGTACAGGCATGTTTGAGGTTCAGTTCACACACATTAATCACGTATAAGCTTCTTTTGCTGATAAAACGTGCAGTTGTGGCATCTTATCCTGTTTGCTAATTACAGGGACAGTCTTCCCTGGAGCAACTTGATGTTAAATGTTTTATTCAGTGGAACTCATTCACCGATATTTTCCTAAATTTGTTCTAAAGAAAGTTGACAGTTACTGTATTTTGCAACAAAACCAAATAAGCACGTTTTTGGTCGTGACCTAAAATCAAATCTCAAAATGTCAGAATCTTGTTGAAAACTGCGTGAGTGGCCTTCTTAGAAAAAGAACCTCCAACCCTGTTATAATCCATTTAAAAAAGCTGCGGATCAAGCCCTTACCGTGGCGTTGGAAACTTTGGGGAAGAAGAGGTAGAGCCCAGTGGAGGCAGTCAAGCCCACGGAGAGGAAGAAGCACCACAGCATCAGCACCCAGACAAGCCTCCTGAGGTGGGCCACTTGAACCCCCCTGCCATCTCCCTGCTTCTCTTCGCACTTGCACTCGGAGCTGCACATCCTCGAAGCTGACGATCCGCCGCCGAGGGGAAGCGACTGCAACGGTTGCCAAGTGTCGACGAACCGAGCTGGAGAGCGTTAGAGAAATGAAGAGAGGGGGGAAAAAAAGGAGAAAATCTGGTTCCTTGCCCGTCCAGTAAGTGTAGCGTCTGACTGCCGAGAAATGTCAAACTGATGTATTTTAGTTTCCTGTATGTGTGTATGTGTGTGTGAGAGAGAGTAAATGACAAGACGTATGAAAGTGTTTTGCGTGCGTGCGGCTTTTTTTCGGCAGGTGTCCAGGAGAGGCGACGACGTGCTTTCCCTTACAGCACGTCCAACGCGAATGACAGCCGACACACTGACTGGGAGTTAAGAAGAGAGAAAAAGAGATCGAGGGAGAGGGAGAGAGAGAGAGAGAGAGAGAGAACCTCCCCCGGACTGGAGGGACAGGCCCTTTTGCCGGCGAAGACAGATGTCAGAGGAAGAGAAAAAGAGACAAAAACAACAAAAAAACAAGAGCCAACAACACAACGGAAACGAGGCACATCGGAAAACAATTACAGAGAAAAACATCATCGTCCTCTAAAACCTCAACTCTGAAGAGGAGGTCAGTGTTGAAACGATAGCCGATAGCTTTCGCACAAAACCACAACTTCCCCATTTCTCTGTCTCCCGTCTAAATTCTCTTTCCCTTTCTCGTTTAAAAAGTCATCCCCCAAACCTGGACCAAGACTGATCTTTAGCTCTGACCTTTCAGCCAGTGATTTGGTGTGCGGGTTGGTCATCTGGCGCTGATCAAAGTGATAACTGAAAATGTCAAATTCTTATATATATCGAAGAAGGCGCGATACCACTTTTGAAAAAATGTCCGATAACGATATTGTACATTTGTATATCTGCCCATACGATACAAATCCGAAACAGTGTGTGATTCTTTTTTGAAATAGAAAACAATGCTTTAAAAAATGTCTGATTAAGAATGGGACACATACATGATTGAGATTATTCTGTTCTACTTAAAGAAACAATTAACTTCAATACTGTGTTCCTAACTAAAAAACTGTAATAATTACACACCCGTATGTACATGCTAAATTATTTATTATTAAAATAACATCTCAAAAATGATTTGTTTAAACACAGTTCTGTATTTTTGTGACGGTCCCTAAGCAACGCACCACACTACAATCCAGAAGCAACTTACGCGATTACTGTATATTGTTTAATTTCCTTACCGTTTTAGCACTACAGGCTTAGGGAATTGTGTTTAAACGAGTCATTTTTGAGATGTTATTTAATAAATAACTAATTTAGCATATTCAAAATTCAAGATTTTAAACATAGTTCTGTAATTTCAAGATGACCCCTAAGCCTGTGGTGCTAAAACGATAAGGAAATTAAATAGTATAATTGTGCGATTTGCTTTTGGGTTGTAGTGTGAGGCGTTGCTTGTTCTGCAGCATATCAATATCTCGTCACTGTCCAGTTGAAACCTCGTAAATCCATTTTTGGTCTTTTTTTTGTCATAAAACAATTCTATTGGTCAGTCTTCACGTTGGCCTGGCAGGTTTAGAAATCTTTAACCACTGAAAAGTGTTAAAAACGTCCTGTTCATATATTTATATACAATATTCATATATTTACATCATTTTTTCAAATTCCTGAAAAATAACCGTTTTGGACATAAAAGCTTTCCAAGATATATATATATATATATGTATATCTCCAGTAATCTCGACAATGTCAAAATCGTATCATTTTATTAACTTACTAACCTTGAACTAAGCACCCACACACCCACACCCACACACACACACACACACCAGTGATGTATGAAGTACTAAACCCGCACTTAAAAGTAAAAATACCTTCAAAGAAAATCAATCAAAGTTAAAAACCAGGTACTTAAGCACTTTGAGCAACAGTGCTCACGTATCTGATATGAACAGCATTTAAGTATGAACCATTTTTGATACCAATTCTCAAATTCTTTAGTTAAAATAATTGTAAAGACCAGATTGTGGCACAACTCATTATCACGTTGCCACAGAGTAACTTTGTTACTGTGACATGTTTGGACGTGTCTTACCAATTCAAGGTGTAAGATTTTTGGTCACGTCAAAACAGGCATGTGGCGATAACGTCTTGAGTGATAGTTTCTAAAACGCTGGATTCTGTGGATGTGCGTATAAAAGTAAAATGCTGTTTTCTTAAAACGCTAATGTTTAGTTCTATTTTGTGAGTTCCTTAAATACCTTAAATTATAGTAACCATGAAGAAGGCTACTGTATTGTATCCAAATTCAATTAAGGAGTAAAATGTAACTACTGTAATTAAGGTGGGTGTCGCAGTGTTGCAGTGGTTAGCGCTGCCACCTCACAGCGAGCAGGTCCCGGATCGGCTGAGGGGCCCTTCTGTGCGGAGTTTGCATGCTCTCCCCGTGTTCGCGTGGGTTTCCTCCGGGTGCTCTGGTTTCCTCCCACAGTCCAAAAGCATACAATATAGACTGATTTACGACTTTAAATTGGCCCTGTAAGGCGTGACTGCGAGTGTGATTGTGTGTGCCCTGAGGTGTGTTGGCGCACGCCCAGGGTTGGTCTCCACCTGTAGTCCTGGGATAAGCTCTGGCCCTCATGACCCTGATAGGGATTAAACGTCAATCAATGTCGTTTCTGCAAAACATTGAGCCATACGCCAGCGAGCTCACTTCCTTGTGGCATTTAGAAGATATAGGAAACGTGTGACATAAAAACCTTACCTTCAAAAATAACTCAATAATTAATAATTAATAAAAAATAATAGTGGTTTTGTTCCCTTCATTTAATTCATTGTTAAAAATCATTATAAAGGGGGACACAAAACGACTAAAAACACTGCAAATTTTATTGCATTTTTTTTAGAAAAGCTGCCACAAAATCTGACATTTTAGACCGCAGCAATCTCAAAAAAAGGTCAGCGAAATCCGGGAGGGACTACTCAATGTACTCAAGTACTCAAAATAACAATTAGGTACAGCTACATTCACACACACACACCAAAACACACATACACACATGGATACACACGAACACATATGCGTAATGACAGTCCTATCATATTTCCTGTAGAAATAACCCTACATACATATACATACATTTCTGAGGAGGTAAATTATTTTATGCAATAATCTCACACTTCTCTGTTTGATCTTTCCCTTGTATTTGTGTCTTGACATGTATGTTCTCAGGCCTGTGGTCTGCTTCAGAAAGTTTCACAACATCAAAAAGTGACATCATCGTAGTCCTTAAAATGCTACTAAAAAAGGTAAGCAGGGGAAAGTTGAATTGAGGAACTTAAGTATCATCACTCCCTGGAACGAAGGAAAAACAGAGCTCTTAGGAAAGCGATTTACACACATTATTGACACCGATAAACATGTAACGGAGAAAAACTGTATATCAGGTAAGAAGACAGGCAGTGGTTGAAGGTGATAATTTGGTAAATTACAGGAAAATTACAAGCTCTGATTGCAAAGCAAAACTGCGCATTTGAGGAAACTTCACTCAACTATTGTTTTGCAAACACCTCGCTTGGTTTAACCTCAGGTTAGGCTTCTAGCGACCACAATGTTTAATCTTGTTCCATCATTAAATAATACAGCAAGCTCTGCAGTCTACGGATGACAAATGCCACAGAGCAAATGATGACAACTTTCCATACGTTGAAAATGTTAAATGTGACGGCAATATACAGGAAGCTGATCAAATAGCAGGTCGCATTGTTGGATTGCCTGTTGACACAGCAATATCTTTGTGGTTTATAGGCCACAATGCATTTCATTTTTGATTTGAAGGAGAAAATGAGATGACAATTTTTTCCTGTCAGATGTGCAAAAAAAACCCCATATACATGTGTGTTTAAGAAGGGGTTTTAAAAAGGATATTGTATGATCTGTCAATCTATCAATCTATCAATCTATCTATCTATCTATCTATCAATCTATCTATCTATCTATCTATTCATCCATCTATTAATCTATCCATCCATTCATCCATTCACCCACCCACCCACCCATTCATTCTTCTACCCACCCATCCATCCATCCATTCATTCATTAATTCATTCATTCATTCATTCATTCATCCACCCATACATCAATTCCATTCACCAAAACGTCCATTCATCCATTCACCTTCACACTCACCGATCCACCTATCCATCCACCAGAACTTCCTACATTCACCAATGCAGCCGACCACCCATCCATTCATCCTTCTGCCAACCCACTCACCCATTCATTCATCCATCCATCCATCCACCGACCCACCCACCCACCCATCCATCAGTTCATCCATCCACCAAACCAGCCCACTCATCCATCCATCCACGCATCCATCCTTTCATTCACCCACCTATCTATCCATCCATTCATTCATTCATTCATTCATCCATTCATTAATCCGTCCACTAAACCACCTACCCACCCACAGATCCACCTATCCATCCACCAAAACTTCCATTCACCCATTCACCAACGCACCTACCCACCCATCTATTCATCCACCAACCCACCCACCCATCCATTCATCCATCCATCCACTGAACATTCACACCTGGTCTCAGGTAGATAACCACCAGAAGAGACTGATCAGGTAGGATAGAAAATCTCCAGGACACCGGACCTCCAGGACCGCAGTTGCCAACACCTGATCTAGTGGTTAGGATGCTTGCCTCTGGACCAAGACGTCATAGGTTCGAATCCTACCTCCACCACCACCATCACTGGATCCCTGAGCAAGTCCCTTAACCCCAAGTTGCTTTAGGGAACTTGTCACTGAAATTAGGAAAATGTCAGTTGCTTTAGATGTAAATATCTGCACAAAAGCGAATTTCTTACTAAGAACGGTTGGTGAATGAGGCCTATTAACTACAGTGAAAACTGGCATGCTTCTTTGTGGGTCACAAAAGTCACTTATATAAGTCAAGAGTCCCCAGAAAATGTCATGAATGTAAAAGCAAGATCCTCATATGGAAACAACGGAGCTATTGATGTATATTTCATTAGGATCTGGTAAGAAATCATCAACGGCCTCAGTAAAAAATCTTAGTAGTATCACATTGCAGGGCACTGTTTCCACTACATCTTAAGCCTAGATTTTACTCCCTAGGTTTGAGTAAGTCTGAGTCAGCTCTTTTTTTAAAGATTTTGTGGTGATAATTGGTATGGAAAATGTCATAATATAAAAGGGACAGTGACCTACAGCTTTGACCTCATAACAGAATTTTGGGTGAGTTATAGTTTATCACACAAGTATGATCACCATAACTGGAATAAATCCACAAAGGTGAAATCTGAGTCTGTCCAAACTTATAGTGTGAACTCAGACTAAAGGCCAATTTTAACTCCTTTATATACAAAAATAAAGTTTCTAATGTTTTAATCATCACCGTCCTCATACTTCCATACGTCATTTAGAGTGGCATCAATGTTAAGCAATCGCCTACATCCTTTAAGTTTCAGACACCAATAAACATGGCGAAAGTGGAGGAACTTGTAATGATGAACTAAATAATAAAAAGAGAAGACAGATAGTAGAGTTTGACTATTTCAACAAATAATTATTTTTATTGACATTAAAGTTCTCCCGTTTCTTTGTGTGAGTCGTACAAATACAGATTAAATGAATGAAGAGTATTAATTTGACATAAAAAATTATGCCAGTAAGCATCCTACCAATTTGCCACATTTTAATATGCATTCTTAATGTTGTGAACAGGTAGTTGTGTGCTACTCTGAGGGTTTGCCAGCCATCTGATAGAATCTGATCATGCTGGTGAGGTCAATTTAAGATGTAATCCACTGGGGGATTTCCTGGGTTAGAACATGGTTTGTATGTGTCAATAACAGATGTGTGTGAGGTCTGACTTGCCATCTCGACATCTCCTGATTAAAGGCTTTCAGTGACAACAGGTGTTTGTTTCGATCCAGGCCACGACCTCGTTCTACTAACCAGCAGCTCGATAATGAGAAAAATCACCTTTCTCACTTTATCTCCATAATTCACTGCTACAATCAATAAAGCCAAAGTTTGCATCAGTAAATTAGACAGCATACTGATTCTCAACCTGTGTTGTATAGGGAGTATCCAGATATTAACAGTCAGTGAATTGTACTATGTATTCACCTTATTCTCCATGGTTAGGAGTGCTTTACTCACAGAAAGAAGAGGTTTGAAATGTTGTGTGCCAGCTTTTAACCTCTACTCCCCTTCTTCCAATGAAGAAAACTGGCGTCTTTGGCTGAGGGCGCTAATTAAATAAAAAAAAAACTCAGAAAAAGCTGTATTTGTTCTCTTTATGGAAGCCAATCACACAACACCCGTTTCCAGAGAAATGGCTTGGCTATAAAGCTCCAGTGAAGCGTCCGCGTCGGGTGCTTGTGAGGATGTCAGGTAAGTTTAACTTAAGTTAAACCAGAACTCTGAGCGCTAACGCAAGCGAGTGAGCTGCATGTGGTATGCTGAGCTATGAGTGATTGCTTGTAAACACACAGTTTTAAACAATATCTTGTTTAAGAGTAAAGTGCTTTTAAAATATAGAAATACTACAACACCATGTAATTTAAAATGTTGGCATAAGTGACTGGAGGCCACCTTCTCATGCCATCTAACCACTTTATTAGTCGCCTCTATTAGAACTGTCAGTGGTCTCCTCCCAGGTAATGTCCATCTAGAAGTAGCCTAGACCTCGTAGCTGACTACCTAACCGGAAGTTCCAACACAAAGCCGAAGCAAAAAACAGTTAAAATGGGCAGGGTGTAATAAGATGGATTATGTTTAATTTAGGGCCAGGGCGAAGCTGTGTTCGTGATAAATTATAAAATTTTGGCACCAAAAAGGTTAAAGCTCTGTTCTAAACCCTTGACCATTAAGTAGCCAATAACCACCAAACCATCAAACAGCCAGCAACCCCTCATCTACCACCAATAACTACCCAATAGCCACCGAAAACCGTCTTAAAATCTCACCTGGTCAGTTAAGATTGTTCAGTGGAGCCTGTAGTGACTAAGCTAAAGTGTCTAACCTTTTTAAAGTTCCATCATTAATTTTAGCAGGGGAGTTTCTTATGAGCCAACAGGGAAGTCTTACTGTGACAGCTCAAAATAATCTATTATGTGATGGACAGTGTAGGTGTAGGTTGCGCAAAGGTATGTCTGATTGTGGTTTCGGGTGGGCGTACAGCTAGGCTTAGTTTCGATTAAGTCCCCCTCACAAGTTTCCGAAAAAGATGTCTTGATTTGGTGAGACTCCGGTTCCAATTATAGAATGACCAATTATGTCTTGCTGAAGCCTGCCGAAACATGAATGAGAGCTTGTTTCACGCCCTAGAGATGAATGTTGAATACTTAATCCAACAAAATTGAACTTGGTGTGTCAAATGGGAACAAGGTTCTTTGTGTTTATGAAGTTTAGCATACAAACCCACCCGACCCTTTACTTTAAAGCGTGCAGCAAATGAGGAAGCTGCTTCTTATTCCAGAGAAAACAAAAGAAAGTTACCGTGCTGTTTCATTCAAGCTCTTCTTCACTTTTACTCATTCATCCTCAAGCGTCCGTTAAGGTCTGAGGCCTTTCCCAGGCTTTCGAGAGGTTAGGTTTTTGCCGCCCTCTAGAGGCCGCGCTGTGAATTGACGCTTCAAGACCTTTTGCTTATTTTGCTTATTTCCCCCCAAAACGCAACATCAATAATCATATTATAAACTACAGATGATATTCTACTTTCTTACCATTCTAAAATAGCCTCTGGGCAGAAACTACACCAATGTTATGTAAAATAAAGAGCCGTGAGATAGTTCATTCCCTTTGAACACTCCTTCACATTCAGTGCCCATTAAATTATACAGTAGACAGTAATACAATACGTCTGTTTTACCATTCAACAAGGTTATGAGGAACAATGCATTTTTATTGCACCACCTTACATTTTATTACATTACATGTTTTTGCATTGCATTGCCATTGTCACTATAACTTGCTAAATGAAAAATTCCAAAAAAAAACCCCAAAAACATAAAACAATAAGGAAAAAAGGTGGGGTTTGAACGTGCTTTATAAATATCTTTATCAGTGTCAATGCTTCAGCTTAAAGCAAATGCAACTTTAAAAATAGACAAATAAAAAATCCCCTCACTCGGTTGTGAGATGGAGGGAAACTGTGCGACGTTAGAAAGTTGGAAAAGAACAGATGGGGGCAACCGCGAGAGGGAAAAAATATGTGTGAGGGAGAGAGAGACGGAGGGAAAAGAGAGAGAGAGAGAGAGAGAGGGGCGGGCGGAGGAATAATCATGTAGGCAATCAAAACAGTCAGTTAAGAAAGTTTTCAGGAGAGTCACATGGAGCGGAGCTGCTCCACCGACACGATGCGACGCCACGCACGGGGGCAAATGTCACGGTTTACCGGCTGACGGCTTGAACGGACAAGGATGGAGCGAAAGCTTGGGAAGAACGTTTGGAGTTTGCCTTAAGTGTCAACATTCTGGTGGAAATTTCACTGGGGACCTTCATTTTCTGCACCGACAAACTTTAATCCGGTGTTTTATTGACTGCAGCTTTCATGTTTTAGCGCGTGCCGCAATAACCGGTGGGGGAAAAAAAAATACATAAAACTTAATGGTTGCCAAGAAGCGAAAAGCGGGAGAGAAGAAGAAGAAGAAGAAGAACGCGTTTCCGTTAAAGTCGGTTTAAAATATGCAGAAACTCAACTCTGGAAACAGCCACGAGGACGAGGAGCTCGAGAGGCGGCTCGCGGACGGCGGCGGAGAGGCGATGCGTGAGAACGGAAATCACACCCCGGCTCGCGCCCCCGGTCGCACGGCGGACGGACCGCCCTGCTCCGGCAGGAAGATGCTGGTCGGTTTGGACGTGGTGTGTCTGCTTGTCGGTAAGAGGCGAAATAAGACTTGCATTCCAACATGCATTAGAAATGAGCTCTGCACGGTTTATCGAACTGCTGTGGCGAAGTGCGAGTGACAAATTGGCAATAATGGCAAATCAATACCAATTAAGGCCAATCAAATGTTTGCCCTGATAAATCTATCAGAAAAGATGATTTAATATAATTTTTTAATTGAAATAACGTTTTAAAAAAATTACCCAGATATATATACACACACACAAACAGTATACCGTATACAAATGTATATGTATGCCAGTTTGTCCATGCAGAATGTATCAACATGCAACATGCTGCACATTAACTTCGCCTTGTGTTTAACAGCGCGTGTTATTGACCTGCTGGTCAGCTTACAGCAGTGAAGCGTGTCAGCTTAATATAACGACACTTACATTACTTGACAAACCAGACTCGTGGGAAAGGTTTCGTCTGTGCATATGCCGGAGCGTATTTCAGTATCCAATACTGTGTAATGGTGAGATGCAAATGCTTGAGCAACCTGCAAGTTCCACGTGTTCCCCAAACTTCACCGGCCTCACCTTTTCCGCCAAATTTGTGGGTCTGCATGGCATCAGTGATTCCCGAAAGGGGAAAGAACGAAACTCCCACATAACATCTGTTGTTGTTCCCCACGAGTTATTTGGCCAAAGTCTCAGGAGCTTACATAAGCAGGGAGATGTGGAAATAGTGAAATTTCCCCTCTTCCTAATATTTTCAAGCCTAAAGAAATTGGATGTAGAATACAAAACGGGAAACTATGAGGCATCTAAGTCAGCGAGCAGTCATTAAAAAGTGTTTGTAATAAATTGGCCCAAATTGATTGTAGTGTTAGCTGAGCAAACCCCACCCAACTTGCCTAGGCAGAACTACAGGTCCGTCTCACTTTCACAGACAGAAATGATCAAAAATGTCTAGGCTGATTGTGGCGTTGTAATTACCTACCTGTAATAACCCTAACCCTATCCCTGCACACTAAACTCTACTAAACATTTAATGCAAGAATATTAGTAGAGTATTAATGCTACTATTACTACACTTATGATACTAATACACTAGGGTTAAAAGTTTATTAGCAGTAGCACTAGTAGTAGCACCACTAAGACACAACTAATACTTGCTAGGACATGAATATAGATATGTAGCATATAAAAATATACATATGCAAGAGAAATATTTCATTTGTGAAATAAACAAAGTCATACAAATGCGATGTATTCAGTTTTACAGATATAAAAAGAGTTGTGCTCAGTTTATTCATGCAGAACATTCAGGTAGTTCATTAATTGATTATTGGAGGTAATTCATATCAGTAATACCGATAAGGAAATGTTGAGGAGTTCTCAACATGTTTGGGAGATGTGTCGTGGTCTAGTGACAGGAATGGTCATGAGGGTTGGGGTTACATTAGGGCTGGAGGCCAAAGGACAGGTTTTGAAGTGGTAGATGCATTTCTACTTGCTGCAGAAGTAACCGGATTAGTCTTTACTAGCAGGTGAAGTGATCACATCATGATTCACTGCTTTGGGAGTTTGGGACTCGGCAGTTCCGTAAGAGAAAACCACTAATGTGAACTTGGCCATCTCCCAGACACTTCATTTGATCTCCGGTTATATTTCAGTGGTGCTTTACAGGAAGAGTAGGAGTGGTCAGGGATGACATGATATAATACTGACAATAAATATCATGATACTGTAAAATATGATACTAAACATTAGCACTGTAGGATTTTACTGGACTTCATTTTATATTTTGATACTATAAGTAACAAGAAACTTTAATATCATGAAACTGAAAATATTGAGATGCAAAATATTGTGAGAATGTATATTATCAGAACACGTTACAGTTATAATCATGAAAAAAATGATGCTTTAATATCGTGATGCTGTACATATACACTATGTTTTGTGACACTGAAAGTATTTTCACCTCAAATATTGGGACATTTTAATTTGAGGAGCCTGATAATATTGCAACTCTAAATATCCTGACACTTTTAATATCATGAAACTGAAAATATCGTGACGCTATATATTGTGACACTTTAATATCATGATACTGTAAATATTGCAAAACTGGGAAAATCGTAATACCGTAAATATTGTAATATTGTAAAACTTAATGATACTACACTGTAGGTAGAGCTGGGCGATAAATCGATTTTATCAATTAGTTAGAATTTTTAGTTTATGTGCAAAAGGAAAATCGGGATTCATGTCAATTTATTGTAGCTTCAGGTTAATACCACTGAGTAAATGATGCTCACAAAATATTTGATGCTTTTTTTTTTTTTAATCGTGAGGTACACTAAACCCAGCCCCTTCGGAAACCAGCAGACAGTAGGAAAATGGCAGCACATGCATCAACAAGTGAGGAGCTCGTCTCGAAAAGCAGCAGCTTCACCTCCGTCATTTGGAAGTGGTTTGGTTTCGCTAAGTCCGGCACTTAACAAACTCCTGTCCGCTGTAAAGTTTGTTTCAAGTCGGTGGCTACAAAAGGTAGCAGCACAACAAACTTTCAGCATCTCCGTCAGAGGTACGCACCAGAATGGAAGCAATGCCTAGCTATGCAAGAAGCGCAAACAAGCGGCAGCTTCCAAAAACCAGCTAAAAAGCAGATAACAGTAGCAGCGTCTTTTTCGCGTTGCGTACCATACGATAAGAAAGGACCCCGATGGAAAGAAATTACAGATGCAGTGACATTTCATATCGCCAAAGATATGGTGCCCATTGAAAAATACAGGTCTGGATGTTAAAAACAATTGACCCCAAATATGAGCTCCCAAGCCAAAAGTATTTTACAGGAGTAGACCTACCACGTTTATATAGCAGTACACGTGAAAAAATACACTGTTTTACTCAACTACTTCAGACCTGTGGTCCAGTTGGCAAAGAAATATCTCTCCATCCCTGCTACAAGTGCCCCATCAGAGAGAGTCTTTCACGTGGGGGGTAGCATTATAACATGCCACAGAGCGTGCCTCAAGCCAGAGGCTGTTGACAAGCTTATGTTCCTGGAAAAAAAAACTTGTAAAGGACTTTGGATTAGAAAAAAAGTGAAATGTCCCTCATGTTTCATTTGGTTTGCCAAGTACAAATATTTTGATGGAAAAGTCTTAAGTATAAATCTATATAAGTAATTATATATGTTTAAGAGGCATTTTAGTTTTGTATATATTTATTTTATTTTTTTTATTTGCACTTGTGAACCTGTGTAAACTACTAAGACCAGGAAAAAATACAGTAAAACAATAATAAATGTTTGCTGTTCCTAATGCTCACATTGTTAGAACAAAAGCAAAATTTATTTGCATAATGTCTTTGTTTTTTATGTATAGCAATAAATTTGGAAAAAAATCTAAATCGGAATCGGAAATTGGGTCCAAGTTTTAGCAGATCGGAGATTTTATTTATAGGCAATATCGCCCAGCTCTAACTGTAGCAATGCTTTCCACCTCTACTGAGCTGCTATTCTCGTGGTGTTGAGGTTGAGTCTCGAAGCGGTCATGTGTAGGGGTTTTTTTCACCTCCTAAAGGGAACTAGCCGTAGCGTTGCGCTCTGGTGACTGATGAGGTCATGGAGGACAGGGCCATGCTCTGGGACAGGGGTCACACACTCACGTCTTCCTGTGCCACTTCTTGTCACACTAAAATTACGCTTGATTTTGAGTCACACTGTGGCTCATACCATATAAAGACTCTTCAAGCAGGTTCCAAAAAAAAATATGCGTTGTGCTGTAGTCTCTTTATGTACAGATGCGAGGGGCTGGTAATGAAGTTTATTGCTGACACAGCAGCCAAGTACACAGAGAGTTGATATAGCGTTCTCCAGTGCAGAAATGGTGTGACATACTCCGATTTTAGTGCTAGACAGTATTCAAAGACGGGAGCAAAAATGCATACCCCTTTAGCTGTGATCTAGGCCGGTCTCGATTATAGCAGACCCGCTAAAACAACATGCCGATGTTATTTCCAGATATGAATTAATCGCAGTAAAATTGGGAGCACCAGTTTTCTTTCTTAAAAATGACTAAAGTAGGATATTGAAAGATTTGGGTTATTTGAGATATTATGAGTTTTGCAACTGCGTCGTTGGTGTCTGCTAGTTGCCCAAAATACACAATGACATTAGGTGCCAGTTAATTTTTTCTGCAGTTAGTCCATATTGGTTCAATAATATTGCAGTTTCTTTCTTAAAAAAAGAATAGTTGCCCAAACTACGCAATGACTTTTGCACTTCTAAGCACTGAAAATTCTTCTATAATTAGTGCATGTCCGTCAATACCAATTTTCTTTATTTGAAAAGAAAAGTGGGCGCAAGATGGACCTTCCAACCGTATTATGAGCTTTTGCATTTAGTAGTTTGTGTCCTCTATTTGCCCAAATTGCACAATAACATTATACAGTCCCTCCAGGATGTCGCGGGCCTTTTTTGAGATCGTTGTGGCCTAAAATGCCAGTTTTTCTAAAAAATTGTGATGAAATTGCAGTGGTTTTAGGCGTTTTGTTGCAATAAAGTTGGGGGAGCAAGTCAAAGTTGTAGAAACATTTTGTGATTTTATACACGTTCATAAGATTATTCAACAATTCATTAAAACGAAGGAAACAAAACCACTGTCATGTTTATTAACCATTAATTATTTAGTTATTTTTGAAAGTAAATGTGAGGTTATGTTAGTTGCTAATGTACACTATGTTAGTTGCTAATGTACACTTTGTTAGTTGCTAATGTACATTATGTTAGTTGCTAATGTACACTATGTTAGTTGCTAATATACACTATGTTAGTTGCTAATATACACTATGTTAGTTGCTAATGTACATTATGTTAGTTGCTAATGTACACTATGCTAGTTGCTAATGTACACTATGTTAGTTGCTAATATACACTATGTTAGTTGCTAATATACACTATGTTCGTTGCTAATGTACATTATGTTAGTTGCTAATGTACATTATGTTAGTTGCTAATGTACACTATGTTAGTTGCTAATGTACACTGTGTTAGTTGCTAATGTACACTATGTTAGTTGCTAATGTACATTATGTTAGTTGCTAATGTACACTATGTTAGTTGCTAATGTACACTGTTAGTTGCTAATGTACACTATGTTAGTTGCTAATGTACACTATGTTAGTTGCTAA